>OZ030021.1:55379004-55719004 GCA_964023405.1 Apodemus agrarius | reverse complement strand
AATCACAGAGTAAAAGCTGCAGGTTCAGATGATGTGACATCAGAGCCCCAAAGCTTCTGAATCTTTAAACTGAACAAGGAGGAAATTTTCCCAACACCAACAAAGAAAGGCCATAGCATCAAAGACTTAAGATCTCTTTCTCTGGGGAGAAATAAAGGCTGTAATTCACAGCCCTTGGCTCCCTGTCTATGCCTCTGGGTTGGCACCTGCCACAGTGAAGAATGGGTGTGTTTAGGCGCCCACACAGTTACTAAGTGGGAAAGGCTGGGGAGAGGACTCAGTCCTATTCTTTGTATCCCTGGAATCCAGCACAGAACCTACTGCATAGTAACTACAGAAGCCATCTTGCCCCCCCCCCAATGAGTGAAGCTAGGGGGTAGGGGTGTTTTTAAACCAGCTAGCAAATTCTAGAATCCTTGTCTTCGATTTCCCCATCAGAACAAAGAGTGAGCTGGTTTCTAATCCCAGCCTTCTTTTATTTCCTCTAAGAAGGATGCAGATGTAAGTTTTACCGATTTCAGAAGAGTCCAGAGGAGTGTGTGCATGAGCCATTGGCATGTGCTGACTCCCTTGGCGGTGAATGAAAGCAGGGCAGACCCTGAGTGGTGACTGACATGTTTACTGAACACACTGTGCAGAGAAGGGAAGATGGACTAAAGACCTCACCAGAGCAATCCACAAAGTCAAGTAAGACTCAAGTAGCCTGTTTGCTGAGAAGAAAACTAGTTAGTGTGGCCATCTGCGTTCTTCATTGCCTCCCCAAGTTGAGAGTGATTTTAAGGAACACATCCACGAGGACCCTTCCATCTTGCAAGTAGCACTTGGAGTCAGACAGCACAAATCCCTAGGAATGGTTGCCTGGAAACTGCTAGCCATATCTTTGTTGGGACAGGGGAGGAGATGAAAGCTGATCTGGGGAAGTATATTATCATCAAAGACCTGAAGCAGCAGGACTGTATAAACAGTGTCTTTACGTGAGAGATGTAAGGGCTGGGGAGATGGCTCAGTCAGTATAGAGCTGGCTTCACAAGCCTGAGGGCCTGAGGTGATTCCCCCAGAACCTACATTTAAAAAGGGGGAGGCAGAAGTGCACGCCTACAATCCCATGTTGGGTTATGGGACTTGCTGGCCATCCAGGCTAGCCAAATTCCAGGTTCCAGGTTCAATGAGAGACACTGTCTCATAAAAACAAGGTGAACACACACACACACACACACACACACACACACACCCCACACAGACAGACACACATAACATACACTCACACAGAATATACCCCCACAAACATACACGTCTGTATACACACACACACACACACACACACCACACAGACAGACACACATAACATACACTCACACAGAATATACCCCCACAAACATACACGTCTGTATACACACACACACACACACAAACACACACACAACACAGACAGACACACATAACATACACTCACACAGAATATACCCCCACAAACATACACATGTCTGTATACACACACACACACACACACACACACACACACATGCACACACACACATACAAGGAAGATATACACACACCGAATGTAGTCACACATGCACACATGGTGACACAAAGTGGGCACATAGATGTTTCGCCTTCTGTATGTGTCCCTCGGAAACCTACAGAAAGAACAGGTCTTTTATTTTGAATGAGGAATGATGTAGGCAGTAATCATAATATGCCATTTAATGAGCCACAGTAGTAGAAGAGAACACAGAAAGCCCTTCTTTATGTTCCCGGTTAATTCCATCTAATTAAGGTCCCAGCATGATGGAACAGAGCAGACGTTGCCCTCAAATCTGAGAATAATTTGGAGCCAGAAGACTTTGTGTCTTTCAGTGCTACCTACCATAGTTGAGGAGGTCTCTAAGATGGTTGCTCCATGTTTGACCACCTTAACTGCCACGTAAATGCTCCTTTTGTTTTCTTCAATGAGAGTATTCGGGAACATTCGGCTTTCTCTGTACTGTGACCCTTCATGGGGACTGTCTCACACCCATCCTCTGATGGGCTTCCCTTCAGAGTTTACCAGCGGCAGACTCAAAGAGGGCTAATGATGCTCATGAACCAGGAGTGTGTTTAACTCAGTTTCAACGTGGATTCAGCCATGAAGCACGGGGCTTTGTGGAGGAAGGCTACAAGACCAGGACTCTTGGTTTGTAAGATCCATTATATATTGTGGTGGAATGAGCAGATGACACCAGAAGCGCCATTCTCAGCTTGCTGTCTCTGGGAGGGGACCCAAACCTGCGCCATCTTTGTCTTGTGTTGCAAAGGTCCAATAAAATCATGTGCTTGCGAGTGATTCCTATAATGGCAAAGGTCACTATCAGTACTTGCTTGGGTGATATTATCTCCATAAAAAACACACACAAGAAAGATTGCCAGGATATTCATTCTTTCAGGGGTATTTGACCTCTTCTTGGCAGTTGACTGGCCAGGAGAAAAATTGTTGGGGAAAACACACTGAGCAGGTAGGAATTTACTTTGTGTTTGTGTTTGTTTTGTTTTTCCTTTGTACAAAGCAACTAGTGTCCTTAAAGCCTTTGTAGTGCATCCTAGATGTGTGGGATGTACTTCCAGGGTGCTCTCTAGCAAGGAACTTAGAATCCATTGGCAAGGTTTTCTCACTGGGCTTCTTATTACATGCAACTGGGGCCATGAGGACAGGGTACCAATAGAATGCAAGCCAGTGATTGCTCATTCCTAGGAATAATGTCAGCCACTTTTTATTTAAAAGGGCCCCCAGGGCCTAGGACTGTGTAAGGCACAGGGAAGCCACTCTCTACACATTTGATAAGTGCTTGCCAATGGATGAATGTATTTGTTTCTGATGGTTGATCTGACCCTGTCAACTTGAATAAGCATATGCTAGTTTATTCAGGCAAGTCACAGAAGAGAACTTTAGCCCACAACAGAACTTTTGTTTTTTACCAAAGATGCCTCTCAGAAACCAGTTCACCCATCCATACCACTATCCCAGAACTTAAAAGGCTTCAAATTATTCAGATTTGCTATGGCAACTTACGCAGTTTATCTGTGGGTTTCTGGTGCTAACTTGTGAAACATAAGATGGATCTAGCCTATAAATCAAGTAATCAAGCTGATAATTGGTTAAGACAGTAAAAATTAGACATGTCCTAGAATGTCTGAAAGGTCAGGTAAACCACATACAGGTTTTGTTTTTTAATGGTAGAAAGAAGAAGACCTCCATGCCTTAATTTATCACCCATCAGCTTGTGGTTTTCAGAGACTAGACTAATCCCCCATGTGTTTGTTGGTTTCTGTTGTAATTTTGACACAAGCTATAGTCATCTGAGAAGAGAGAACCTTGGCTGAGAAAATGCCTTTATCAGATTGACCTATAGGCAAGCCTGTGGGTCATTTTCTTGATTGATGATGGATGGGAAGGGCAGACCACTGAGTAGGGTGTCACAGCCCTGGAGTGTATTAGAAAGTATGTCAAGCAAGCCAGGAGGGGCAAGCCAGTAAGCAACAGTCTTCCACGGACTTTGTCCCAGTTCTTGCCTCCAGGTTTCTGCCCTGCTTGAGTTCCTATCATGGTTTCCCTCGAGGATGGATGCAATCAACACACAGAAGCCAAATAGACCCCTTCCTCCCTGTGTTGCTTTTGGACATGGTATTCATCACAGCAATAGAAATCTGACTGACACCTAGTTTCAGTTGTCTTTGCATCTATACTTTCCTAACATGAGCTCATTTTAATGACTTGGGAAAAATAAGGAAATTTACCACCATTATGATTTAGTTTTGCTTATGTGTATGTGTATGTATGTATATATGTACATATATTTTTATCCATGGTTCCTGGCTCATAATTCCAATCCACCTTGTCTGATAATCATTTCTCCTCATTGGAGGGATTTCCTCCCCTAAGACCACAAGGAAAGAAGCATCTGAATAGACCAACATTGCTTTCATGCCCCCTAATCATTAGACCTGGATTGTCCCTTTTGTCCCACTATATATCTATAGGAAGCACAGCTTAGAGGAAGCACTGAAGAAACTCGGTCAATCCCCCAGGCCTGTTTTTTCTTAACTGAAGGAAATGAATGACGTCTGGTCAGCTGGAAGGCTCGGCAGTCAAACATATGCAATTCCTGGAGCACATATCTCCATCTCTCCCTTTACATTATCCTTTGAAATAAGATTGGCCAACATGCTTTCCTGATTTTTATGACCCACTTAAGGAAGTGAATTGGACATGAGTATGCAGTTGTGGAAACCTCACTTTATAGCTGGTGAGTCAGAAGCACAAGGAAAGGAACTTAGGACATTCAATAGATATCTGAAGTGGGATCTTGGAGACTGTACCATTCACCTGCTGGATCCAGGGCGATCTCTACATAAGCAGTGTCAACAGTGAATAGAAATAATGCCTAGCTAGTGTTCAGGGAGCAAAATTAATAGTGGGCTTAGTGCTGGGGATAAATCAGGTGTCAGAGCAGTCAGTGTTGAGAGGGTCCCATAGGAAAGGTTGGGTTTTACTGGTCTTTTCCTTTATAGCATCATTTATTTTACAACAGCATATGAGGGGTAGGCATCAGGCAGATGTACAGTTATGAGCACAAGAGGACTAGATTTTATTCATAAATTTCACATGATGGAGAGCATTAGCATAAGACAAACCTTCTTGCTCAGAGGGAACAGATGTCAAGTCAGGCGAGGAGTAGATGGATTGCCTAGCAGTAGCTATTTAGTGTGATAATGGCGTTTGATGGTTTGGACACAAACACCATTGTCACACTCCACAGCTCTGCTAAGGAGAGTCTGTTGGCACAAGGGTCTTAACCTCCCTTTCACATTCCTCCGTTGTCACAGACTCCTCCGTGGCTCCAAATGCTGAAACGGGAGCATAGGAAAGAGCCCCCGGGATCTTGAATAACAAGGAGGGCTCCAAAGGCCTTTACCAGGATGGAAATTGGTTTACAGTCTGTTTTCTAAAAGGCTTGAATTCCAGGAAGAGACAGACACTTCACACAAACCACATCATACACGGAAATAACTCCACTGGGCAATAGATCCCACCCACTTTCACCTGCCTCGTCACGGTTTCCAATCAATCCATCACTAACAAATGTGATCACTTCTTTGGTTCAAGAAAATTATGATGATTTTTCTTTTTCTCTTGTTTCTTTTCTTTTGAGACAATGGTCTCTTAGTATGTAACCTGGCTGGCCTTGAATTCACTATATCGACCCAAACTGGCTTCAAACTCACAGGGATCCATCTATGCCTGTCTCTTGGGTATTAGGATTGAAGGCATACCTCCCCCCACTCCATCTGTGATTATTGGTTATGGGTGCTAGGCTATGGCCTCCTCTCCGTGGAATCTTTGGACACAGAGACACCCTGCCTTGCTCAAACTTTAAATCGAATTCGGCACAGCCATCCTCTAGTAGAACGGCAAGCAGCAGATGAGGGATCCAACTAAGAAAGAATGGGATGAAAACAGTTAGCATCTTTTCTTTTTTAGCAGGAAGGTTCACTTTCTAGCAAATGCCTTCTGGTTCGACTTATCTCCAGTTAAATACGGTTTCAATGGTTCTGTGAACCTCTGCTCACGGTGAAGAATGAGAGGAACGAGAAGAGTTTTACCTAATCCTTTATTTTCCCCAAATGCTGGGGAGGGGGAAGACTGGGTGCCAGTTTCCCCATACCTAGAATAGCTGAGCTGTTAACATTTGGCTAGAGATTAGCTTTAGCTGTAAAACTGGATGTATCTAACAAGTGAAAATGAATCCTCCTGCATTCTTCTATCCTGAATTCCCATACAGACCATGAAATCACCCCTTTAAGACAGATGCTGCAGGAACAGCACTCTGTGACCTCTGACCCCCTCCAATTTTGGCTCCTCCCCTCCCCTTTCCTTTTCTATGGTGCTGATAGGATCACTTAAAAAAACAAACAAAACAAAACAAACAAACAAACAACAAACCTGGCTTTCTTTTGTTCCTCTGTGGCCCGGCAGATTGCAGGGAAAGAGTGTCATTCAGCCCAGTATTAGACAAGTATTCCTCAATGAAACCAGGAAGCTCCCACTGACTCTCAGCCTCACCTGAAAACCTTTGTTGACCATACAGCATGTGTGCATGCATATGTGTGTGTGTGTGTGTGTGTGTGTGTGTGTGTGAGAGAGAGAGAGAGAGAGAGAGAGAGAGAGAGAGAACCTGTCTTTCCCCACTGCTCCTTCCAAGAGACAGGCTATGCTGCTTTCTCTTTGCCTGAAGGACCTAGAAGGGAAATCCCGCCTCATTTTCACCCCTAGGGATGCCCTAGCAATCTCAGTAGGACTCTAGAACCCCCTTCCCACATGTAGCAAGGTCAACCAGGAAAGTTGAGGCATTCATTAGTGCTGTAGGGGCTGAGAGCCTCTCAGTGCTTGATCTGCAAAAGACAGAAAGGAAAAGGAACAGGAGGAAACCGACATGTCATACCCAAACCTCCTTAACCTCTACCTTTTGCGGGCTGGTCATGAATCAAGTATACATCTCAAGGAAAAGGAAAAATAAATAAATAAATAAATAAATAAATAAATAAATAAATAAATAAATAAAATAAAAGCTAATTCATAGTGATATCATTTAAAATAAAGAGTTGCACATGGCTTACGCCCAGCTTTAGGAAAATGCCCATCCCCTCACCTGGTCCATGGTCCTCGCCTTGCAATCATCAACACTGTAGAAAGCTGGTTGCTGTTGACTTGGAAACAAATTAAGATTTCATTTAAAAGAAAGGAGTGGTTTTCAGAACACTGCATATGATTCCGACCCTTTTCTGTGAGAACTGTACAGCATTTATGTTACAATAGCGCTCTACCAGGTAGAAAAGGAATTGCTGTTTTACTTTTACCTTTACCTGTGCCTTTGAATTTCTTAAGTTCCACAAAAAAATTTTCACAGTGCTTTTGAAATGAGAAAAGTGAAAATTTAGAAATTTCAAAGTCCCCCTTTCCCCCTCTGGATAACCTAATTTAATAAATCCATCTTGCAAACACTTTTTGTAAATTTGGAAGTTGGGACCTATCTGAATCAAATACACATTTGCCACTGTGAAACAGTTTTGCTGACACAGAGAGACATTAGGTCAATTTTTTTTTAGCAAATTATTACTGAAATATCTTTTTATGCAGCATAGTAACTTTATGATATTACATTAAGAAATAAATTATTGTTTATTAGGGCCCTATGAACAATTTTTAGACACTGCTAAAACATTTGTTTTGTTTCTTTTTTCTTTTTTCTATGCTTTCTTTGACCAAGTGATCAGATTCTGTCAACCCCTTCTACAGGCACTTTGAAAGCCAACAAAATATTTTCCTGTTCTTCCAAATGTTGTTCACTAATTAATGTATCACTGAGAAGAAAAGCCAAAGTAGTTCATTCTAGGGTAGAGTCACATGGGCTTTAGAATTTTTAGAACGAACACTGGGAACTTCTCTAGTACTAGCTAAAATCCAACAGGAAGTGCATGAGCTGGTTGGGAAAAAGCAACATCTGTTATTTTCAATGAATTCCTCCCCTCCCTCCCCCCCAGATACCCAAACAACGACAACAAACCGATGACTAAGACAAAATTGGTGCTGGACACTAACCAGGGCAACATGTCCAAATGCCAGCAGGGTTGTCGTAGCTCAGAAAGGCCTTTTCAGGGTGGAGATCATGCTCGTGAGCCCAGGTCCACACACCTCCCACCATTTAGCAGAGTGCCTTACTTCCTGAGGCCTCCCTAAGCGAGGCTGAGTAAGAGGGTCCCTTAGTGTCTGCCTAATTTCTGTGTCCTGCCCTCCCTTTCCCCGAGAGGATGGCATTTCTAGGCGTTTCTAGGGACTGTGGACAATTCCAAATGGAGTTTTCCCATTGAGCCCATGTGCATGAAAAACAAGTTAAACTTGGTTTGCTCCTTCTTAAATGCCAGCATCTCTCTTCCTAAGCAGGAATGAGCAGTCTCTGAGAAGGAGGCCTTGGCAAAGCCTAATCTGCCTCAGATGCATCAGCATGCGCCACAGCGGTGCCCAGGAAGAAGCGGTGGATTTACAAGTACCAGGTGATCACGACTCTATGTATTCTCAGTGTGTTCAAAGGAGAGAAGGACATCCTGCAGGTGGCTTCCCAGGACCGAGAAGGGAGTGCTTTGGGAACTAGGTAGAGTCACTTAGCTGCAAGAAATACCCATCAATACCACAAAAGGATTTCTTAAAAAGCAAAGAGCAGAGAGGCTTTTTCATTGCAAACCCACATTTACTGTCATGTGAAGTCATTGTGCTAAATGCATCCATTTGACTGTTTTAGGCTAGTACAGTCTAGACGAAGACAAAGAAAGTCAGTTCATATTATTTCCTGAGTCTTGTCATCTTTGAAAGCACATGGAACTTTTAAAATAGAATGTTCTTGTTACCAACAGGGAACAAAGTTGTTTTTCTTTTCAAGGAAACCCATTTAGAAGGAGGAAATCTGGAAAGTTTCTTATCCATACGTCAATCAAATCAGTATTTAACCAACCAGAGGTAGAAAGAGAATCCTCCGCCAGGTTCTCACGATTAAAGCTTGATGGACTCTTAATCAAGGGTTGCCAAGGCTTGGGAATTCTAGGGACCAGTTTCACCTCTGTGCAGGCGGCCAGCCATTTCTAGCATCATTGAGGGGACAGTATGAGTTTAACACACACACAGGCAGGAGGAGCAATTGGGAGGCAGACGCCTTTGAAGCTTAGATAAAGTGTGGTGAAGCCCACACAAGAGGAGCCCCAGTCAAACAAACCCTCATTTTAAGTAGGTAGGTAGAATCTTCATCCATGGCCTTGATGTTATTGGTCACCAGGCCATTTTAAAATGGGAAATGGCTTACTATAGCCACTCCAAGGATAGAAATACAAGCCTACCTCTGCATCTCCCATGTCTCTAAACTTCTCCTTCCCCTCTCTAGGGAGTATAAGGAAGCTTCCAGAAAGTGTTCAGTTTTGCTCAGGCTTTCTGAACAGAATGAGTGGTCATGGCAGACAAATTCAAATATTGAATGTTTTCTGCCCGGTGTGGCTCAGGAGCTTTTAAACACCCGAGTTAGCAGCTCACCTCACTACTCAGTGCTACTATGAAGAACAGCCTCACTCTGATAGTAGACTAGCAGCCCTGGAAGAAGGCACTTACTTCTGTCAGCGTCTGTCTTCTCTCAGCCCCTAGGACTCTTCATCTGGCTGGCAGGATGTCCCCTTCTGTGATCTCTAGTTCTTCTGAGGGTTTGAGGGCAGCTGTGCGAGAGAGAGCCCCAAGCATCTGTGGCTTTTAGGCCTTTGTGCTCTCTCCCTTTATGGGATCCAGGGTTTAAAAGTAAACAGTTCTTTCTCTTTCTGATAAGTCACATTAAAATATTGATCGTGGGGGAAGAGAGGGCATGACCTTAGTCCACTAAGTCAGAGTCACCTTTGGTCAAACACTAAGCAAAAAACGAAGGTCCCGCTTCCCCGTGCTCCCTCGGCTACGTGGTATACACTGTCTGCAGGTGGACAGCGAGGCCAAGGACTGAAGCGGGCAGCTGAACCTACTGGACGTTTCCTCTCGGGACTCTGATCTAAACTTGTTTCAGTGTTTCCCTCACAGGAAGACCCCTGTGTCACCGTTGCAGACTTCTAGAACTGGAGGAGTCACCTGGTTGTATGAACCTGTGAAATTAAACATCCCAGCTCAACCTACTCAGGCCTCCTGACTGATACTGGGGAGCCAATCTCATGTTCTTGGATATCTGTGATGAGTTGGGACCTATCTATTCACTCGGTCAACCCCGGCAGCCATGGATGAATCACTGCCCGGACAGCTGAGCTCTGGGAAGCCAAGGGGTGGGGGAAGCAAGCAGAGCTGACCACCTGGGAGTCAGGACAGACATACAAGCAGCAACAGCCACTCCAGGCTGCAGGGTCCTAAATGCATTGGCTTGTCTCAAGTTTTGGTAGTTTTGTTTTGTTTTGTTTTGTTTTGTTTTGTTTTGTTTTGTTTTGTTTTGTTTTTCCTCTCTCTGGGCTATTTTGACAGGTTGCTTTCTTAAGCATTAAAAACAAAACAAAACAAGAAACCATTTTTATACTCTCCCTGATACTCTAATGTGAAATCAGGACTGTCTTTTTTTTTTCAAGATTTATTTATTTATTTATTTATTTATTTATTTATGAGTACACTGTAGCTGTGCAGATGGTTGTGAACCATCATGTGGTTGCTGGGAATTGAACTCAGAACCTTTGCTCGCACCAGCCCTGATCACTCTAGCCTGATTTATTTATTGTTCTATGTAAGTACACTGTAGCTGTCTTCAGACACACCAGAAAAGGGCATCAGATCTCAATACGGAGGGTTGTGAGTCACCATGTGGTTGCTGGGATTCGAACTCAGGGCCTTCGGAAGGACAGTCAGTGCTCTCAACCTCTGAGCCATCTCTCCAGCCCTGAAATCAGGACTTTAATGAGAAAGATGATAATCCAGCAGCCTAGAGTCTTGTCACACCTCCCCACCCTTTCTTCTCTTAGGTAAAAGCCAAAGGCTGACACCACTGCAGTTAATTGGTCTCTAGAACCAAAGAACTGTGGTAGTTCATGGGTTCCATTGCTTCCCTTGGGAGACCCAGTTCTTTAACCCAGTGCCCTTTGACTACCTGAAGTAATCCTGCATCCTTGCTCCCTGGAAAGACTGGGTCTTTCTGTGTCTTCAGAGGGACTGGGAGACACATTCATAAGGTAAAAGCCAAAGTCCACCTGGAGGAAAAACTACTTTAAAGGCTCTCTGGAAACCATTAAGGTCCAGCGTCCTGAGGCAGATAGGGCAGATATGGCGATCAGGAAATTTCTAAAGGCTGCATTGAGGGAGTAGCCCTCACCCCGCCCTGGTGGCTTTTTCTTTGACTGGTCTTGCTTCTCTTTCTCACAGCAATTGTATTTCTTTACAGAAGTGCTGTGGGCTTTCTTCTTTTAAAGCAAAATGGACTCTTCAGAGTTGGCACATGGGCATTCTTTTCAAGGGCGGGGCATCCCTCCCTCCGCCAGGCCGGTGCCAGTAGCTTCTCTCTGTCCATGTTCTTTCCTTTCAGTCAGACGTCTGGTGTGTGGGGTGGGTCGTGTATCACAGTGATAGACTGCTTGCCTAGTGTGGGCAAAGCACGGCCTGGGATCAAACACTCCACCTCAGTGAAAAAGCAGTAAATAAATATCAACGACAGTAAATATCGGAGACGAGATGCATCTTTTCCAAAGCTCTTTAAAACTGACTTTTATTAGTGAGAGCTAGCCCTCAGGGCCTGCAGGCTTCAGATCAGTGCCAGCTGGACTCATCCAAGTGCAGTGTCTGACGCATGCAGTGTCTGAAGCCTGCAGTGTCTGAAGCATGCAGTGTCTGAAGCATGCAGTGTCTTCAGCGAGAAGATCTCACTTCCAGGCTCTGGAGGCCACCAAGGCAACAGTAATAACCTATATTATTTCAGAAGCCTCTTGGACTCCCCAGACCAACAGCGGAAGGGATGATACCCACGCTGGCACCGAGTTTTTGTTAGCAAGTCTCTGGCTCTTGGCAGCGATGGGGTGTGGGTGTGGGGAGGCAGTATACACTCAAGTGGTATAATTTTATTTAAATATGTGTATGCATAAAATACACTTATTTATATTTTATATATATTCTAAGCAAGCATAAATATTTCTTTACAGCCTCTTTTAAACATTCTTAATGTTATTCACTCCTTTCTCTCCCCTGTTCATCTGCATTGCCCTCCTAACCCACATCTAAGTTAAACATCCCCTTTCCCATTTCTCCCATCATAGCACCTGCCCCCCGCCCCAGCTCCTTCTCCTCCCTCTACTGTAGACCCCTTTTCCCTTTCCTGGTTTCTGTCATTATTCCAGGTCACATACTCACATCTAAAACACTGGAGCTAAGGTTCACAAATAAGAAGAAACACATGGTGTTTGTCTTTCTGGGTCTGTACCTCCATGGGGAAAGGCAATCAACAGTCCTACTCAGATGTGAAGCCCACGGACAAACACACTAGCCAGCATGGCGGGACATCCCAAGGGTGTGATGGCGGCATGTACCTCAAAGCTACAACCAATAGCTCTGTCATCAGACTCGAGGCCACTCACCGGGAAGCAAGCCATGACTGCTTCTGAAAACATAGCCAACTACCCATGTCTGCTGAGCTCACGACACCTCGAAGAGGACCTACTGTGGTCAGTTTCCTAAACCAGTGTCATCCCTAACTATAATGTAGTTTATAACCATATTGTAAACACTCATGCTTATACCCACAGGCAAGTGTAGTCTCAGCCCTCCTCCAGGTTCCGTTTATGGTAGACTGAGAGCATTATAGAAAGCCACAGCTAGTCAATGTGCACAGAACAATTAATGGTGGTGTGCTCAGCCCCAACCGATCCATCTACGGTGTCACCCCCATACCTAAGGGGAAGAAGGGTGTAAAGACTGATAGATCCAGAGGACAATGATGCCTGCTGTGTCTATGGGAAGCCACACCCATAAAATCTCAAAACTATGCTTGCCTTGGAGAGAAGGATTAAGGAAAGAGGTGTGTGTGTGTGTGTGTGTGTGTGTGTGTGTGTGTGTGTGAAGGTTTGTATTCCGAACATATGCTTCTTAGGGATCTGGGAGGAGTAGCTGATCTTTGGTGGTTGTGGTAACTAGAAACATGACATTCGATGAGGAGTGCTGAGAAGTATTGAATGAATGTCATTTGAAAAGAGGAGGAAAAAAAAACGGAATGAAAACACGAATCCTGATTAGATGCTAGTGGTGGTTGTTGTTATTTGGGTTGGTTTGTCTGTTTGTTTTGGCTTTTTCAAAATGAAGTCTGACTGTCCCGGAACTCTTGCTGTAGACCCGGCTGGCCTTGAACTCATAGAGCTCTGCCAGCCTCTGTCTCCTAAGTGCTGGAAGCAATGGTATGTGCTGTTATGCCCAGCTATGATGCTTGTTTGTTGTTGTTGTTTTAAATAATAACTATGAAAGGCATTTGGGGATAGTTGAGAAGTTTAAAAAAATGAGCTAAATATAAGACATTATTAGAGGATTATTATTAACTAGCTCTGATGATGGGACTCAGGACAGGTGGAATTTTGCTTTGGGGCTGTATGTTAAAGTGTTTACTGGGGCAGGGATGGGGGCGGGGTCATACTATCTAAGCTTTATTTTTAACTGTCTCCTAAGCATGGGCACCGCTCACTCAAGCAATGGCCAACCCCCACCTCCACCCCCATCCCCTTGCACACTTGGCCTTCATAGTCAGGCCTTGCCCCAGCCCCATCCAAGGCTGCACCAGGGACTTAGGGCTGTTTCCTTGAATGACAGGAGGGCTGTGCCTGAGCTGTGACGGCAGTGGTGAACCAGCGTTTGCTGTCAGCACTCAGTCTTTACCCAGGTCCTAGATTGTGACATCAGTTAGAAAGTGAGTGTCCTCAGTCACCAGCCAGAGGCCTTGGCTAGTGTCGTCAGCCCCTGCCTTAGCCTTCTCCCTGAGTGTGCTAAGTTAGGCAGCGCTCTTTACGAGAGAGTGAACAACCCAGGCGCATGTATAGCTCCTGACCTCTGTAACGTCTCTACATTCATGTCGAGTTTTCTCTGCTCTAAACATCAGAACATCTTCTGTGTTACCGAGGATTCACAGCAAATAAAAAGCCAAGAACCCTTAGCTTTTCTACTCAGAGAAAAGTTCAAAGTCAAAAATCTGAAGAGTGAAAACCAGGCTTCCCACTTGCCAAACGTCACTGTCCCGCCAAAAGCTGGGTGTTCTTCGCCGAAGCCGCTTTTCTTTTTCCGTCTCTTTTCTGCAACCTCAGACATCAGGGATCTAGACATCTGAGCTGAACTGCAGCCCTGAAGAACTTAGAGCTACGGTCTCTAACAGAAACTTTCTTGTTTATTTCTTAAAAAATAAATAAGCCATAGGTTTGGCTTTTTTAAAATGTAAATGTTTTAACTTTTTTGAGAATTTCATAGACAGATACTGTATTTATATTATTTCTGCCTCTATCTCCTCCCCTGCAACGCCTCAACTCCCTTTTAAATTTATGAGCTCTTTTTTTATTATATATATGCACATACGTGCATACATATATAATATATGCACACATACATATGTATAGGCAAATACAGTCTGCTGAGCCCACTTAGTATTATTGTTCATGCATGTATTTAAGGCTGTGTTGAATTGGATAACTCACCAGAGAGTTCACCCCTGAAGTAAACTGATTCCTCCTCTCTCAGCAGCCCTTAAGTTAATTGCCTGTAGCTCTTCATCTAGGGGTAGAGCCTTGGGAGACCCCCCCATCTGTGTTGCCATGTCAACTGGTACTGTTGTTATACAAGTTCTACAAGGCCTTCTTCAGGGAGCATCTGCCCAGAAGACAAATGACATAGACATTAAAGGAAGGCTGGGGAAGGGGGATGTGACGGGTGTGAAGAGAAAGTCACAGGTTACAGTAGTGTGTGCCACTGCAGGGGACAGAGAACAGAACCAGCAAAGCAGGAGAGCTGGGGAGTCTGTTCAGTCAGTAGTGTGGTGGTCTTACCAGCATGAGGACCCCAGTTAGATCTGGGAGCATGCTTGAAATCCCAGCAAAGACCCATGGGGCTTTCTGGCCACTATGCCTAGCCTACTTGATGAGTCCTATGCCGGTGAGTGACCCTGCCTAAAAATACACAAAAACAAAAACCCTACAAAACAATAACAACTGTAGTGGCTATTCCTGGTTGTCAACTTGACTATATCTGGAATGAACTATAATCTAGAATTGGAAGGCCCACCTGTGATCCTAATCTGGAGGCTGGGAGATATAAGTTTTTGGCCTGGACTTAGCATGGAGATCTTGAAGCATGGTGGCTATGGATTCCAGTTCAAGATCATCTGGGATTAAAGGTGTGGAGACATACACCTTTAATCCCAGATTATGGGATTCCGGACAGACGGGCCTCCACGCTAAGATTTGTCTCAAAATAGTTTTTTTTTTAAAGCCTATTTCATAGTTAAAGGAATCTAAGAAATTTTTTGATAGGGAGAATATCTTGTGTATTGTATTATGCATCATCTGTCAATCAAAGAGCCTGTGGCCTATGGCTTAGGCAGGGAATAGGAGGAGGGACATCCCGGAGGATAAAGAATTGTGGGATAGAGCATGGGGAGATCTGCCCAGGGAAGCTTCGAGGAGATGGGCAGACACGTGGTACCTGAGCACAGGAAACCAACCATGTAGAAAAGAATGCAGGTTAAAATAATTGGATTATCTAAGTTATGTTCCAGGCAGAGGAGAGCCTAGCTATATGGCCAAAGTATCTGTAAATATATTTTGAGTCTCATTTCTGAGGGCATGGGACTGGGAGGAAGAACCAGGCCAAACGTCTACAGTTTTTGAGAAAGATACACACAGGTTTCAGGGGTGTGTGTGTGTGTGTGTGTGTGTGTGTGTGTGTGTGTGTGAGAGAGAGAGAGAGAGAGAGAGAGAGAGAGAGAGAGAGAGAGAGACTGAGAGAGAGAGAAACTGTATTTTAAAATTGGGGAAACACAATCATTTTAATGGCTCTCCTCTCTTTGCTACTGTGTATCTGAGTTCCCGTCTACGGTCTAGTAGCATCAGCAGCGTTGTCCTTGGAGCTGGACTCCCTGAACACAGACCCAGCCTTCCCACTCACTAGCCCTCAGTTTCCTCATTGATAAGTCTCTGTGCATGGTAGTCATATTGCCCAAGGTCATGCCGAGGCACACACGAATGAGGTATACAAGCTTAGGAGTGTCTCACACAAAGTAGTACAGCAAAGGTTCCTTATCATAGCTTCCCAACAATTTGATTGTTGTGTTTTTGTTTTTTGTTTTTTGTTTTTTCAATTTTAGTAGCTTAAAGGGACAGGTAGGGCCTGTCAGTGGGACCTGAAGTGTACTTTTCTGAAGGCAATTTTTATTGTCTCCCAGCCCCTCCCTGATGTATATGTGAAGGAAGCCAGTTACCCACAGTTCATGACTCTTGCTTGTCCGGGACTAACTTAAAACCCAGTCCTGTTTCCAAACTCTAGTCGCCCTGATTCTAAACAGTCCATGTCCTTTCTCTAGCTGTTCTGTTGTTGTGCTGTGCAAATCTCCATTCTGTTATATTGAGGCAAAAAGAGACCTCTGCTGAATTCTAGAAGACCCTGGAGGTGGACCTCCACAGCAGCAGAGCCTTAGAAATCATCCCCTAAACAAGACAAAGGAATTAAGGCTAGAGAGAAGGGAGATGTTCACAGACTGACATACAAACTATAGACCCTCAGGAGATGGAGACTGAGCCGCCTTCTTCCAAGTCTTTGTGACTAGAAAGTTCTGACTGAATTCACCCCAACCCACCTCATCATCTTGAGATCTTTCTGAAACAAACTCATCTGTGAAATACTACATGGAGAAAGGACTCATCTGTTCACACTTCACCTCAGGTAGCCCCTCCTAGGGCTTGGGTTAGCATCACAGAATTACCTCTTCCCCTAACATGCTCTTAAGAATGGCATTCTGAGAGACTTCCAGATGTAATCCCAAGGTGACCTAGACGATTAAACATTAAACACCCAACAATGTCAAACCAGGTTGGTGGTTTCTGCTATAATTTCTTCAAAGTCCAAAGCCAGGCGTTTGAAATAGTTAATGAAGCAACAAAGCAGCTTACAGTTCTGCAGTGTGTCCTTGAAATAGGGGCTCAGCAGGAAGTTATGACCATTTGGTCACTGTGATAATGTTTCCTGTCTCCTTTTAGATCTGGTGTTGATATGAGAAGTCCGGGTGTAAATTCTGTGTGTTTCTAAAATGTACTGGGGTCTGTGGTAGAAAGTCACTAACGATAAACTCCCCCACTAAGGACAGGCTCTCCCACTAGAGACGGGCTCTCCCACTAAGGACAGGCTCTCCCACTAGAGACGGGCTCTCCCACTAAGGAGAGGCTCCCCCACAAAGGACGGGCTCCCCCACTAAGGACAGGCTCTCCCACTAGGGACGGGCTCTCCCACTAAGGACAGGCTCCCCCACTAAGGACAGGCTCCCCCACTAAGGACAGGCTCCCCCACTAGGGACAGGCTCTCCCACTAAGGACAGGCTCTCCCACTAAGGACAGGCTCTCCCACTAGGGACGGGCTCTCCCACTAGGGACGGGCTCTCCCACTAAGGACGGGCTCCCCCACTAGGGACAGGCTCTCCCACTAGGGACAGGCTCTCCCACTAGGGACAGGCTCTCCCACTAGGGACAGGCTCTCCCACTAGGGAGGGGCTCTCCCAGGCCCCTCACTTTCTCCTCATCTTGCCCTCATCCCCATTATTTTTCCCACATTGCCGGGCACATTCTCCTCAGACTCCAGGTCCCTCTGAGGGCGGCCACTGGCATCTTCGGACAACTGTCTCTAGCCTTGTTTCCTCTGCTCAGGGTTCTGATAGATGCAACCGAAGACTCGCCTGGAGTTAAAAGTGTCTGGTAGAAGGACTTTTAACCACCAAACCAACATCTTTGATTTCCATCTCGGAGACAGATGTTTACTGTTCCACATTTCTATAAAAAAGGCAGAGATTTTATTTTCTGTTTTACAGACTCAGATTTGTCCAGAATTTATGGGTCTGACCAGCACGCCGAGCCCTTGATCAGTGGTTTTACTGCCTCCCTCGATTCCTGAGAGAGCATTGTGCCCTCTTCTCTACTCTCTGTCCTCCTGACTCCCATCATACCCTGGAGTATGTGGTCAGGCTGCGTGATCAGCATGGTTACCACACAATTTCAGTGCAAAGTGGTTTGCAAGGGGTCAAAGACTTAGATGCTGTAGACACTGCTACTAGACAAGGGTTACAGCGAGGAGAGAGGACCGTCTCTTGTGTGGCGCAGTAGGCACACAAACACCTCGGTGACTGGAGAGACAGGCTCAGCATCAGAGCAGGGCAGCCCCACCCAGAAAACAGTCTTCCAGCTGATTCTGAGCCAGGCCCTCTGGTTCTCTCGCATAGGCCAAGAGTGCCTTGGTGGCTGTGCTGTGTACCAGGATTTAATTCTACTAGCCACTGGGGCCCAGTAGACAAAGGCATTTCTAGGGACATGATCTGAGTGTGAGAGGCTGTAAAAGGCACAGGAGATTTGGGGGAACAGTTGTAAGGTGCTCAGGGGGTTATGGGAAGTAGCTCAGGCAGGTTTGAGAAACATGATTATGTAAAGCACAGGAGACAATGGTAGAAACAGATCATGGTAGGGGTTGTAGAAGTGTAGGGAAACATGAGTTATGCAGAGGATCATGGGAGGAACATTTAACAGCTCTCTGGTAGCTTATGTGGTACAGAGGAGGGGACACGAGGGAGAGTCACAAGGATCAGGAAATACACAAAAATGTAGTAGGGTCGGAAAGGTGTGGGCGGTAGTCTGTGATCCTTCAGAAAAATATTCCCGAAGCAGAGATTGAGGGCTGGGGGCTGGGCTTAAATCTTGTTTTTGTTCCTTCTTGCTGAGTAGAATTAGGTGTATTCTATACTCTTTAAACTTTAGATAATAATAACTTCTAAGATTACAAGTATTAAGGCACGCACACACGCACGCACATTTTATTTACTGCAGTACGCCATATAGGGTAAGCACTCAGTAAACGTTATCATTATCAGACAGGCACTACAGCATTGGTCAGAAAGATGTCCACTTGGTGGATGAAAGGTGTGGAATGTTTTTATCACAGATCCCACCCACGGGCTGGTCTTTCGGCTAGCCTCTGTTCGCTGCGAAGTGTGATTATGGACTCCTCGCGCAACAACTTCCTTTCATTCCTTTGCTACGAAAGAAAGACTTGTGGGGTCAGTCAGAGATTTAGGACCAGGCAGAGAGCGAATCTGGGCATTTCCATCTACCACAATCTCCTGGATGACGAGGGCTAGCTCCGGATAACAGCCGAGGGGCAGGTTAAGCAGTGGCTCCACACCTGCCCATCGATGCCTCTCTCTGTTTCTCCTCCTGTCACTCAGAGCTGCTGCGCCCTGCACAACAGTCCCGGGGAACACATGCAGCTTTCCCTATCTACCCCACCCTTCACTTTTGCAGGATGGGGCTGTGTGAGAGAACACAGAGGACATGGCAGTCACAGCCCTCAGGGTCAGGCTGGCCGCTCCTCTCTAGCTCAGCTCCATCCAGCCCTTCCTGTCCCCACTTAACCGGCCCAGGTAGAAATTGATCTGCCTCGCTTGCCCTGCTAGGCAGTCATGATAACAAACGACGGCATCCATCATCGGCTTGTGTTTTCCTTCCTGTGTTCTGTGACGCATTTGATGATCGCTTTCCGTGAAGACACAAAACTGTGATTGTTCCATGAGAAACACTGGGATCACTAAACCAAGCTCAGTCTTTTCTACTTTGCCCTCCTGTCTTTCTGCACTAGAGAATCTTTCATGTCAACGCCGAGGCTGGTTAGGATGTGTCTGCCATCCCCAGTTAATAATGATTAAAAATGCTGCCAAATTCCAAAGACGTCCTAACTTCAGAGATGATAAAGCACGCTTTCCAGACAAAATGCAGTATTTTTGTGAAAATTTGATAGATATGAACACTTTATATTCTCTTTCTGTTTCCCCCTTTCATATTTGCATATCGAGGAATATCTGTCCTCAATACTTACAATTTTGGCTGGGTTCCATCCACTGAACTCATTATTTACTAAACGTATTTTGAAGGAAGTTGGCCACCCCGCAAAATAACAAGGACCATCTTCATTGATGAATAATTGCTGCATCTTTAGTTACTTTAAAAGACTGCCATTCTTATGGCATTATTAACTTTTTTTTAACTTGGTACCAAGAAAAATGGACAAACTGTTCCTTGCCTGTGAGACCTTTAAAAAATTATTTCTTTTAGGTTATAATTTAATTGCATCATTTTCCCGTTTCTTTTCCTCCCTCCGAACCTTCCCACACACCCCTCCTTGCTCTCTATCATATTCATGGCCCTTTTTCTCTTTATGTTTTCATTCCAAAATATATAAATATGTCTCAGGGCTGACCAGAGATGTTAAATAACCTCTGTCATTTCTCTACTGGAAAATCATTGCTACAGGCCGGTTGATACCACCTCAGCGCAAGACTGTTATGACTCTTGTTCTATATACAAACCTTCTTTCCTTCACTCATCTTACTGGATTTAACAAATAGAAATGTGGGATACCAGATATTATTTTAATTTCAAACAAGTGACCAGGAGTTTTTAACTACTGATATTATCAATATCCAGGCATACTTATAGTAATTACTCACTTATTACAGGCAATTTTATTTTACTCTGCAACCCTCTGGCTAATGGATTCATGATCTTCATGATCCTGTGATAATACACAGATCTGACTCATCATGGAGGTTGAAGGTTGGTTTCTGTAGGGGTTATTTCCATCCTTTTACACACAGTCGTTTTCCTTAAGTCTTTGTAGTCTAAAAATTTTCATCAAAACATCTTGCTGTTCTGGGGGGAAACTCTATAACAGGGTATAAGATCTCCCATAACTACCCTGTAGCATGTTTTCCCCAGCCAGACCCAGCGGCCTTGCCCTTCAAAGCACTCCCTCAGAGCATACACAGATTTTACTCTGCTATGTGGTGTACGGGTGAAAATGACCCCCGTCAGCTCTCTGGTGTTGGAACACTTGGTTCCTGGTTGGTGGTGCTGTCTGAGGAAAGGGTGGGCTTTGGTTATATAGTCCACTCTGTTTGCAGTTGGCGTTCCCTGTTTCCTGCTCTCAGTGGAGGATGTGATCAGCCTCCTACTCTGACTGCATGCCTGCTGCCTGCTGCTTTTCCCCTTCCACGACGGCCTCTCATCCCCTCGAACCAGGAGCTGTAGAAACCTTTTGTTCCTTACCTTGCATTGGTCATGTAGTCAATCATGACAACAGAAAGGCAACTGCAATATTTCCTATTTTGAAAGTGTTTTTATCTTAATCTGTAGAAGTTAAGAAAATGAAAAGCTATATAAATGAAGGTGGCAGGGTGTGTGTGTGTGTGTGTGTGTAATAAGAGCTAATAAATAGCGTCTCTTTGGGGAGTGATGAAATGTAGATTATGGTAGTTGTTGCATACAGTTGTTAATTCGTTAAAAAACAATGGATTGAACCATCTACAAGGGTAAATGTTTGGGGGTGTCTGTGAGTGTTGCGCATAGCTGCCCCTCTGCTCGGTACCAAGACAAGCCTGTGACAACAGTTTCTGTTTGTTTGTTTGTTTGTTTTTATTGATTGGAAGAAGACTTTCATCACGATAGATGTGTTATAGACATTCTTTTTTATTTGTGTTATCTTTTAAAATTAACTTTTTTGTTAGCATATAATGCAGTAAGCTTCGCTACGGCACTGTCCTACATATGTATCCTTGCACTGTGCTCTTATTTTCCATTCTCCTCTCCTCCCTCTCCTCCCCCCCTTCCCTTCCTCTCCCTCCCCTCCCCTCCCTTCCCTCCCCTCTCCTCTCACCTTTTCTTGCTGGTGCCCTTCTTTGCTTCAAAAAGTCCCTCCTTCTGCCTCTATGATATACACATATTTTTCTATCACCCTGTCTGGGTCTCCTCTGTCTAGACCTCTTTGTCTCCTCTCACGGTCCCCTGAAAAGGTCAGTCTTGTAGTATATGAATTGTGGCTCAAAAACCACAAACAAAAAAGGCAAAAAATCAAACCAAACCAAACCAAACCAAACCAAAACAAACCAAACCAAACCAAACCAAACCAAACCAAAACAAAAACAATACACACAGCTAAACTAACAAAGAAATCCATGAGTCATTTCTCTTAACACCATCAAACAAACAAAACTGTAGAAGGTGGTTCCCTCCTGTTTTTAACTGAAAAATCATAGTATGAAAAGGTGGTTTTTGCATAAATCAAAGATTTCCATGTTAAGAAAGGAGCGGGGGAGGGGAGAGGAAAGCACATGTTGATCATGGGCTGATCGTATGACTAATCTCATCAACAGCTTGAGAAACCCAATATATGTCTTTATCCGACTCCCTTTGCTTCAGCACTGGCACCTGAACATACCATTAGAATACATTTATTCCTTGGAAAGAAACCAGTAGAAATGTATAATTCTCTTTTCTCTATCCACTTTAGAAATTCCTATACTTCATAAGGCACCACAAAGAACCCCAGACTAAGAAGAACTCCAACAAGTCAATTATCATGAATGCCTAGTATTGCTGAGGAAGTTGGAATCTCTCCCTAAATGTGATTCTATAAAAACAGATGCCAACATGCAGATAAAAAGAATCATCGGAGCTGTCCAACTCCAAAGGAAAGGCAGGGGGGAGGCCATCACTCCCCGCCCCCCAGAGGTGGGCTGGGCAGAGAGGAAAGAGGAAAGATTTTTGTGAGTTATTTGCTGAAAAGGAGGAGAGGGGGCAGGAAATGGAGAAAAGACCAGGAGGAGAAAGTCCAAACTCATCGATCATTCCCTGCTTTCTTAGACTATGAATCACCTTGTAAGGAACAGAGACCAAGCACGGAGCAATCTTTCTAATTAATTTGGCTGAAGTGTGCCTTGCTGTGAACAGTCACCAGGTCAGGGACCCGTGTGCCAAGAGTGTCGCTGCAGCAAGCAGGAAAGAGGGCAGTGGCCAAGGGTGATCCGATCTGGATGTGAGAGCAACCTTCTAGCCCTTCCTGCCCCACCCCTGCGGTGTGCAGGCTCATGAGCAGGGTTGCTGTCATAAACAAGACTCAAAACAAACTTTAAGATGGGCGAGAGTGTCTGCACAGTTGCAGAGGACAGTGGACACCTGCAAATGCCACCCAACTTCTGGTTGAAGCTCTCAGCCCTCCTCTGAAGCCAGTCTTCTAGAGCGAGAGCGTTCCCACACTAGTGGCTTGCCTTTTCTGGTTGGTGAAGGACATACATGACTGGCCATTGTGGCTGTGACTGTTTTAGTAGTTCTGGTTAGTGCAAGCACTTCACTGTCCTCTGACTCCTGGCTCCTTTACCAGTGTCCTGGGGGTACAGCTGAGAAGCTGCCCATTCCCCAGCCTCCCGGACCAGAGCATTCACCATAGATGAAGACGCGTGGGGACCCCACCATCATATTTCTGCCATTTCCAACTGGCCATATCTGCCCCTGTCCCAGGAGAGGCCAGCACATGGCACAGGTATGATGTCATACTGCCATCCAAGCTCCAGAGCAGCTCCGTGAACTCTGGCTAGAAAACTGAGTGAGGGTTGCAGCCAGCCTTGGACCAGAAACCTAAAAAGGAGTTGCCTCTATTTGAACGATGTGGCGAGGGTTAACATTGGAGAATGCGGTTTATTCGGGCCACATTCTTAGGGGAGGGAAGAGGAAGGAGCTGAGAGGGAAGGAAACTTCCTTTGTTTCCAGATATTTCTAATACGGTTGGTATAGCCAGAGTCTTGCCAGTAGGAGAGAACTAATTAAGAAAAGTCCTGATGTCCTGTGGGTTAGACCACAGAGAGGCCATTGGTTACGAGATCAGCAAGCGTGACCAGTCAATTACTTCTGGGCACATGGGAATCCAACCACACATTAGGATTTTCAGCTCCCCGCATGAGAGGTAGGGGCACCACAGTAACAACTGGGCTGTGATTGCAGGAGTTTGATTCCCAGCATCCAACATGGCAGCTCACACCCAGTTGTAACTCTAGTTCCAGGGGGATCTGGCACCTTTACCCAGACACATATGTAGGCAAAAATGCCAATGCATATTAAATAAAAATAACTCATTAAATAAAAGAAAAAGTCTCTTGTAGCCTAGGCTTGCTTTGAACATTTTCCAAGTCAAAAATGACCTTGAACTTCTGACCCTGCCTGCCTCTACCTCCTGGACGCCGTGACTGCAGGCATGTGCCAGCACATCTGTTTATTTGGTGCTGGCTATGAAAGCCAAGGCTCCCCGTGTGCCACACAAGCGCTCTATCACCTGGACTATACCATCAGCCCTCAAACAGCTGGATTTCCCCTCCACCACTGATCACTGGTGACTTGCTGTGATTCTGAGGCCGTTGAGCCCACCAGAGCCTCTCCCAGTCTCAAGTTCACAGCTCACCGCAAATATCCCACAGCAGAGGCAGACGCTTCCCTGTACCCTTCTAAAAACCCAGGCTCTGGCTGTGTGCAACAAAACGACTGTTTAATAGATGCAAATGCCAGGCTCAAATATTTTTAGTCCTCTTCATCGTCGTTGGTACATGAGTCACTTGAAATGACAGATGGCGTTTTCAGGGGAAGCAGGAAGCTCCTCAGAGCTTCCTCGTGACCTTTCCAGTGTATTCCATGCGTCGAAGCCCAGGAGGCTGGTCTCAGATTCAACAGGAAGCTGCCCTGTGCTCTGCAGTTTCAGGTAGTACAATCCGGCTCCCAGATCAGTTAAATCTCTGTACTCTGTGAGAGGGAGAGTCCTCTCAAGGGGAGACCCTCCCCCTGTGAATGCTGTGCTCATGGCAAGGTCTCTTCCAAAATCTGGCACGTTTCCATACTCTCCTGCTGTTTAGGGAGACATCTCCTCCTTCTAAATTTTAGATATTAACATCATTACAGGTTACCCGTGCGGAGGTCAGAGGACAGCACAGCAGTTGGTTTTCCCCTTCCAGCCTTACATGGGTTTCAGGGATTGAACTCAGGCGGTCTGGCTTATCTCATGGGACAGCAAGTACCAGTTTACCTGCCCCAGAAGTCATTACTTTTATGAAATAAAAGGTGGTTTTAAACCCTGATGGCTTTGTGTGTGTGTGTGTGTGTGTGTGTGTGTGTGTGTGTGTGTGTGTGAGAGAGAGAGAGAGAGAGAGAGAGAGAGAGAGTCTAGGTGATATGTGAAGGCACATGACAGGTATGACAGTGTTCAGATGCCTCAGTTTCTTTTTCTCTGCAGCTGAGAGGTTTTTGAAGACACCAGGCAGAAAAGGAGATCCCATGAAGTCTCTCAAAGAAAGGGCCAGCCCTTCCTCTCTCCATGAGTGGCATGAATCCATGAGTGGCATGTCGAATGGGTGATTTAGAAGAAGTAGAGGGCTGGGTGATGTCTTAGTAAAGTGCTTGCTACCCAGGCACGAAGACCCAAGACTAGTTCCCAGCACCCACACAAAATCTGGGCTCAGTGGCTCATGTCTGTAATCCTAGCACTGGGAGTTGGGGTGGAACCATGGTGTTCAATGTCCAGCAAGCCAAGAGGAAGCGTTGGCCTCTAGCTTCAGTGAGACTCTGTTTTCTCCTAACCCACAAAAGATGGCAAGTTACCAAAGGTGAAAGACCCTCCATGTAGATCTCTGGATTCCACGCTCATGTGCACATGTATGCATGTGCATCTGAGTACACATGTGCACACACTCACCTAGACATGTACATACAGTGCACATGTGTGTGCACACATAAACACACACATATGCACGCACAAACACACAAAGAGAGAGACAGGCAGAGAGACAGATAGAAAACCTGGAAAACTTTGAAGAGCTAAGAAGTCACATGTCAGGTGCGAACAATCCAATCAGCTTTGGTGCCAGCCCCTGGGCTTCTGTGACTAAGCTCAGTATTGCAGGTACCTGAACAGTGAGGCCCACTGATCTCTAATGTCCCCTCTCTATTTTAAACATTCTCCAAGCTGACGGCTGCCATGCCTCCCCTGGCACATGGCCGTTTCTCTCACCACAGGCATGCTTCCAGTCCTTTCCATGTTGGCTTACACTCCAGCACAGCTGTCCTGGTCAAGAGCCCTGGAGCCACTGGAAGAGATGACTTGGTGATGGCTTGTGCCCATAGGTGGCACATCTGGTGAGAAGAAGAAAAGTGGAATGATCTAGAACACCCTCTCAGAGTCATTGCATGAGTTGGGTAAGAAGATAGGCATAGATCTGGAGAGTTTTTTCTTTTCATTCATTCATTCATTCATTCATTCATTCATTCATTCATTCTTCCTTTCTTCCTCTTTCTCTCTTTAAAGTAAGAGGGAGGCAAACTGATAGGAACATGAGAACCAGCAATATCTGGGAATCTAAAATTCCCAAATTGACGTTTCCTCTGATCCAATTCCATCCATCATTACCTAATTCTCTGCAAACACCACAGGACACTGTTTCAGGAGAGATAAAGACAAGCTTTCTATTGACTCTATTTCCAAACCCTGCCTTTTGGAGTTGACACAAGAGGAGGACACGGTGTTGGTCAGGCCTGACCCTCAGGTCGCAGACGCCAGTGTTCCCTGCCTATCTCCTCAAACAGAAGCACTGAGGTGACAGATATTGACAGGACAGATAGGAGACAGAGTAATGTGGGCTTTGGACCCTGGGGCTAACAAGCTCAACACACACTGGTCAGCGCTCTGCTCCTTTTGCCTCCAAGGGGGAGAGACAAAGGTTTCGTTCCTCCTACTGAAATCTGAGTTCTAGTCTTCTTCGGTGTCACCCACACTTTTAGGGCCCAACGGACAGCAGAGGGGGGATGGGGGCAAGGCTCTGGTTTGCAGTGAGCAGCTGCAACAGAGTAAGGTTCTTGCTTTCGGTGGAAAGCTTAAATCAAGACAACGGTAGTGTTCAGGCTAAAAGCCAGCTTTGAACTCTGACCTCTATTTTATCTGGTTTAAGCTTGGTGACTGTGGATAAGTCTTGCTGTGGTTTCATTTTAAAACTGTTGTCAGTTCTTTGGTTTTCCTGTCTGAACACTGGAACGGTAGTTGTTTCCCTGGTAAGGGGAAGAAGGACTGTTAGATGGTGATACTAGGATGAGCCAAGTAAACCAGTGTTCCTCTTGCTTGGGCATGCTATGGAGATCTTGGGGAATCTGCTTACCCACAACCTGAAGGTTTTCTTCTGTGGGATGCCTTGGGCTGGGGGCACTAACCCTGTGACTCGGACAGGAGTGGTCACTGCCATGCCTGGTCTCCTGCCCCCAGGTAGTAAAACCCTTTTACCCTCCGGATGGGTACTGCCCCTTGGGCTATCGAATTCTTCCGGACTTGAGCCTGTGGAAGGTAGCTCAACAGGCTGTGGGTTCTGTGTCTTGTCCAGTTGACATTCAAGTTTCTCTTCAAACATCCTTCCTGTTAGAGAGCTTTGCCTGCCTGGGCCTCTGCATAGGGGGCCTAAGGCCTCATCTGCAGTGTCCGAGCTCATGTGCTGTATGTGTGCTGCTCTCCGACATCCCAGAGCCTCATGGGATGGCAGAGCTGGCTTCCAATGGCGTGGCCCTCTTTATATCCTGTTTATCTCTTCATGTAATGGTCATGCATTGACTGTAGGAGTGGCTTAGCTGACAGGGTGCTGCCCCCAGACCAATAGAGGTGCTACAGGACATGTGAAATATATGACCTATTGCTTTCCATAAATGTAAAAAGACAAAAAAAGAAAGGAAGGAAGGGAGGAAGAAAGGAAGAAAGGAAGGGAGGAAGGAAGGAAGGAAGGAAGGAAGAAGAAACCCTCTGCATTCTGTCACACAACTGGATCCACGAACTTTGGATGTGGCTCTGTGGCACACTCATTGGCTCGTTGAAAACGCTGAGAGAAGAGACCATGGTTTTAGCACCGTGCTTGAGCTTAATAATCAATTCTAATGTCTGGAAGGAATGAATACTTTTCCAGTGGGAACCACCCATTCCATTTGGTCTCCCTCACTCCCTCATCCCTTTGGGATACTTGCAGTGGGATTAGTAAAATTAATTTCACATAGCTCTTTGGTTTCTTCTTGGAATCGGGCCTGTGATTTGGGTAGAATTTCCCCAATTTTGGATGATGATGTCTCTACTAGCTGGGTTCTTTCACAGTCATTCAAGCAGGACTTTTTTTTATTTTTATTTTTTGCCTAAAAGGAAGCATGTTTGCGTGTGCATCTGCATGCATGCGTGTGTGTGTGTGTGTGTGTGTGTGTGTGTGTGTCTGTGTGTGTGTGTGTGTGTGTGTGTCTGTGTGTATCTAAGATGTCTATAATCTTCATTGCCCGGTGATCTCTCCTTGGTCTTCCCCAGACTTTTCTTTTCTTTCTTTCTTTCTTTCTTTCTTTCTTTCTTTCTTTCTTTCTTTCTTTCTTTCTTTCTTTCTTTTTTTTCTTTCGAGACAGGGTTTCTCTGTGTAGCCCTGTGATAACTGTGCAAGACTCTCGACATCGAAGACTCACTTATGAGATGAGAGTCTCATAGTGTTCCCCTTCCTAGGGGTAAAACTGTATTAGTACAATGACTAAAGTGGGCCCGTGGAGGACATCTTGACAGCTCCTTACCCAGCTAAGCCATTAGAAGGGGATGGAGAGACTCAGAGACAGTTCTAAGAGGTTGAGTCTCACTCTACGTGAGCCATGAGGTCCCAGGCCGTGGGATGTGTTGTGACAACAAGACAGAACAGTTCCATCTTAAGTAAAGAGAAGCAGAGCAGTCAGTTAGATAAGAGGGTCAGCCAGGTGCAGAGGCTGCAAATGTTAATGCTCACACAGTGAGGCAGATAAATGAACAGAGTGGGCCAGGTGCGGCAGCTAGGATGAGGGGAGTGTATGAACCAGGAGCTGCATATCTCACTGAAAGGGAGCAGGCATTATTCAGAGCCAGTGGACTGGTACCAAGGCTTTAAGTTTTAGACAGAAAGGCGCAAACATCCTCCCTTGAAAAGTCTAGGGAAGCCGGGCAGTGATGGTGCACGCCTTGAATCCCAGCACTTGGGAGGCAGAGGCAGGCAGATTTCTGAGTTCGAGGCCAGCCTGGTCTACAGAGTGAGTTCCAGGACAGCCAGGGCTACACAGAGAAACCCTGTCTCGAAAGAAAAAAAAGAAAGAAAGAAAGAAAGAAAGAAAGAAAGAAAGAAAGAAAGAAAGAAAAGAAAAGTCTGGGGAAGACCAAGGAGAGATCACCGGGCAATGAAGTTTCGACTCTCCTGTCCTTCTGCAACTTTTAAATCTCCATATAAACAGAATGCTCTCCCTGCACATGACCTCTCAGAAGCCCACTGGGAATTCCTGAGATTTTCCTGCCCTTCTCAAATACAGCTTCCTCACCACACCTTCCGTAGAGCAGGCTGAGCTGCCCCAGGCCACCTTCTGTGTGCTACAGTCCTCCTAACCATGCACGCCCCTAGCCAAGCCCAAGAGGCAATGGCTCCCTGGGAAACTGTCATTTCTAAAGACCGAAATGGTTGCTGGTCCTGGAGCCCTGGAAAGAGAAACGGAGACCCAGAAATGCCAGCTGAATTTCTGGTTCTATTTTCCAGGCATCGCTGAAGTGTTGATAGGTGCTCACAGGCTCAGACGGGCTGCTATGCCTGCTGGTGGGTGTGTTTTGCTCACTGTCATCTTGTCTTCTCTTATTCTTTGTCCAGAGACACTCCCCACCAAGGGATTCACAGTCTGTTAGTCCTCTCTGTCACAGTCACATGGTGGAGGTCTTTGGCAGCTTGGCCAGGCTTGATGCTTTATTCAGGAGGAAAAAAAAAACACAGGAAAAGATAAGATAGACTTCCTAAAACTGAAATCCGGACCACCCCATCCTAGCTGTAGTCAAGTCCTACTTCCGCTACTTTCTACCGTCCAATGCGCTGAAACTAAGTTTCACTAAGAAGCTAGGCATGGAAGCAATGGCCGATCCCCAGACTGCGGTTGGTGAGACAACTAGATTACAGGTGGGAAGGGACAAAGAAGTGTCCCCTTCACATAGTGGCACTTCAGTTAGTGGGTAATTAGAAAGGATTGGGGGATAATGTGACTTTGGAAATATGACGGGGCTTGCTTTGGAAGTGCAGGAAGTCCGTTCCTTGGAGAGTTTGCAGAGGGGGCAGAAGCAGGAAGGAACCACAGCAAGGGTTAAGTCTGGATGGTGCAGCAGGGATTCTGTAGGAAGATGGAGATGGTTTTCCCCGGGGGATATTGGCAAGCCTCTGCATGGGCGGGCAGATGCTAGATTGTGGCTAGACTGGGAACCGTGTGCGAACTGGGCTACGAATCAGGAGAGAGATAGTGAGACACTGTCAGCAGGTGACTGTCACACAGGTGAAATGTTCGGGATGTTAGGTAGAAGGCTGGGGGTGTGGGGGACGGGAGGAGCGAGGGTGTGCTAGCTGTTGCACACGTCCCTGCTGACCGAGTGCCTTCTCCCCTTCTTGCTGAGATCTCTTTCATCAGGTGTTTACTCTCAGCATCCTGACCAAGCCATTCCTGTGAAGATCACTGGGTCACTCTGTTGCCAGTTCCCGTGACCGCTTAAAGCTCCTGCCTCTCTGGCTAGCCATTAGAACCCACAGAGTCTCCCCATTGCCCGAGATGAGTGCCTATGCCTCAGTCCCCAGAATGCACTCTTTTCTGGTTTCCCCGCTACCTCTCTGGCCACCCCTCTGGCTTTATCTCCTCCCCTTCTGCCTCATAGAAGTTTTAAATGCTGTCTATGCTATTGAGTGTAGTTATATGTGCTATCCCAGAACTTGAGAGGAGTGAGGCAGGAGAATTGTAAGTTTCAGAACAATCCAAGCTATGTAGCAAGCCTTTGTCCCCCAAGTAATGAAAATGAAAAATTAGAAGTCATTAATGTCATTTATGTGCTTATGACATGAAAATCCTGTGAGGCCTGGCCCCGCCCAACTCATACTTCTGGATCTCCCGTTCCTCTTGGGTTCTAGCTGTAGACAGCTGAGATGACGAGTTTCCTCTGCCTCCACCTAGGGCCTTTGCTGTGGGTGTTCCTCAACCCTAAGTGCTCATCTCCAGTGGACCCATGGCTCACTCTTTCACTGCTTTGAGGTCTCCATCCCATTTTGTCCTATGATCTAAAATCAGGCCGCTTACACCACCTGTAGCCTCTCTCTGCCTTGGCTTTGTTAGTAACATCACATACATTGTGTACTTACATGTTATTTGTTTGCCTCCACTCATAGGATACAAAGGAGTTGTCTGACTTCCTATCACTGCTGGCGTGCCTGGTGCCCGCCAAGCATGGAATGTTCTGTTGAGTGAATGAGGAAAGCACTGGAAGGAACCACGCCTTACCATTCTTCCTACTTGGGGAGCAAAGACGCATGGAAGGCCATTGATGCAGTTTCTGGTGTGAGGTTAGGGCTACATTTTGAGTTTGGGTGACTTGGAGATGTCTGTTGATAGCGGCTACCAGGGTTTTGGAGATGAGAGACTGAAGAGAGGTTGGGGCTAGAGGTAGATGTCCCCAGGGACATGTGAGGAGAAGAGAGGTAGCGGGGGAGGGAGAGCAATGGGGAGACAGCAAGCCCACCTAGAACAACCTGTGGGCACATGCTCATTTTGAGAAGAGAGCCTTGTAGGGACATTTTGAGAGTGACATTAAATAAGGAGGGTCATTGGAAACCACAGAGAAGCATGGTAGGAGTCGTCTCTGGGGCCCAGGGCTGGGATTGAGCTGTTGGGTTTGATTCCATGGAGACCTGCTACTGTGGGCTCCTAGACATCTGCAGTGATTCAGGCAGTAGGCAGGAGAGTGGGAAGACTGTACGGAAGCTCCCAGCAGGCAGCGGAGCCTGCCTGCAAACAAGTGACAGAACTGGGTCGCCAGGTTGAGGTGACAAAGGACAGAGACACAAAGTGATCAAGTTACAGGACAGCCCTGGGGCTCTCAGATCAAGGGAACCTAAGGACTGGCCACTTCACTGTTCAACTTATAGAATTGAGAGGTGTTCAACTTATAGCGGAGAGGTGGCTCATCTGGTGACGGCACTTGCTGTCAAGCCTGCTGGTCCAAACCCACAGGGTCCAGGGACAGAACCAACATCTATCAGTTGTCCTCCGGCCTCCATATGTCCAGTGTGGAACAAGTCTCCTCCCACACCTGAAAAGAAATACTTTTTGTTTTGTTTTGTTTTTTAAATAAAAGAATAGAGTGTCTAGCCTAAGGTCGCAGGAATCTGGGGGTTCCTGGACCCCCCACTCTGGCGTGACCATTGCTCTCTTCCTGTTGCCAAAGGCAGGTGTTTCTCAATGATGAGGCTCTCCCACCTCCAAAGCTAATATTTGTGTCCTCTTGATCCAGCATCCAGTGTGTTACTTTTTAACTGGAGCCCAGGGTTCAAAGGCCTGGTTGTTGCTTAAACACTCGATCCATGAGGACGACATGCACACAGTCCCCTTCCACCGTCACTGATCACCAGCAAAGGAATGTCTAAAGTAAAGAGAACGTGTAGAAGGGAAGAGAGGGCCAAGGAGAGACTGCAGCCCAGCGGGAAGGTCTGGGGGAGGAGGGCGGAGGCCTTTGAACTGAAAGGAGAAGCTGGGGGACGGGCACGCCCATGACAGGCTTCCAGAAGTTCCTAAATACGACTTAATATCTAAAACTTGTTATCAGGTAGAAACTCTTCTACAAATACAACAGCATGGTGCCCTACCAAGCATTCTCCAGAGTGGAAATTCCAGTTTTCCATGTCTACCCCTTTGGCTCTTTGTTCTATTGCACAAAGGCTGTTTACATGGTCTTTGGAAGGCCCTGGCTTCATGCTGGAGGCCAGCATCTGGGACAACGTCTTTCAAGTTATGTAGATATTTCATATTTACAATGGATTTAGTGGCTGAAATAGGCCCCTTGCCCTCCAAAACCTTCTCTGCTCACTATCCTGGTAACTAAAGGACATAATTTCAATTTTTAAAAATTAGTTTTGAATTAAGCATCATCTTTAGTAGTTGTTAAAATAAAACTACTTCTTTTTTGGGGGGGCGGGCGGGTTCAAGACAGGGTTTCTCTGTATAGTCCTGGCTGTCCTGGAACTCACTCTGTAGACCAGGCTGGCCTCGAACTCAGAAATCTGCCTGCCTCTACCTCCCAAGTGCTGGGATTAAAGGTGTGTGCCACCACTGCCTGGCATAAAACTACTTCTGTGTCTAGCTAATTGGGTCCTTACATCTTAGTATAAATGAGTTGATTGGTATTTTTTCCCTTGGAATGTTTGGTGGAGGAACTGGCAGTTGGGTAGTTCAGTCAGTTGAGTGGTGTGACCTCTTACCCAGGTATTCTGGTTCTGTTCTGCAAGTTTATTCCCTTGCATGTAGGCTGGTGCTAACTTCATCACTGGGCTCAAACAGAGATCTATGAAATATGCTGCCGAGTCCGGAGAGTAAGCCAAAGACTCTGGAGGCCACTGTTCCGGAGAAGGAGAAACCATCTCTGGAGATGCAACCATCTCTGCAAGATTGTCTCCAGACTCCTCTGCATCTAGCTCCAGCTATGGTCCTGTTTCTGGCCAGGGGACCTGGGCAGAGAGTTTGCTTTGATCCCACACGCTCTTCCTTCCCCAGGCTCGGTCATCCTGTGGGGATTGCGGAGCTGAGGAGAGAGGGTGCCTGGGCACCTGAATGACTGCAGAATGGAGAACCTTCAAACTGCAAAGGATTGTGGGAAATAACCTTTTGTCAAGCAAGCCACTGCAGTTGTCACGCTGCTTGCTACTGTGTTAACTCATTTGTGCCCTCGTCAACTCATTTCCTCTTACTTGAGGATCGTCTTTCAGGGAGGACGGAAAGTGAGATGTGGTCGATCCAGAAGTCTGGAGAACAATCCACGCTCCATCTATGAGGCTTGGGAACTCCCACTGCAAGCTAAGCCTGTATTCCAAACTGAAGGCTAAGATCATTGTAAACTTTAAAATGGACAAGGAGACTATCTAGTCTGAAAGTGGTGACTGACCCACTCCATACGAAATAGGTATACTATTTGAATATTAAATTGACTCCCCTCCCATTCATTATGCTATGGGGGCCCCCAGTCAAAACAAAGACAAAGATTTTCTGAAATGAGTTCTTGTGTAGGCCACGCTGGTGTTGAACTTGACAGGTGGTTGAGGATGGCCTTGAACTTTCGATCCTCCCTGAGATTACAGGTGTGCACTATCATGTTTTACATTGTCATGGGAACCAAACCTGGAACTTTCGTGCATAACAAGCAAGCACTCTGCTAACTGAACTACATCCTCAGCTCTAGTTTAGTAAATGTTATTAGGTTAAAGAGTCCCAGGTACCAACTAGAAAACAGAAATCAGTGGAGTAAGTTATATGGTTCTATGGGAAATTCTAGATAAGACAAAGCTAATACATCAGGGAAATTTCAGAAGGACTTTGAGATGTAGGGGTGGAGACTGGCTTGGAGGTGGCATGGAGGAGAGCCTTCTGGAAGAATGCCAGGGCTGGAGAAACGGCTCGCAGTTCAGGAGGGGATGGGTTCCATCCTCAAGAGGCTATGGAAACAAAGGCAGAGGCAAGCTGATCTCTGGGGACTGATGGCAGGTCACCCTAGCCTACTCGGTGAGTTCTAGGTCAGTCTCAGAGAGAGGGGGTACAGAGGGGAGGGAGAGAGGGAGAGGGCAAGAGGGAGGGTAGGAATGACACTAGACTAGGATGAAGTCTTCCTCTGGCCTCCACAGCCTGCTTCCCCTCACAAACGTGTGTGCATATAAACACACATGGAGAACTTGTCCAAATTTGTCTCTTGTCACAGCTTGGCTGAGGAGCCTGCTGGAGTGTTGCCAGGGGCTGCTCTATGCAGCTAACTGAGGTCCCCCCATAGCACACAGGCTTTTCTTACTGCACCCGAGCTCTCAATTTAGACCGCATGGCTACTCTAAACTCCCACTGAACTGATTTGCAAAGACTTTCTACCAGCATCTGGGGATAGGGCCTATAGAGCTGCTTAGAACATGCCATCAGCTCCTTTCCTGGCCAGTTGAGCAGCTCCAACAAGAAGCAACATTGCAGGCTTCGTATCTCCAAGGACCGAGGCCAGCATACCTAAGGTGGCAAGCTTGGGTTGTCACCACCAGGGTCCAGGCACATCACCGGAAGTGCAGGAGGCCGTCTCCACTCACCTTATATCTCCAGGACACCCTTTCTGCTCTGGGCTTTGCAGCCAGAGGGAAGGCAGCCCAAGCCAGCTTGGACTCAGAAGTAGAAAAGGAGAGAGGCACACCAACAGCACAGGGCACACGCTGGACAAGCCACTGGGCGGCCATTGCAAAGGTGCTGAAAGGAAGCTCTTTGAAACAGTGAGCCTTCTCCTCAGCCCTGGGCCCAAGCAGCCCCCAATAGGGAACTCAGAACTTCTGGAAAAGCATTAATTGACTAATAAAATGCAGCCAGTGAATGCTCTTAACCACTGAGCCATCTCCCCAGCCCCAAGAGATTGAATTGTAGTGGAAAACCTGACAGACCACCTCTCTCAGATGTCATTCACCGTCCCGAAGTCTGGGGCACATTGGAAAGCAGAGGCGAAGCCAGTTTGCTTTTCTGGGGATGGAGTAGGATCGTGAGTGCTGTGTAAAGTGGGTAATGCTCAGGTTTAATAAAAAAGACAAAGCCCAGCATGTGAATGGGAGCAAATGAATAATGCCCACTCAGGTAAGACTTCATCCCTAAGGTGGGGCTCCTACGGGAGATTAAGGAAATGATCACACCTTAAATCTGCAGTCATTTAAATATCTGACGTGATTGAAACGATAAATTCCTGAAGAAGCTTGACCAGGCTGGCCTCAAACTCAGAAATCCGCCTGCCTCTGCCTCCCAAGTGCTAGGATTACAGGCATGCGCCACCACCCACCACGCCCGGCTTTGTTTTGTTTTTGTTTTTGTTTTGTTTTGTTTTGTTTTTTTTTTGAGACAGGGTTTTTCTGTGTAGTCCTTCCTGTCCTGGAACTCACTCCATAGACCAGGCTGGCCTCGAACTCAGAAATCCGCCTGCCTCTGCCTCCCAAGTGCTGGGATTAACCACACAACCCATAATACTTATGTAGGAAATGTTCCAGCTTCCATAATTCTTTATTAAATATTTGACAAGTTGTATCACCGCTTTACAACGACTTCACTTTGTCACAGTTCCCATTTGCCATCAGGAAAACAAGCTACAGTATCTCTTTTAGGTCTCTCGAGAAGAAAGAAAAGGACTTGACCATAAAACTTTACGTGTGTACCAGATTCAAGCCAGGTTAAAGGTCCCCGGACTGGGAAAACGAATATCAGCCACTAAAGCCGTCTTAGAAAAATGTCAAGGTAGTTTGGTTTTGACCATTGTATCAAATAGCACTCAGCTTTGTGTTAGGAGGTGGGGGGCGGGGGGCGGCGGTCATAATAAAAAGTTAAGAAACACTGAGAATTCATTTGGAATGCTTGAAACTCTTTTCGCCTTCAGATTCACTTTTTAAAAATGTTTCATTTGAGAACAGATCCTGGATTCAGAAGTGACAACAAGTTAATCATGGCCTTCTAGGGTTCTCTCAGATGCAGAGGGTCAGAATTCTCAGGATAGGACTTGGAGAAAACTGTGGAAGGGAGTAAGCTCTCGTTCCCTTTTGAGTTCCAGATTACTGCTAAAGTGTAAAAATGCTATACAAATATATACAAATATATTTGGATAGCGCGAACACACATATATATGTATATATGTTACATCCAGGGTAGCAAAAGGAAGAACAGTCACAGAGTTAACAGGAAGGAAGCTGTGACAGTGGAGGATAGATACAGAAGTCTGAGGCATAGACCGGCTTGCACAGGGACAGATATCTGTCCACACAGGCTGTGGTCGCAGGAGGGGCTTTCAATACACCAAGACACAGTGGAGGGAATGCAGAGAGGGCATCAGAGGTCGCACACAGACAGATGCTCTTAGGTTCCTACCTGAAAGATACACGTGCTTCCAACCCGCGCTTGGAGCGTCAACATTTCTAACGAGGGTAGGTGCTGAGTGAGGAGTTTCCTTAGGAAATGGTATACCAACAGAAAGCTATCCCTTTCCTAGGAAACACGAGACAGGCTCATGTCCTAACGCTACGGCTTCTTCTCTGGCACACTGAAAACACTCTGGGGTGGAGTGTGCATACACAGATGTATATACACTGTTCATTAAGGCTTATAGAAATTAAAAAAGTGGTCCAAGGTATATATTACATTTCTATCCAGTTTTAAAATCTAAGGTACAAAGTGGAGTTTAAGGTTTTTGTTTTTTTAAAACACATCCCAGTCCTGAAATCGGCAGTTTGACGTGACTTAGGATATACCCCAATTTGTGGATGAGACAGAGGTAGCATGTGGTCTTCTGGGAGCCAGAGAAGGAGCAGGGCTGGCCGTGACCCCGCACAGCAGCGCTCCCGCTGGCCAGGAGGAGAATGACAGAGAGCAGCTCCCTTCTGTTATTGAGAGAGGAAAGAGTGAGGGAGGGAGGGATGGAGAGAGAGGAAGGGAGAGGGAGAGGGAGAGAGCGCTCAGTGAGAGGGGCTGGGCAGCTGACGAACCCAGGCCTTCTGTGTAGACTTTCAAATTTCAGAGGTGAGAAATGAGGAAAATAGAGAACAGGTTAGAAGCTGCTATACATGAGCCTGATTCTCAGAACAAATTGGACTCTAGCAAGACCAAGAGCAACAGGCCATTGAGATTCAAAAGTGGTTAAAAGATTTTGTACCTCACTCCAAAGAGTTGGCTGCCGAGCCTTTCTGGGGGAAACAGTTCTTGTCATGTTGGTTTATATAATTTCCAACCCGAATGGCAGGATTTTTTGTCTCTTGCCTCAGAAACGGAATTTTTATTTTTTTTTATCCACCCCTCCCTGGCCCCAGCAATGGGGATCAAATCTACAGCTAAGTACACGCTAGGCAAAACACTTGCTACTAAGCTACATCAGGCCTGGAAACAAAAATAAAGTACATATCGCTGGCTCTTGTGACCAACGGAGGGGCCCCTGAAAAGTGGAAATGGGCGTTTCAGACAGACAAGGACAGTGCGCTGGGGACACCTAGGGTAGGCTAATGCCCACCATAGCCTGTTTGGGGGCCAGCAGGCTGGCTAAGCCCAGGTTCGCCATGGCGTAAAAGGGGCAGGAACGTAAGAGAGTCACATGTTGCTTGGAAGTCCTTCCACAGAGAAGGAAGGAAGAGTCCTGGAACCCACTCCACAGCCTGCCGGGAAATGATCCACAACTGTCGTTTGTAGGGAGCCGGGATGATGTGATTTCCACAGCTCAGAAGGAAACAGCACCTGGCTGGAGCAGGGAGATCCGGAGGATGCCCCGCCATAGCCCCTCAGGCATGCCATGTTCTCCAGTACCATTTACAACGCTGGGCAAAGATGGCCAGACAAGGGCAGAAAGGTCTGGAGACGAGGCATTGGGCATCGAGGCAACAAGTGAAACTTCACAGACCAGAGGAACAAAAAGAAAACTGTACTGTGTTTTTTACTTTCCAACAGGCCAACCCTCCAATTTCCAATAACAGCTGTTAAAATCTGAACTTATCATGGGCCAATGAACTGAAGTGTTATTCACAGTGACTTGCCTTTCAAGTGTTCCCTGGACTGTATTTAATAAGTCTTTCCTGCTCTTGACTTAGAAATGATCAGTAATAAGTCTTTTCATATTTTTAATTTTTTTTTTTGTAAAATTGTTAGGTCAGAGGAGAACTTGGAGAAGTCAGTTCTCTCCTACCTGGTGGGCCCCCGGGATTGAACTCAGGACATCAGGCTTGGTGACATCCACCTTGACTCACTGAGCCATCTTGCTAGCTACTTTTGCAGTTTTTAATACTTGACTACTTTGCCTTAAGTGACTAATGCTGTTCAACACAGGGCCTACAGTTCTTAGAGCAGATTGTGGTTTCTTCTTCAATTAAAATACACTGCTCAGCTTGGGCTTTGGCACACTCTATAACAGAGATGGTTCTGGACTTGGAAGGTTATTAAAAAAAAAAGTATCTCCCCCCTCCCAGTATCTGCTAACTACAGGAGAAAAATATCTCACCAGAGGCAAGAACAGTGAGCGCTAATTGTGTCTATCCTTACTCGATAGCATATGGATAGAAGCCGATGTCCGGCTTGGTAGGATTCCACCGTCTAGGGCTTCACCCACCAAGAATGTCCACGGCTTCTTCATGGCATCCACAGCTGTGTAAACACGAGCAATTTCTTATACCAAAGATCCTTCTTACGTAGCAAAGACCACAGTCGTCTTATTCACAACTGGCAAGAGATCAAAAATACCCCACGACCCCTAGCTTCCAGGACGGGGTCTAGGACAACACAAGTTAAAGGGACAGTAGGGGTGTGGAAACTCCCCTACTGCCTCAGGCATCTTCTCAAAACACAGAACGAGACTTACAAACTCCAGGCACCCTCACTCTTCCCTCACTCCCTCCAGGCAGCTTGAGCTCAGTGGTTCCTGCTAGGCCTTCTGGTCACTTCTAAACTAGCACACAACAGACATGACCCGGGGGCAGTACACAGTATCGAAGCATGCAGAGTAGTAGGTCCTATGTCACGCAACTTGGTTAAGTGTACAGGAAGTAAAACCTTGTTGTTGAATAGAGATTACAAAACAGCTGGAGAAGATCAGTGCAGAGGCTCGGCGTCACATCTGGGTTCATATACTAGCAGCCAAGTTCACCACTGATAGATACCGCACCGGACAGATGTGTGCAGAGAGGAAGGAGCCATCGGCACGTGTGATATCCGTGAGAAAAAAAATGAAAACAAAACCAGATGTGACCTCCAGAAAGTGCCTTCAGAAGGGACGCAGATACAGCAAAGAAGGGTTATTTGGCTACTGTTTAGCAATCACAGAGACAGAAGATCAGTGATTCTGGTTTCCTTGGTTTCGAATCAAACAATGCCATTGGAAATGTCTCTACAAACACCAAAGAGAAAAGAGAGTTCAGAGCAGGCTGTACAGCAACAGGAAATTGTAACGGTTTCTGATGCGAGATGATAGTCCAGTCCTGTCTTAAAGGCGTGATGGCACACATTAGTACTTCTAAGGGACAATGGGGCCATTCCTTTCGAGTTAACACAAAGATATCATGCTATGTTACAGTTCTTCCAGCCCGGACCTAGTATCTAAATTTGTACAAAAAAAGGTAATATCCAGTTTATTTTCATTCTGAGTATGGAAAAAATATTATGCTTAATGTTATATTTGAAGTTCTTTCAAAAGTATTTGTCTGTAGAAGGCTTTTGGAGAAAAATTAGTCTTCCAATTCTAATAGAGAGGAGGCTGGGAGTGTCAAAGTACTTCAAAAAAAAAAAAAAAGCCACCGGCATTAAGCTTGATATGAAATTCAAATACAAAAAAAAATATGCTCACTTTTCCGAGTACACGAGACATCTTTAATTGTAGTGAAGTAAAATCTGAAAATCAGTCTAAATCATTTTAAAAAGTAAACATGAGTTGTAATACTATACCTGTAGCGTGATTAATTCCATTCATTGTCATTAGAAAGTATGCAAAATATTTATTAAGGGCTTTGCCTGCAGAGGCACAACATAAATAGAACACGTCCTCCTGAACTGTAATCGGTGTACACGTCAACCAGTGGAGAATCGGCGGTGAGGGGGGTGGGGTGGCACTTGAGCTGGGGCTGGGTTCCCTGGCGGAACCTGGGCAGGGCCCGGACAAGCCAGGCTCCAGAGCCAGGCCAGGCAACTGCTTCTGCCACCGGCTCTGCAAGAGTCTGCTGGGCAAATGCAAAGGCGCACTTGGAGCTTGCTGGAGGGGCGGTGTCCCCGACGCAGTGTCCCCGACTGCTGGAGGCCGTCCTTAATCCACACCTTCAAAGCCTTGAGCGTTTTCTACGGCCATGAGAAGTTTCTCCCGTAAATCTTCAAAGGTTTCGTATGGAGGTAAATCAAGGCGATTAAAGCTGCCAAAGGAAGGGACAGCAGAGGTGAGCGGCCACCATCCTCCTGACTGTCGCAGCCCTCTCTGGTTTTGGCTACTAGGGCCCTGGCTGTTCGAGTGAGGGAACTGAAAAGACAGTCGCATTTTTATTATCCAAAGCCAAATTCTAGCTATGACAGTGTCGACGCCAAAGAGGCTATACAATCAACAGCAAAAAAGAAAGGAATCTTCCAGCTGTCCATGACTCCTCTGCTGCTGGGAGGGAGATTCAAAGATGAGACAAGCACCAGCATAGACTGAGTAACACTGTGGGCTGGTGAGCTGGCCCAGCACGTACGGGTGCTTGCAGGCAAACCTGGAGTCTTGGTTCAGCATCCAGAAGCTGCACCCTATCCTACCACACACACACACACACACACACACACACACACACACACACAGAATCCCCAGTCATGCACATATGCAGATCCTTAAGCAAGAAGGTAAAGCTAAGGTAGCATGGGCCCCCTTCCTAGTTGTGTTGCAGACCCTAGAACAGAGCCCAGGCTGCCCTGGGCTCCAGAAAACTGAGCTATCTCTGCTATCCAGCTGGCTGCCAGTGAGGTTCAGGGGCTGGGAGGGAGATGCATTCTCTCATGGCTTCTGTGAACTAAAGCAGCAAGAAGAAAGGTTCATTATAGCAACGTGGCAGATCCTCTTCGGGGATGGCTGGCTTGTCTGAATTCAGAATTGCAGCTGTGGAAATATCAGATACTAATGGGGTAGAATTAGTGCTTGCTGTGTGTGTGTGTGTGTGTGTGTGTGTGTGTGTGTGTGTGTGTGTGTTCTATCCCCTAACCTGCTTTCCATATTGGGGTGGGGAGGATATAGCTCACCCTTCAAGAGTGAGGTCTTTGAATATAGATGGACTGCCTCTGCAAGAAATCAAGGCTACTTGTTTACGAGGCAAGTTCAAATCCCGCCTTTTCAATCCATGGCTTTGGGCATGTCATCTCGGTTCTCTGACTCTGTCTGCTCAAGCGCAAAAGGGAGAGACTGTTCCCAGTCGTATGGGAGGGTCGGATCAGAATATGTGCAGAAGAGGCTGGGAGCAAGTGCCCAAAAGATGTCAAGGACGGCGACTCACCCCTATGGAGTCATGTCTCTCTTCCCAAGCTCAAGAGTGTTTAAAAAGGGCTGTTAGCCCTGGAAGGAAGCTGTCTGAACTCTGCAGACATCTTCCCTAGAATAAAGGCTGAGAGACATGGCCAGTGGCTGCTCTGAATGGCCAGTTTCAGTGTGTGCATCAGTAAGGACTACACGGGCAGTGGTGCGCCGTTCCGCGCAGTCACCCATGGTCCTTCTGGTGAGGTAAGGGCGCCCGCAGCAGCCTGCTTCCCCACTGACCGTTTTCAAAGGCTCTTACAGGCACTGTGGGTGAGAAAGGGTTTCACGGCAGCTCAGCATGCTGAGCACACGGGCTTTTCAAGCTCTCTGTGCTGAGAAAGGCAGGGCCACACCCTCCTCCTCCCTACAAAGCAAAGAGGGAAGCAGAAGCCTGTGCAGAAACAAGGGGCCCCAACTGAGTTTGTACTAGAAGGAGCTTGCTGAACGCTGCTATAAAATCTACTAGGCGTGTCTGTCCCTGTTCTGGGTGCTGCGTGACTCTTCTCTAGCCGATGGATGGATTCCTCCTCCCTCTGCAGCCAGAGAGACCTGTCGGTGTGCCATAGCCCATGGCTGTGGGAATGGAAGGCCACTTAAACTGATGCCGCTATGGGGAATTTTGTACTTAATTTTATTTTAAAAGATATTTGTTTATTGTATGCGTGTGTGTGTGTGTGTGTGTGTGTGTGTGTACCATGGCACACGTGTGGAGGTGGGAGGACAGTTTGCAGGAGTTGCTTCTCTCTCTCCACCATGTGGGTCCCAGTGATCCGACTGAGGTTGTCAGGCTTGATGGCGGGAGAGCCATCACCATCTCTTATCCTTATTTTGAAACAACCAATTTAAAGTGAGAGGAAAAAAAAACAACCCAAGCATGTGAGAGGCAGGAGACTGGTGAGCAGACACTGAACAAGGAAGCTTTGGTCTAAAATAGTTGGGAAAGTGGTTTAGGGGGAGTCCTGGGAGCACGGAGACTTAAACCCTTCAACCTGCAAGGACACAGGGCCCGTCCAAATCATGGCTTAAGCTTTGCTACCCTTTATGGAAAGATTCATACTGTCATCTTCCACAACTGTTCCTCTGCACTGGAAGCTACCGGTGGGCAGAACTCAGTGTTCTGTGTTCCCACGTCAGCTTCACCCAGCTGGTACCTGAGTTCATGCCAGCCTTAGATCCATTTTATGTGTATGCGTGCTCTGCCTACATGTATGTGTGCCACGTGTACACTGGGTGCCTATGGAGGTCAAATGCCCTGGACCTGGAGTTGCAGCTGGTTGTGAGCCTTCAGGTAGGGGCTGTGAGGTAAACCCCAAGTGCTCTGTAAAGAACGACAACGCCCTTCACCACCGAGCCAGCTCTCCAGCCCCCACAAGGATTCTGCTACTTACCATGTATGAGCTCTGGGCAGTTTTTCAGGACTACCCCATTGCTCTATTGTAAACAGCTGAGGACCATTGGAACCTGGGCAAAAAAAAAAAAAAAAAAAAAAAAAAAAAAAAAAAAAAGAAAGAAAGAAAGAAAAAGACACATCAACAGGCTTGAAGTAGCAGAACAAACTTGTGGTGGGACGTAGGGAAGAGGGGAAGGATTCTCAGAGTGTGGTCTGCCGGGGTGAGTCCTGTGGGAAACCCTGGTCTGCAAGCTCTCTACCTCAGGGGGAAGTAGTGCAGTGTGAGCATTGACGCACGGAGCAGATAGAGCCCCGCAGTCTGGAGGAGGGAGCTTTCAACCATGTAGGTGATGCTGAAAAATCTGGTTTTAAAAGCCAACCCATAAAACCTGAACTACGGGGAGAGGGGAGGGAGAAAGAGGGGAGGTCTCTGTATGAACACCACCTCAGTCCTTGCAGGCTGAAGCCCTCTGTTCCGCAGCTCCGGGGGTCTCTATGGAACTAATACAGGTACATCTGGTCTGGAGAGAGGCCAAGATGGCTGGATGTTGCCTGCTTGGCTCCTGCCAGGAGGACAGAGGACTCTGGGGCTGGCCACACTCACCATAAAGTTCGGCAAATCCATTCATGGGTACTCTGGAGGTGCCTGTGACAAACTGTAGTAACCGGATCCGCTTCTCAGCATCCATCAGTAGCACGGCCTGTCAGGGGTGGAAGGTCACTGTCACCAAGCAGCACATACCACTCCACACACTGCTGTAACCAAATTCTCACTGACACTGCCGGGGAATCGCCTGTGCCACGGTTGGCATTGTCTCCCCCTTTTCAGTTGCTACAACCCCAGCCTCTGTAAGGTCAGAACGGCTGGGTCCCTGGCCTCTCTGCCAGCAGGCCGAAACAAAGACATAAAAAGAGACCCCCTTGAAGGGCTCAAGCTCAGGTTTCTGGGTTTGAGATCTGGTGTCTCCCTGAGGCCAGTTCTAACCAGGCAGTGTTCCAGACTTATCTAAACAAGGGGGATGAGATAGGGCCACAGAAAGTTCCCTAACGACATCTTACAAACGGAAGGAAACCAGAGTCAAAAATGGGCCTGTGAACCAGTCTGTGTGCCTCCCAGAACTGAACTGGCTTTCCTGGGCACGCAATCTGATCTTCTATAAGACAATCCAAAACAGAGGCTGAGCCCTAATCTTTGAAACCTCTGGCTCTTCCTCTCTGTATATCACCAGCATAAATAACAGACATTCAGAAGTTAAAACACGTTAGTTGATTTCTTATTTTCTTTTTCTAAAGCCAGCATCTGCCAATTTTAGTGGCACACACCTTTATTCCCAGCACTTTGGAGGCAGGCGCGGGTGAATATCTATTTTGAGGCTAGCCTGGGCTACATAGTGAGACCCTGTCTTAAAAAAAAAAGAAAGGGTATATGCTATCATGCAGGGCTGATTTCTTTTTTTTGTATGTAAATAATCTTTTAATTAAAACATTTTTTGGTAGGAGAATTAACTTTTTTATTTGCATCTTTGGTTGTAAGATATAAAAATCAAAATGGCTATTGGGAAAAAAAAAGTAGAGAAAATAATTTCTATGTAGGGATAAGCCAGCTCAACAGCATTCCTATGGTGGAGGATGATCCTGCTCTGCTCTCCCCAGCAGGGGCCTGACTCAGAACTTGGGACTTGTGGGCCCTGACTGGGAGGATGAGCCTGAAGCAGACAGAGGCTGCGGCTAGAGCGCTGGCGTCTGTTACCTTCCAGAACCACTGGATGACGGGGTGATTGGGACAGTAGCCATTCTTGTAGATAGAGTGCTGTCTCCAGTCGTTCACGTCAACATCGCCAAGGCCACACATCAGCAACTAGTAAGGAAATTGATCAGATGTAAACGGTGTGGGACACACAATTGGGGAACTCTCTCTTCACTAGAAATGCCCACAACTGCCTGTCACCGGCAACAAATCTACTCGGCCACTACTGCCAGCCTCCCCGGATCAGAAGACAGGCCTCACCATAGAGCACACACTAGACTTCATCTATGTGCGTTCAGTATGTCATATGTCAGAGAATACAAAATGCCACTTACAAAGTAAGGAGATACGTAAGATCCTGTACTTTATATAAAAAACCGTAACACTAACCTCCAGCTCATTTTCATCAAAAATTTTAATCAAGTCAATGGGAAGAAGTTCTGTAAATCCCTGAAAGGAAAAAGATAAAAACATCGTAAGCACCCGTTTCTTCAAAAAAGAACAATTTCCTGAATCGAATAAGATTGCCATTAGCCAGATAAAGCTCACTCTTCACTGCTGGCTCGGGCATCAGGGCAGTGCCAGGTGACCACAGTTCCAGTAATAGCAGTGGGGTATAGGACAATAATAGCAGTGGGGTATAGGACAATAATAGCAGTGGCGCATAGGACAATAATAGTAGTGTATAGGACGTGAAAATGCGCAGTCTAGAAGCTCCCAGTACCCGGGCACTTTTCGAAACCCTGTGATTCGAGGGATGCGGTAGGCAGGCGATGGCAAACGCCATTTGTGACATCCTTTCGTGAGTCAGTGTGTCCGTGCATAGACTGCAGATGTGCGAGAGGCACATTTAAAAATAGCACGCTTTAGGCACGGGCGGAGGAGAAAGGGGACTGTGTGCGATGGTTTAGAACTGACAGAGAAACAAGCCGGGCCCTGCTCCCTGGGCTGTCGTCAGTTAGGGTGACCACGAAGAGACTCTCAATGCTGTGGCTCTCAGAAGCTGGGCAGGGCTGTGACACCTCCCTCGGCCTCCTGGCTTAGATTCAGTGCAAGATGTGCCAAAGCCAAGGTCACCCCCACAGCTTCATCCGTAGGCCCTGATGTCTGCACCTCCTGCTCAGGGGAGGGCTGTCCTTACCACTTGCAGGCCACTGAGTTTAAGAGAGCTGTATGATGAGAAAGGAAATGACTCTGGAAATGACTACTGGCTCTGGGTTTTTCCTTTAAATTTCCATTTACTTATTTATTGTGTGCATGTACACACACACACACACACACACACACACACGTGAGGAGGCGGAGAACAACCTGCAGGCCCTGGTTCTCTCCTCCTCCCAGTGGCGTGGGGTGGGGGTGTGTGTGGGGGGGCGAGGGGGATGGGGTGGGGGGCATCGGTGAGCCCCTTTACTTGCTGAGCCATTCCACTGGCCCCTCTGGCTGCTTTTAAACAACCAATATCATTATTAAAAAGGAATTCCACATTTGCCAACATGAAATGCTTTTTCTGGTAAAGACCCCCATCACCTGAAGGGGGTGGGGAATGTCCCCTGTGGTAGACTATGCATAGGAGAGACGGTGGCTTCATCCCATCACAGGGAGAAAGCTGGCATCCGGATAGAACATAAAAGCCCATCGAATGAAAAGGGGAGAATCGGCAGGAAGGTTAGAGTCGCAGAGGGGAGGGCTCCGTAGGGAAGGCCCAGCATGCCTTGGCTGGGTAGTCTGAGTGACAGAGAACAATTTTCGGAAGCACAGTAGCAGGCTCCACTACCAGCAGTTCTCGTATCTCGGGACACTTCAAGGTAATGTGGAAGGATCTGGTTGGGAGAGGGCTCAGCCTGTAAGCACGCTGGTCATCAAGTCTGAGGACCTAAATTCTCTTCCTGGGACCCACATAGTGGACAGAGACAACCAACTCCTTAACTGTCCTATGAGCCTCAGATGCATTCGCGTGTACACACACACATAAATAAATAAATTCAAAGCAAACAAACAAATACAGGGGGAAGCCAGATGGTGTAATCATAGCCCCTAGGAAGCTGAGGCAGGATGACCATCAGGGCCAGGGCAGCGTGCGTTACATAAACTTTATCGAAAGCAAGCAAGCAAGCAACAACGCTATTAAGACAAATTAAAATGGAGAAAAGGAAAGCAAGAAAACAGTTTAAAAAGAAAAGGAGGCAGCGTGTCGCGGAACATTCCCACCTTGGGAAACGGCAGAGTGAGCAGCCCGTGCTGGCTCTGTCCCACCCTGACCCCATGAGTGGTGCTCACCTCCAAGAAGGCGTTCATTTGCTTCTGAACCCTGTTCACAAATCTCCACTGGATGACTAAGCTGTGGGAGAGAAAAAGGCGCATACTTAGTCACCCCTGTTATCCACTGACACTGGTTTCCTGACGCCTGGGGCCTGCGGCTCCTTAGGCGGGATGAACAGGAAGCCCTGAGCAACAGCAGCAGGGTGAGGTGGGGAGCAGCTAGCTCGCTGCACTGTGAAGCCCAGCATCCCTTTAAGAGCTACCACAACATCATGAGAAATCCGCACTCGGAGGTTGCCAAGAGCATAGCCAATCTCCCGGCCTTCCTCAGACCTCAGGGGTCCAGAGTGCTCCACAGATGTGAAGAAAGGAGAGAGGGTGGGCTGGAGACATGGTGCATTGGCTAAGAGCACTGGCTGCTCTTCCAGGGGACCTGGGTGTGATTTCCAGCACCCACACGGTGGCTCACAATTGTCTGTAACTCTAGTCTCGTGGGATCTGGTGTCCTTGCCTCTAAGGACACCAGCCACATACTGCTGCACAGACATACATTCAGGGAGATCTCTCTCTCTCTCTCTCTCTCTCTCTCTCTCTCTCTCTCTCTCTCACACACACACACACACACACACACACACACACACACACACACAAGATCTCTTAATTAAAAAAAATGTCAGGAAGTGATCATTCCTATCTACCCATTTCATGCATGTGGATGGTATAAACATGTTTGCTACGGCTCTGCTATCATGCCATACATTAGACACACTGATATTTAAGAAAAATTTTGAGAGAGGGCCTGCCTCCCCAGTGCTGAGGTTAAAGGTGTGTGCTACCAGGTCTGGCCCACACTAATAGTTGTATACTAAAGCTTAGAGATGAATGGTAGGGCCTGGAGGTCCCTGAAACTGTCCCTGAGACAGGCCTGGAGGTCCCTGAAACTGTCCCTGAGACAGGCCTGGAGGTCCCTGAAACTGTCCCTTCGACGGTGTGAGCAACGCACATTCTGTCCTCATCGTCAAGGGGCGACACGATGACAGCCTAAAGGAGCGGCCTAAAGCACACATGCTCAGCTGTGCCTGCAGCTAGCCGACTAGCTAGGCTCCACAGGGCTAGGCTCCAGGCCACTGGCCAGCTTCAGTCTTCCTGTACCAGGGCCTGGAAGCAGTGGGAGATGTCAATCCCATCTAGCTGAGACCCTGCATAGCCCATGTGACATATGCCAGCATCCTTGGGCCTCAGCCATTCTGGGATGGATCATTTTGAAAAAAAATTTTTTTTTTTTTAAACACTGGGACTGTACAAAGAAGGCCAGTGGCACCTGCCAGGTGTCATCCAGTAAAATGGTTCATGGTCAGAACAAGTGTATGAATTAGTGTACACAGGCAAGTGTCTTATCTCTAGATTATTTATCATCATGAACTTTTATCTGAAAGTAACAGAAACAAGGACCCACACTGAACACTCCTCTCCCTGATGCTTCACAGGGCCTCCCAAGTCAAGCCTACCAGGTTCTTCAGTTCTCCCTGATTAGACAGTCAGCGGGTTTTCTTTACATCACACTAAGATAGATGTAAGACCCCAGCCTGTCCTCTGGATTCAAGCCCACTGACATGTTCCGGATGAGAAGAGAGGAGGACATTCAGCTTGAGGAGAGGGAACACAGACAGCACACAAACTTAGTGTGGGTGGAACCTGCTGCAGCACAGAAACTACAGCCTGTGAACCAGACATAGAGCACCTCTCGGAAGAGCCCAGAATTGGGTTTGAATCATGCTGTTACAACAAGGAGGAAGATGTAATGGACTCCATCAGAGTTCTCTCTGCCTGCTATAAAGGCCTAGGGTCCCTCAGGAGTCAAACTTCAGGAAGGACACCATGATTTGTTCCACACACCAGGCTGAGATTACGTTGAGAAACAGCAACTATCAGAACAAACTTACTGTGTTCACAATATTTCCCTTAGTTTCCAATATGGAAACCAAGTCAGGGGATAGAACACACACACACACACACACACACACACACACACACACACACACGGCAAGCCCTAATTCTACCCCATTAGTATCTGACATTTCCATGGCTGCAATTCTGAATTCAGACAAGCTAGCCATCCCTGAAGAGGATCTGTCACGTTACTATAAAGTACCCTTTCTTTTTGCTGCTGCAGTTCACAGAAGCCACGAAAGAAGCTGAATTTCCTTCACATATTCAATGGCCTAGTAGGCCAAGCAAAAAAAAAAAAAAAAAAGCCATTTCTTTTTTTTTAAACTGAGAAGCCAGATGTGGCAGTATACACCATTAATCATAGCAGGCAGATCTCTGTGAAAATTGAGGCCAGCCTGATCTACAGAGTGAGTTCCAGGATAGTCAGAGCTATCTAGTGGAGAGACCCTGTCTCCAAAACAAATAAACAGACAGTAAGTTCATATTTTCAGTATGCACAAACAGTTTTGGGAAGTGACTGGGGGGATGGCCCAGTTGTTTAAGTGCTTGACGTGCAAATGTAAGGACTTGACTTCTGGTCCCCAACATCCATGGAAAAAACACAAAAGCCAGGCATAGGGGTATGTTCCTTCTGCATGGAGGTGGAGACAGCATATCCATGGAGCACGCTGGACAGGCCACCTGGCTGAACTGATGAGCTCTGGGCTCAGTGAGAGGCTTGGTTTCCAAAAATAAAAATAGGACGAAGAGTGACCGAGGAAGAAGACAAGACACTGGTCTCTGTCCCCTCTCCATGCACGCATACCTGCAGACACAGAGGCACACGTACAGCGCGCGCGCACGCGCGCACACACACACACACACACACACACACACACACACACACACTTGAGGAACATGTGATAAATACGTGCATACGTACTCAATGTATTCTCGTTTGTTCTCATTGGTTACCATTATTTCTGACCCATTGGGCTTCAGATCCACTTGGTATGTCTGTGATTAGAGGAAAAAAAACAACAGTCAACAACATGAAGTTCTTTGGATTATTATTAACATCTTACTATAAAAAAAGAAATGAAGTTCATTTAAAAATATTTCCCAGCAATGAGCTCTGTGTACAGGAAGGTATCCAATGAACCCTTTTAACTGTTCCAACACCCTATGCATTTAAAGATGTTACTATTAGAGGCAGAATATTTTACAGTTATTTATGAGTTTTAATTATTCTTCATATATTAGCTACAATGGAGAAGAGCAACATGTGGTATTCATTTATAAAAAAAAAAGTAATTATGAGCTGGGCAATGGTAGCTCACGCCTGTAATCCCAGCACTCGGGAGGCAGAGGCAGGTGGATTTCTGACTTGGAGTATGGCCTGGTCTACAGAGGGAGCTCCAGAACAGCCAGGTCTATACAGAGAAACCCTGTCTTGAAAAAAAACAAAAAACAACAACAACAACAACAACAAAAATCTCAAACCAAACCAAACCAAACCAAACTAAACCAAACCAAAAACCCATTAAAAAAACCAATCAACCAACCAATCAACAAAACAACCCTAAAAAACTTAATCACGTTCAAGGTGGAAAAAACCACCAGATTATATTCATCAAGACCACAGAGATCCAAATTCCAATCAACCATCACAGAGATGCAAATCTAGAATTCTGCTTGTTACAAGAAATTAAGTACACGAAGAAGTATGCATGGAATTTCTTTCAAGAAGCAAAAATATAGGAACTTAAAAAAAAACCAACCAAACAAAACTCAACTAATAAATCATCATCATCATCATCATCATCAGCAGCAGCAGCAGCAGCAACAACTACTAAAACCAAGTAGAAAGCAAGGACAGAAAGACAGAGATCATTTGCTAGTTTTATTAGAGGTCAGAGGTCAACTCTCCTCCTACCATGTGGGTCCCTAGATCTATATCCATTTTCTCCTTTGGGTAACAGTTTCTCAGAAATCATGTCAAATAAAAAAAAAAAAAACACATGCAGCAGTCACGCCATATTTTTTCATATTATAGTTGATGCAATATACCAGGATTGTCAGTTTATATAGTAAATATCAAAACAGACTATGTAACCAAACAGACTATGCCACCAAAAGGGCAAAAATAAAATATGCAGAGCATCTATAAGATGACATTTGTTGTAGTCATTAAAACAGCACAGAATATTTACCGACGTAGGAAGGCTTTTATAGTGCATCTAATTCTACTTCCATAAACAAACACAAGCAAACCTGTGGGCTTGCACGGACCAATTCAGGAAGATATATGTAAAGATTTTCACTGTAATTTTTCTTGAAGTGGTGGAATCATAAGAGACATAATTTTTGTATGCTTTTATTATACTGGCTTTACTTTTTATTATGAATCAATTAAATGGGTAGAATTGTTTTTGAAAGAAAGACAGAGACTATTCAAGTTAAAAAATGAGACTGTGGCAATAAGGTGGGACGTGGGTGGCTCTGCCGACTGTGTCCTCTGTCAGGTGGCCGAGAGCACACATGCACACACGGCAAGCATAGGAAGGTGTTTCACTGTCCCCTCCTCGAGTCTCTGGATCCCAGCAGCAGCTTCTTAGTTAATGGGGCACTGGCACCCCCTTCCTGTCTCATGTGTGCTACTGGTCGCCAGGATGATGTTCTGAGTGCTTCCAGGGTCCCATTACAGCACAAGCTCTACCTGGGCAGTGAGACACAGTGACTCCACACCCAGAGGCATGTTCCTGTTACCTAGGGAACGGAACATCATGTGGAGGCCATGGGGCTGATCCTGAATCAGAATGAGCTGCAGAGGTCACTACTCTGCAGAGGGGCGTAGAGGTGAAACACAGGTATTATCCCGCTGAGGTCTACAGTGAAGTAGACCTCACTACGTTTGGGCACTCTCTCGGCTCAGGAGGCATGCAGTCGGCATATATATTATGTGCAGCGCATGGAAGACACCATGACAAGGCCCTTCAAGTTGCTTATGGTATACAGATAGCCCATGACAAGGAGGAGGGTAGGAAAAGGGATTAGACAGAGAGATGCACGGGTCTGGAGAGGGCACATGGTACTGGCAATACCATGACATCAAGACACACATGTGGACATGCTAGGAGGGTCCTTACATGTAAAACTGAGGGGAGGGGTGTCAGACGACAAGGTGAGGACTGGGTAGTGTGAGACTGTAAGGGGTCACAACCTTTACAAGCTGTAAGGACACCGAAGGTGACAGGAAGCTGGTGTGCATTTCAGGAACATCACGGGTGGGAAAACACTTGCGGGGCTGTGGAGAGAGGCTTGGGACAGGGAACGAGACAAGAAATGCAAAGGATGGCCGAAAGCTGTCGGAACGCCAGAGCTGTGAAGCAAGGCTCGTAAAGACCAGAGAAGGGAGCAGGGAGGAGAAACCACAGAGGTGTGAGTCACTAGGACACACCAGAAACTGGGCACCTCAAAAATCACACCTCCCCTTCACTAAGGAGAGGGAACTATGGAGACAGAGAGGAGGCTGCAGCCCGGGCTCCTGAGGAGCAGTAAGGAGGTGGCTGAACAGAGCACAGCTGGAGAAGATGTGGGTCACAGACATGGGACAGTGGTGGGGCTGCAAATGGGACAAGGTCATGTGACCAGGGTGGGTGGGGCTAGAAAGGAGCAGGCAGAGGCTCAGTAACAACTTACAACCCTGTAAGCAGAGCCACAAGAGAAAGCATGGATGCCTGTGCCTCCAGGCCCTTTCCAGAGGGAGTGCTGAGAATCAGAGGAGCCAGGCAGGACTGGGAGGAGCCAGGAATACCCTGCTGCTAAGACAAGCCTTCTCCCTGCCCTGTGACAAAGTCCATAGTCACAGAAACAGTAGGTGCTGTCTATGGGGTTCCTAGGCAGGAAGCATCAACACAGGGTGTGACAAGGGCTGGGGTCACTAGTGAGGTGTAACATAAAGTCACAAGGTTCCTTCTCTCTGGGGCCGACACTGTTCTATGAACCTCCCCAACACTGGGAAGGACATAGAGTCCTCCAGGTCTTCCCACTGCCAGCGCTTAGGGCCGGATTCCTGCTCCAACACACGGGATGCGGGTGAAAATGTGGCTTGGATATTTACACGATCACGTCCTCAATCTGCAACCCCCACACCCCAATTTCACTCACTGCTTCCCACTTCACTGCATCAGCATCCCCCCCTCCCCTCCTCCCGCTGACCCTCTAACCTGGGAGGCCAGGATGTAGTGAGCTGGCCTGATGCTGCTTGTATGCTAATGCTAATACTGGGTCCCCAAGACTGGTTGCCCCAGAGAGGAGAGACTCTAAATGACCCTCCCCCTAAGTTATTTCTGATTGGTAAATAAAGATGCCAACAGCCAATAGTTGGGCAGAAGAGACATAGATGGGGTTTAGGTTTCAAGGGCTTGAGGTTAGAGAGGACCCCAAGGAGAAGGTGCAGAAGAAAGAGAAGTCACCATGGGTGAGGTGAGCCACAAAAAACGTGGCCCCGTGGGCTGGCCAATCAGAGTTAAGAGCAGCCCAGATGGAACACAGTAAGTAATAACTCAGGGTTAGCCATAGGAGAGTGGATTCTAATAGCACAGAGGGTAGATACCAGCCCAGCTCTTGTGCTATTTAAGGCTTATTGTAAAATATAAAGGTTGTGTGCGTCTTTTATCCAGGAACTAAAGGGTCAAAGGCAGGGTAAAAACCCCAGGTTGGGATTAAATAATTTCTACAACACCAGGGAGCTGAATTCCTGAGTTTACCTCTCAGTCCGAGCCACAGACACCTGTCTCGGTGGTGGGACACACACCGGATCCTCCCTCAAGCCATGCAGATCCAGTCAGTTTCCACATGGTGGTCCTACTGTGAACTCTCCTCAGTTCATCCCAAAGCTGTGTAGAGACTGGAATCATCTCTGGGCTTTGGTGTAGATGTGCACCACTTTGAAGATACCTCCTAAAGATTATTGTCACTAGGAGAAAACTAACCCCAAGTTTGCATATTTAAGATGAACTGAGATCCTGAGAGTAATGACAAAGAACCCGGCCAGGTGACTTCCACTCTGGAAGTCACTGAGATGAGTCCACACTGGCTGGTGATATAGGGAAGAAGAAAAGAAAACAAGACAACCCTGAGCGTGTAAGAGCCACATCATCACAACAACAGAGCCGTAGAGGAAAAGGTCTCGCTCCGTGTCCGGGCTCATCACCGGTACCTGACCATATGTGGACTCCGAGAAAGCCAACAACCACACCGCTTTCTGAAGAACCTCCACTCCAGATGCAAAGTTAAAAATGCCTGGCTGTCTTCTATAACTTGGGGTGCTGGTGGAGACCCCAGCAGCCTTTAGGATTTACTAGCTTTGCAGGGAAACAGGAAACCCTGTGATAGGGAACCTGGGTTCCTGACATGCAATCTATTGCTGTTTATAACTAACAGCTGAAAGTCTGTGTTGCTGTTTCTAACTGTGGGTGTGCCATGCTATAACCCACAGCAAAGGAAACATAAGCCACAGGAGCCGGACCCACATACCTGCCCAAAGTTCTCTTCGTCTATGCAGAACATGAGGTCAAGTTCCGTGGGGTCGTTTTCTAAGATCCACTTCAAAGAGTTGTAGTACTCGCTGTCCTATAGGAACGGCACAGAGAAGGAAATGTGAGCATTTGTGTTCAAAGCACAAACCTGTCTGGCTCCTGTCTGAGTAAACTCATTCTAATGGGGCTGGTGAACTGGCTCAGCAGTTAAGAGCACTGACCACTTTTCCGAAGGTCCTGAGTTCAAATCCCAGCAACCGCATGGTGGCTCACAACCATCTGTAATGAGATCTGATGCCCTCTTCTGGTGTGTCTAAAGACAGCTACAGTGTACTTACATATAATAATAAATAAATCCTAAAAAAAAAAAAAAAACAAAACCAAACCCTCGGTTCTAATGTAATTCCATTCACAGCGCCCAAGGGTGACATTACTCACCAGCATCAGGGGGCAAGTCCACTCTACCAAAACCACTTCCTGCTTATTTACTTAAAGATGATTTTGTATCTGTGTATGTGTGTGCACATGTGTTCAGGTCAGAGCCTCAGGAGCTGGTGCTTTGGACAGCTGGCTGGTGGCCATGCTAGGAACCTAATTCCAGTCCTCTCTGTAAGAGCAGCGTGCACTCTCAACCACTGAGTCATCGCTCTAGCCCCACCTTCCCACTAATGTAAAGCACAAGACCTGTGGACTTTCCGTTCTCTACGTCTAAGGCTACCTGCTTGGGAGGGGACTTAAAACGGCTAGACAGTTGGGGGGAGGGGTCTTTTTTGTTTGTAGGACTCGATGTCCTATAGGAATGGCACAGAGGTTCTACCCCTGTAGACAGGGTTTCTCTGTGTAGCCCAGGCTGGCCTCGAACTCAGAAATCTGCCTGCCTCTGCCTCCCAAGTGCTGGGATTAAAGGTGTGCGCCCAGCTTAGTTCAGGGGGGGGGGGTTCTTATTTGGGAGCCCCACAGTGGTCTCCAACATCTCTTCCTGATTCGGCATCCAGAAGCTGGAATTATAGCCTGGCTATGTCGTTTGTGGCCACAGCCTGCCTGTCTCGTCCACACAGAACTTAACCCACTGACTTCCTGTCTTCTCAGAGTGAGAATATCAGAGACCAGGCAGGACAGTGTTCTAACTAAACACCACACATTCTTGTGTTCTGTCCTTTCCTGTTTGGTCAGCGTTCTTGGCTCACTCATTTAAGGGAAAAAGCAGAGCTGTGTTGTAGAAAATAGCATTGGTGAGGCGATCAGGTCCTTTCTGCTCATGCCCAAAGTCTCTGTTGTTAGCAACACGATAGGCTCAAAGGAGGCCGAAAACTATATGCACCTCACATTTAAAACACTAATGCTCTGCTGGGAGAGCAGAGATGGCTCAGCATTAATGGGTACTGCTCTCTGGGGGATCCCCGGCACCCACACTGGGTAGCCCACAAGCACCTGTAACTCCAGCTCCAGGAGAACTCTGATGCCTCCGGCCTCTGTGGGCACTGGCACTCAGCTGCATGCACCACTCCCACAGTAGATATTAATTAAAATAACAAGGCAATAACAAATTCCGCCAAACACTAGTGGCCAATAGGAACCACAGACTCAGGAGGCGTTAACAATAATTTCCAGAGCGGCACAGTGTTGAACACCTAGAATCCCAACACTGGAGTAGAGGCTGGAGGATTGTTGTGTTCTAAGCCAAGCTGGACTATGTACACAGTGCTAATACTCTCTCAATCCCTGTCCTTCACTGGGGTTGGGGGACACACAGAAGCAATCTCTGTGCTCCTAGCCTCCTCAGGACAGTACAGCAGAAGCACAAAGCATTGACAAGGGGAAGGCTCGAAGGGAAACTGAGACCGAGCTGAGACTGCAGACACCAGCCAGTCTGCAGAGGTCACAGAGGCCGAGTACAACAGTCACCTCCGCTCTCCTGTGATGATGAGCACAAGCACAGGGTGGACTCTGGCTGGCATCACCGGCACCGCTCTCATTCACAGCTCTGCCCGAGACACACACGGTCCATGTGCCAGCGAGGCTGAGGGATGCATGGCTTTCTAACCACATGAAAACAGAGCCGGAGTTCTTCCATGAGGACAAAAATGCACCTAGTGTACACAGGCCAGTGTGCACGTGCACGCTCATGTATACACACACACACACACACACACAAATACACACACACACACACACACACAAACACACACACACACACACACACACACACACACACACACACACACGAGTATGTAGAGAAAGCCAGACATGTGTCCTCTGAAGAAAGGCTTTTTTTTTAGAAAATCATTCCTGTCCAAGAACAGTCGGTCCAGATAAGCAGCCAGTTCTGCACCCTGTGAGCATGTCTGTCTAAGCACTCACACCCCACACGCCCATTCTGCAGCTGCCGCTAATTCCTGTGTCGAGATGACCATGTCTAGACAACTGTTGTTTCGGCCTCGCCTCCACCACTTCTGTGAAGGCCTAAACCAGAAGACCTAAACCAGATCTCGGCTGGTTAGGCAGTGGGACCTGAGACTTAGGCGCACCTACCTTCAGTACCATGTCTTTTTTCAGAAACGAACCATGATTTGCTAATTATAGAAATCAGGGAGACTTTCCATTAAGTTTCAAGCAAGTGATTCCTCCCTCTTGCTCATGCGGAGTGACTGTACCTATAACAGCGGCTGTGACTGCAAAAATAGGGTGAAGTCGGCCTGAGCCGGCAATGGGACGGGACGGGACCAGACGGGACGGGACAGGATGGGATGTGCTGCTTTTACTCACCACGGACTCCATGTCGTTCAGAGTTATCTGTTTCCCCAGCATCATCTTGTAGAACGGTCGAATGAAGAACCCTGAAATAAGGCAGAAACGTGGTTAAGTTTTAAGGCCTCAACACTCCTATGCATCTGCGAATGAAATCAAAGAATGAACTGCTTTCCGTATAAATAGGAGGTCCTCGCTGAATGACCATGGACCTTTTGCAGAAACCCCTGAGCGAGTGAGGAGGGAGCAGAGCTTAGTTTTTGCCCTTAACCTGAGATAATCGAGGATCACCCAGAAAGAAGGTCTCAATGAAGAGTTACCTCCATCCAGTCTAGGTTGGGGGCTTCGCTGTGACTGTCTCGACTGGAGGAAGATCTAGCCCATGGCTGGAGGCACCATTCCCTAGAAAGGCACCCTGATCATGCTAAGGGAGAACAATGTACTTATTTTCTCTATGCTCTTACCCGGGCACATAACATGACCAGCTGCTTGGGTTTCTGCCTTGACTTCTCTGAGTGATGAGAAGTAACTTGGAACTCTCATCTGAATAAGCCCCCTTCTCCCCAAGTTGCTTTTTGTAAGGATGTTTTATCCTAACAGAAACAAGACTGAGGAAGGGGCTCTAGGAAGCAATGGAGTGTAGGGGAAGGGAACCTGTACTAGGAGATGGTTTAACAGCAGACGCGAACGGCTTCCAGGTGGTAACAAACAAGGCCTGGGCCAAGCCAGAGCCTGTGATAACAAGGCTTAGAGGAAGAACCTGTGTGTGCAGAGGCAGAGGACCGTTATGCAAGTTCAGGGTTTCAGGGAGGCTGGGCCAGAGAGAGGGCTTCTGCCAGGGCAGTGCTGGGTCAATGGAGCCAGCCAAGCTCTGAATGCATTCCAGTGCCAGTTCCTGGACACTGGTGTTGACAGAGGCCCCTGTGCAGGCTTGTGCAGTTGTCTACAAGGGCTGCCAAAGGCACAGGGAAGCCATGACAGAGAAGACTCCCCTACCCGGGAGATCATCAACAGGAAGGCGGGGCACGGTGCCTTTGCCTCCAGATGTGGGGGCCCGGGGCCCTGCAGTGTAGGGCGTCTTCCTTGTGGCTTAGTGTAGTCCCCGGGCCACAGATGGCACACTTCAGTGTCTAGTGAGGTAAAGGCATGAAGCTGGCCATGCGGCTTCCAACAGGGCATTCATATGCTGAGGCACTGAAGACCTTCGGATTCCTGGCGTGTGTGTTCTTGTGTGTGGGAACCACCTCAGTCATCTCGGGTCCCCATCCACCCTCGCCTCTCTCCATTTTCCCCACTGCAGGGCTGCGTGCTGGCTAGTCCAGGTTCCCCTGACACGAACCTGGCTTCTGATGCTTCCAGGACCCGCGGCCCAAGGTAGAGTGAGTGTTCTTTGCCTCCTCTTGCCAGATGTGCCCTTTCCCCCCTTCTAATGCTCTTTCCTTTTTCTCCATTGAATATGAGGCCAGGACCATATTTTCCACATATCTACATTCCCCAACTGCAACCAACAGTGGCTTCTTGCTTGGAGGAATGTGAATGAGCTGACCTTCTCAGAAGGTAGCAGGGGGTTGACAGACTGATGGAGGCAAAGGAGGGCCTGAAGTAAAACCTGAGCTGCATCACACATGGACAGAGTCAGAAAGAAGTGCTTGCTGTATACAGTTACAGAGTCAACAGAGTCAGAAAGAAGTGCTTGCTGTATACAGTTACAGAGTCAACAGAGTCAGAAAGAAGTGCTTGCTGTATACAGTTACAGAGTCAACAGAGTCAGAAAGAAGTGCTTGCTGTATACAGTTACAGAGTCAACAGAGTCAGAAAGAAGTGCTTGCTGGAAACCAAGGCCACATGGCAACATCAGAACCCAGTTCTCCCACTACAGCAAGTCCTGGATACCTCAACACACTGGAAAAGCAAGAGTTGGATTTAAAATCGTATCTCATGGTGCTGATAGAGGGCTTCAAGAAAGACTTAAACAACTCCCTTAAAGAAATATAGGAGGAAAAAAAAAAAGCTGGGTGGTGGTGGCGCACGCCTGTAATCCCAGCACTTGGGAGGCAGAGGCAGGCAGATTTCTGAGTTCGAGGCCAGCCTGGTCTACAGAGTGAGTTCCAGGACAGCCAGGATTACCCTGTCTCGAAAAACTAAAAAAAAAAAAAAAAAAAAAAAAAAAAAAAAAAAGGAGAACATCGGTCAACAGGTAAAAGCCCTTAAAGAGGAAACACAGGAATCCTTTAAAGAAATACAGGAGATCAAGGGTCAACAGGCAGAAGCCTTTAAAGAAGAAACACAAAGATCTCTTAATAACAGGAAAACACAAACAATCAAGCGAAGGAACTGAACAAAACCACCCAGAATCTAAAAGTGGAAGTAGAAATAATAAAGAAATCAAAGTGAGACATCTCTGTAGATTGAAAACCTTGGAAAGACTCAAGGAGTCATAGATGCATGCATCAACAACAGAATACAAGAGATAGAAGAAAGAATCTCAGGTGCTGAAGATACCATAGAAAACATTGACTCAACAGTCAAAGAAAATGCAAAATTCATAAAGCTGGCAACTCAAAACATCCAGGATCTGCAGGACACAATGAGAAGACCAAACCTAAGGATCATAGAAGAAAGCGACGATTTACATCTTAAAGGCCCAGTAAATATCTTCAACAAAATTGTAGAAGAAAACTTCCCTAACCTAGAGAAAGAGATGCCCATGAACATACAATATAAGAAGCCTTCACAACTCCAAACAGACTGAACCAGAGCAGAAAATCCTCCCGGCACATAATAATCAAAACACCAAATTCACTAAACAGAAAGAATATTAAAAGCAGTAAGGGGAAAAGGGCAAGTAACTTATAAAGGCAGACCTATCAGAATTACACCAGACTTCTCACCAGAGACGATGGAAGCTAGAAGATCCTGGACAGACCTCATACAGACCCTAAGAGAACACAAATTCCAGCCCAGGCTACTATACCCAGCAAAACTCTCAATCATCATAGATAGAGAAACCAAGATATTCCATGATAAAACCAAATTTGCACAATATCTTTCCACAAAGCCAGCCCTACTAGGATAATTGGTGGAAAATGCCAACACAAGGAGGGAAACTACACCCTAGAAAAAGCAAGAAAGTAATCTTCTTCCAACAAACACAAAAGATACCAACACAAACATAAAAATAACATAAAAAATAACAGGAAGCAACAATCACTATTCCCTAATATCTCTTAACAACAATGGACTCAACTCCCCAATAAAAAGACATAGACTAACGAAATATTTCTCATGTAAATCTTAAATTTTATCAGAAAATGTTTGTAATTCCCCTTTTAATGAATTTAGTAATTTCTTTTATGTATACCATTTTATCTGCATTATTTTTTATGATAATCTTCAATTTTAATGTCTTTCTATATACTTCCTCCATTTTATTAGAAATGTTTCAATGTAAATCTTTGATTTTATCACAAATGTTTCTAATTCCATATTCAATTAATTTAGAGTCTTTACATCAACCATTTTTTTATGTAAAATTTTCCATGAAATAGTCAATTTTAATGTGTTTGTCTATTTATTTCTTGAATTTTACAAGAAATATTTTCCATGTAAATCTTCAATGTTATCTGAAAATGTTTATAATTCCACCTTTAATCAACTTAGAATTATCTTTATGCCTATTTTATCTATATAATTTTCCATGATAATCTTTAATTTTAACATGTTTTTCTATATATTTCTATAATTTTATCAGAAATTTTTTCCATGTAAATCTTCAAGTTTATCAGAAAATGTTTATAATTCCACTTTTAATCAACTTAGGAATACTTTTATGCCTATCATTATTATATCTATATAAAATTTGCCATGATAATCTTCAATTCTAACATGTTTTTCTACATTTTTCTACAATTTTATCAGAAATATTTTCCACGTAAATCTTCAATTCTATCATAAAATGTTTCTATCCCATATTTCAATTAATTTAGCAATGTTTTACATGTCTACCATTTTACTCCTTAATTTTCCATGAAAGTTGTCTATTTTAACGTGTTTATCTGAAATATTTTCCCTCTACACACACGCACTTGAACAGTGAACCAGAAAGGAGGGTGCTCCTTATGTGTCCAGGGACAGGTAGAGTCACAAACAGCGTCCACCATCCCCTTGCCAAATAAAATATTGAAAACAGAGAATCACAATTAGCTAGCCATTAGTAGTATAAATATGTTGAAAGAAAAGTTTGGAGGGTCCATCAATTGTTTACTGGAGCAGCTCAAACTCTGTATGGGCAATTAGCCAAATTCCCTTGCACATACCCCTCTCCACCATAACTGAAATGTTCTCCCCATCCATTTTACACCCACGTTTAAAATTCTTTTCTAACCATTTCTCTGCCCAGTGATGATTTCTGTGTCGTTCTCTCATAGAAGGGCAGTGCTTTTGAAGTCGTCAAGTCCACCAGTGGCTTTGGTCCACTCGGGGAGGTTTGAGTCCTCAATTCTCATGCCCTGGAGTTCTGCATTTCCTGTCTAAAAGGACACGGCTAATCTGTTTTGTCTTTTTCAGAAGACAGTCTAGGGTTGAGGCCTTAGCTGAGTGATAATGTTACTTTGAAATCATTAAAAACTGATTTGGGGAAAAAATGGAGCACTAGCAGACTGCTGGCGGATTAGATCACTTTCATTCACTTCACAATCAAAGTTTCCATCTGTCACTGGATCTAGCTCTCACCAGAGGAAAGGTGTCCTGAAACAGTCATGGAACAACTTATTTTTCACCCTGGCAGTTATAAATATGAGCATAGACAGGTGCTTTGTCTTCAGTGCCCAAGGCCGCATCAGACTATTGTTAGGGGGGGATCGGCAAACGGCATACTGTGGGCTGGGAAGCTGAGTGAGTGAGGAAGTTCAATCTCCAAGGAAAATCGGCTACAGAAAACCCGCGACGCCCTTACTATCCACATGTGGGCTCAGACGCTGAACTGCAGAGAGCCACAGACAGAACCGCCTTGCTTTTATTACCACGAGAGTTTGGAGTAACATACCATCTAAGAGTTTCCCATGAAACACCGCCAGGCCAGCAACTCTTCCGATGAAAGTGAAATAGGACAAATGGTCTTCATTACAGAGGCCTGAGTTGGGATTGATCTGAAGTGTGTAGTTGTCCCTTTGGGGGAGGAAAAGAGCAAAAAGTCCAGTCACACTTAAATGAAAGAAATCCAAGAGGCTGAAACTCCCCTTTGCCACCCATTGCTTCACTTTACAGTGCGTGGGCAACCTTGGGGGCTACCGATATGAGCTAGGAGATGCAACCCATCAGCCAGCCAGGCCTTTCTGTAATGGACAGTTACAGGTTACCGGAGCAGGTACGCTAAGCAAACTGCTGACCCTCGGCTATTTTTTATCCACAGAAATGTCAGTTTTAGGGATGACTGCTCGGTCATGAAGCACTTGCCTTGCAAACCCGGGGCTTTCAGTTTAGTCCCCAGAAGGCCATTTTTAAAAGCTGGGTGTGAGAGCTCACACGTGTAATTCCAGGGCTCAGGAAGCTGAAACAGATAGATCCCCGGAGGCTTTCTGGCTGCCTAGCTTTCTGGCAAGTTCCAGGCCAGTGAGAGACTGTCTTAAAAATAAGGTAAGGGTGCTGTGGCTGTCCTTTGGCCCTCATACGTACATGTACGCAAGTGCATTTGCACTTACAAACATGCACATGCACATACATACAGACACACATACAATGTCAATTTCAAGTGGGTCAACCAGACACCTAAGGAAGGGAACCCTCACAGTGGTAAAGAGTGTGCAGATATCCTCAGCACACAAGCTTTGTAGATGGTTTGTGTGATCAAAAGTTAATTTTTCTGAGAGGCTTTTGATTTGGGACTTTTCCCTAAAGGTCCAACTCTTGGTTTACTTGATCTCAAGAGCCCTGAGAAAAGTCCAGTGTCCACAATGCAACCCCCAGAGCACAGTCAGTGGTCCCTGTTGGTCTTACAGTCATGAGGACAAGGGGCTTTAGGAGATGAAGGGAGAGGTCAGGACCTTGGCTCCTACTCTTTCTACCTCCATGGTATTGTGAGTGGACTCTCTCAGAAGCCTCACTAAGAACCTCAACTAATCAAGGCAATTTGTGCCTAGATCAACTGAAGACTGTCCTGAGACATCTTCTAAATGGGCTGTAAGATACAGGCACCAGGAGGAAGATGTAGAAGCCACAACAACTGCAGTCCACTCCGGAGGAATGCTAAATAAATGTCTCTTTTGCCAAGATCAACTCTTTTATTGGGAGTTCAAGACTGGCCTCAAGCTCTCACGCATTTTCAGCCTGGAGACGACAGGAGCCAAATGTGTGCTGAGAAATCGATTCACACTGCCTCAGTTCCCTTGCCGGGCAATGATGAACCCCCATGTAAGGCAAAGCCTGCTTCTTCTACTATGGGATCAGGGCCTTTGTGTCCCAAGCATGGGTCTTCAAAATCCTCATGACTTGCCTTTTAAGTAGTGTGACTTCAGAAATGATTCTTGTTCATATGCCCCTGAATTCTGGCACTAATAAACCTTTCTCTTATATGAGAATGGCACTATCATGAAAACTGCCCTGCTCCCTCTGTAATTACCTAATATAATTCCAGTTTCAGTTCTGCGAACCAAACTGACAAGAGGAGAATCAGTTTCAGGTGTTCACAGTGTACAGTGCTTCGCCATGTGGGATCAGAACTAGTTTTTAGACTTGTTAGGGTGGTAGAGTAGGCAGAGACTGCAATCGCAAATGGGCGGTTACTTGCCTTTTAATTATGTATTAAAATCCTTAAGAAGAAAACTGTCCCAGCTGCAGGGAGGGGCACACACTACAAATGTCTTCCATGCACTTACGTGGCAGAGTACTCGAAGAGACCATAGTAGGGGTTAAACATCTCTTTGGATAGTAGAAAGAACCATTCTCTGGCCACGCCCCCATAGTCCAGGCCTTTCTCTGACTCAAACTCAATCCACAGCCTCGCCTTTAGCACGTCAGGCCTCTTCACAGACATGATCCTCCGATAGGACTCTTCAAATATGTTGTTTCTGTGAAGTTTCATTTCAAACCTGTTTGGAATATCAGCCTAGATGGAAGATGAAAAGACAAGTTCATGATCATACGGTACACACCACACACACACACACACACACACACACACACACACACACAGAGCCCTGCCTTAGAGGAAAATAACCAAAGGGCAGAAGCAACGGTGGCCTTTAGATAAATGTGCAGTGACAACTGGTCCCCCTGAGAGTCTCCCTTTTACAGGTTTGTCCTCTCACAGAGGGAAAACCTCCCTGTGTCAAGATGGGACACACAGAAGCAGCCAATCAGAGCTGCTCAGGCCAAATCACGCAGATCTCTTCAGCAGAACATCTGCTGAGCCCAGAAACTCATCCTCACCACTATGGAGACATGGGCACTTCCCCCTCATCCAGGCAAGCTGGAACCAGTCTTCTCTCTTAGGAACAGTAGCTGGGAGATGCACGGCATGTTGCCTGCGAGTTCATGGTGCTGTCATGAGGAGTGGGACCCAGCATCCTACTAAGTTTGGGCGAAACATCCATGAACTCAAAGTTGACTGAATGTAACCCCAGCACTGTGTGAGGTGTGCAAACAGCCTTCAGGAAGGAAGGATGAGGACCAGGCTAGCCTTGCACTACATGGACAAGAGCCACGGAACTGCTCGTCACTAGAGGGCACAAGGATAACTCACAAAGGAACACTACGGTATGTGCCAATGTGAGCTTCTAGGATAAAACTCTCCAGTTATGAATGAAGAACTTGAGTCACAACCATGGGAGAGACCGTGGATTCTGAGGGAGAGCAGAAGTGGCCAGCACTTCTTCACCACAGGACAAAGCTCAGAACTAGAATGTCTGTGGGGCGGGAGCAGAGAGGGCAGCAGCCTCAGGTAAGGGGAGAGTTATACTGGGGCTCATACTCTCCTTGGTCAGAGGCATCAAGTTTCTGAGCAAAATGAGAGCAAAACTAAGATCCATATCAGAGGTAACAAACACATAAGGTTGGGGGTGGGGAGACATTGCAAGAGAGTATCAACTCGGCACTGTCTGTATAAACCTTCCAGGGTCTCTTGGTTATAAAGTGTTAGTGGTGGTGATGATGTTGAAGGTAATGATAATCACACTTGGACTCAACACTACCAAGTAATATAATTATACACTGTAAACGGCATGCTAAAATATGTATGTTAGTTATATAGCTTAAATCATATATCGAGTTGTAATTCAATGTGGTCTCCCCAGATTTCTTGACTTTGGTCTTGAATTGTTTTTTATTCCATAAGAATCATCTGATTGTTTAATATAGCACATAAGAAATTGCCCTTCAGGTGATTTGATAATGTAATACCAAGCTAGTCTTTACTTAATCATTTCTGAAGATTCAGATCACAGATCTGGGTGGGGCCAAAGGGCACTGAAAAAGTGTATACACACACACACACACACACATACACACACACACACCCCACACCACACCCAAATCAAAAGCATGCCGTTCTCAGTAAGGTGATGGGTGATGGGAACAGAGTAAACCAGAGCTTTTGGAAGACTACTCACAGGTTTCTTTAATTTCTTCCTAAAGTAGTCGTATTTCTGCTTAAATTCTCTGGAGTACGGAACAGCCTGCAAGAGAAATCCACACACACAGATAATGTAAGCATATGCCTGAAATTTTATGTGTAGTGAGCCAATGTTGGCAAAGTTTCATGGATCGCAAGCCTTAAATACTCATATTCTGTATTTTCTACAGAAAACTGGCATAAGGTCTGCACAGGAAGGGACCGAGTCTCAGATGTGGTGAGAGCTGGTCAGCACAGCAGCAGACTTGCAGCCAGGGAACTCTTAGGATCACGCCGCCAAACTAGATACCTGTTCTGTATGAATTTTGCCAGAGTATGAGTCAGGGTAACACACAGAGATACACAGATACAAAGGGTCTTTTATATGTATATCACTTCTCCCTCCTGGAGTTGGGTGTTATTGGAAATGGCACTTTAACATACAGCCCCAAGTGATATATACTGGTCATTTAAAAAGTCTTCCTGTGAAGCCATACATAGTACTCGTGTTACTCAGGAGGAGGAAGAGGCAGGACAATAGTGAGTTCAAAACCGTCCTGGACTAAGTATCAAGATGCTGTCTGAAAACATCTAGCAATGTGGGCCTGACTCAGTGGCAGAATGTGCTTGTGGAGTTCAAGGCCCTGGGTTCCATCCCAGCACCACACAACTAACAGCAGCAACACACCAAACTAACTTGTGGAGAAATACCATCAGCAGAAAGGGCAGTAGACTGATAAACTCTTTCAAGGAGTAGAAAATCTGAGTAAATGGTATTTTTGAAAAAGAATCAGACCGAGGAGTCCCAAAGTTTGCCTTTTACTTAGTGTCCTGGTTGGCTTAGCTGTCCACCTGAGTCATTTCCTAAATCACCTTGGCGTATGTGGGCCCAGGGACTGTCTTGGCTGTCCGTTTCTGTAGGAGGGCTTAGCTCACCGTGGGCAGCACGGTTCCCAGGGAAGGTGACTCTGGGCTGTGTGGGAAAAGCTGGCTAAGCATGGGGCTGTGTGAGCCAGCAAGCAGATCCCTCCCGGTTGGAGGTACTGCCGGATGGAACAGCAAGTGGGCTTGCCCTCAGGTTCCTCCCTTGATGGACTGTAACCTGAACTGTAAGTTCCTCCAGGTGGCTTTGGGTCACCATCTATCACAGTAAAAGATATGAAACTAGAACACGTATGCAAGAATTCTTTTAAACTTGAACACCTTCTCTGCGGAAAAAAAAAAATGGCCCACTGGGGTGGCTTCAGGGTCTAGGCCAGATACAACTCTCGAAAAGTTTTGATAGTCTATCTAGGCGAGACCTGAGAGGTTGAGGCAAAGGATCATGAATTTGAGACCAGCCTGGGCCACAAGATAAGACCCTGACTCCGAAGTAAACAACACAGGCCGGGCGTGGTGGCGCACTTGTAATCCCAGCACTTGGGAGGCAGAGGCAGGCGGATTTCTGAGTTCGAGGCCAGCCTGGTCTACAGAGTGAGTCCCAGGACAGCCAGGACTACACAGAGAAACCCTATCTCGAAAAACCAAAAAAAAAAAAAAAAAAAAAAAAAGAAAAAAAAAAGGAAAAAAGGTAAACAACACATTAAAAGTCCTTGTATGTTCTTGTAAGTATGTGGCAAAGTAATATTTGGATGTGGCTATTTAAGTCACCTTTATACATTGCATTATGAAGTAACTTGGAGTCCAACCTCCGCCTGGAAGTGACTGTAAAGGTTGTGATTCTTTTACGAACCAAAGTGGACTGGTCTTGTATACAATACAATGGTTGTATCAGCAACTGCCTCAGTCAGAGCAACTCTCTGCCTTTTAGCAAACTTACAAACTTGGCCATGGTGTGTGCACCCCAACCCTCAGCAAGACACCCCCAGACTCCAACATCTTTCCTCATGCTGGTCCTGCCCACAAAGAGACAGAGTGAAGAGCAAAACTTCTGACTTTGCTTTCTGTTTTCAGGCATGACCACACAAAGAGCTGACTGCCCTCCCATCCCTGCTCAAAATGCTATTCTTTATAGAAAAGCTCACGCTATTTGTTTTGAATACAAGAGCAATGATGACATTCTATTCATATACAATGCTTAAGAATATTCTCAAGACAATTCACACGGCCTGCAGTCTTCCTTCCTTCTTCAGACCTGTCTTCACGTGTGCTTGTGCTGAGCCTGAGAGCTGATCACTCTTCCCATGCATGTCAGACAGTGATATCTGGAAGTCATGTATGATTTCCAATACTTGCTAGGACCCAGACAGCCACCAGCACAAGAACAAGAACAGGGGATCCTAACATGAACTGAGATGACGTCAGCAGGGTCTCTGTTCTGTCAACACTATATTACATCTCAAACATATTCTAACATGAACTAAGGTGACATCATCATGGTCTCTGTTCTATCTGCACTACATTCTGTCACGAACAACATTTTCTTCACATCTGGATGTGCTGACCTTCTCTTTCTGGTGGCTCGCTCACCTATCAGCAAGTATTTTCAAGGTTTTCTCTGCCTGGCACTTTAAGTGCTTAAAAAAAAAAAAAAAAGACAACATAAAACAAAGTCCTTTCCCAGTTTCCTCCTGGAGCTCATGGTGGTGGACGGCCATAGATAGTAGAAAAGTAGAAAGGCAAGCCAGGGAATCAGCCTAGATATCCTGCAACAGAGGAATGGAAAAATGTATGCATGCATGTATGTATGCAAATGTCAGAATGAAAACCACTACTTTGTACAATTACAGAAGAGGAAGGCTGACGGAGTTTGGGGGGCTTATTTTGTGGGAGCCCTGGGAAGGCAGCGCTGAGGTACCTCTGAGCAGAAACTAGAGAGATGGATGAAACAGATGGGGGGCAGTGGCCATCATGCCCCAAGGAGGGAAAACATCTGGACAACACTGTCAGCCAGCTTAACTGTGACTGAGATCAGGGGATGGGGGGGGAGGCAGGGGTGCCACAAACCCCCCATTTTCCCATGCCGGCTTAGACACGCTCTATCAGCGGCTAGCTCCATGATATGTCCTCGTCACTGAAAACCTTTTCCTCATTTATGTAAGAGGGGTCTGACTTGGAACACTGCCTCCCCTATCATATGGAGACTCCATTTAAATTCTCTTCTGTATATATATTTTTGGAAGCCTCTACAGTAATAGGTTTCTTTTTTTTTTTGGATTTGGGTTTTTTCTAGATAAGGTTTCTCTATATAGCCCTGGCTGTCCTGGAACTCACTCTGTAGACCAGGCTGGCCTCGAACTCAGAAATCCGCCTGCCTTTGCCTCCCAGAGTGCTGGGATTACACGCCTGTAGGCGTGTGCCACCACTGCCCAACTAGTAGTAAGTTTCCGTACAGCTTTTCAAAGACTCTTTAGTCTCTCCCCACACTCCCCTCTACCTTCCCCCCCTCCTATTCTAGTTTTCCCTTTATCTCTCCCCTTCCTTGTGGGATCTTTCCTTCCCTGCCCCCTTACTGGGTTTCTCACCTCTATGGTGATTTTGATTGAACATACACAACGAACGTTGAAAAGTGAAGACCCACAGCATGCTTCCATGCCATTGGCTCTGGGGCCTGGGTCACCTCGGGGTGAATAGCTCTAGCTCCATCCAGCCACTTGCAGATTCTTATTTTTCCTTAGCAGCTGTATAAAGCTGGGTAAATGGACCACAGTAATGGACCACAGTTTCATTATCCCTTCATCAGTTGATGGGTATCTCAGTGGCTCCCAATGCCTGGCTGCTATGAACAGAGCAGCAATGGGCATGGAGAGGCAGCTGTCTCTGCAGTAAGAGGTAGAGTCATGTACTTTGGGTACGTGTCCAAGAGTGATACAAGTGGATCTGGAGGTAGATAGATTCTCAGCTTCCTGAAGGACCCCCGCACTGATTTCATAGCAACTGTACAAGCTGGCAGCAGTGGATGAATGCTCCCTTTCCCCACAGCCTCGCCAGCACGAGCTGTCACGTGTCTTACTGATCTTGGCCATCCTGACTAGGGTAAGATGAAATCTAAAAGTAGGGTTTTTTTAAAAAGATTTGTTTGTTTGTTTGTTTGTTTATTTATTATATGTAAGTACACTATTGCTGTCTTCAGACACCCCAGAAGAGGGCATCAGATCTTGTTACGGATGGTTGTGAGCCACCATGTGGTTGCTGGGATTTGAACTCATGACCTTTGGGAGAGCAGTTGGTGCTCTTAACCACTGAGCCATCTCTCCAGCCCCTAAAAGTAGTTTTAATTTGCTTTTCCCTTATAACTAAGGATGTCAAATGTTCAAGTGTTTCTCAGCCGTTTGTGCTTCATTTCCTGAACACTGTCTAGTTCTGTACCATTTTAAAACTGAGTTATTTGTTTTTAGACCAAATAAAACCTCCAGTGCTAGAAATGGGTTTTGTCTGTTAAGTCATTGTCCTCTACCAGAGTCCTAGGTTTAGAGCTGAGAAGGGCATAGGACAGCTAACCTCGGACCCAGGGAGCCTACACGGAACCTCATCTCTATCCAGAGATGTTAGTGGAGACATTCTAAAGGAAACAGATTGGAACAAATTCATGCTCCATCCAAGCAGGTCTTAGATCCAGAGTTACCGCAATCAGGTGGCAGAAATCCAGGCCAAGAAGTGACTGTAAATGTAACCAGGACTTTAAAAAGCTCCAGGGGGAGGGGAGGGAGAGTGCATGTGCCTGTGTGCATACACACATCCATATGCACACACGTGCACACATACGCACACATGCATACACACGAGAGCACACATTCATAGACAGTACCACAGTCACCCAGACAATATACACTTGTTTTGAAAATAAAGACATTAATAAGTAGGAGACTGAGTACCCCTAGAACCGGGGAGAACAGAGTACCCAGAAAGGGTGTTCAGTAAGTATTTTTATATCGTTAAAATATAAAATAATCTAAAAGGCAATATAGAAGAAGTAAAAAGACAAAGCAAAATTTATAAGACCCCCAAAGGACACTGAGCAATTAAACACACTCACTTCATAGGCACAATGGACTCGTAAAACATTTACAAAAACCTTGAGAAATAATTAACTAAAAGAATCAAGTAACAAGTCAAAGTGAATCAAAGAGGGAGGGGAGGAGTCCTAAGGGATGAGAGCAAAGAGTGGGGTGCAAAGGCAGGGTGGGGACAGGTGGCTGAGGGTAGAATGCTCCCCTCCCCATGGATGATCCTGTGTCTAAGATGGCGTCCACAAGGGGAGATCCGCAATCCAGCATGCCACCATGAGCTCGCAGACCAGCAACGAGAAAGAGAAAATTAAAAAAAATCACGAGAGAGAGAGAGAGAGAGAGAGAGAGAGAGAGAGACAGAGACAGAGACAGAGAGACAGAGAGAGAAAAATATTTGCCCTCCAAGAAGTGGCAATCATGTTGGCAGCAAGTTTTTAATCACCGGTTTGGAGGCCAGAAGGTGTGAGAGAACATCTTGAAAAACCAGAAGGAAAAATAACAGAATTATGTGATCGGCAGAACCGAGCATTTAATGGAAAAGGCCAACCAGACTGTCTCCCAGCATTCTTAGCTCACTGAGTACTACTGTACTACTGGCTAATGAGTGCGTCACTAGCAAGAGAGGACTCAGGACCTTCCCTCTGCCCAGGACTGCAGAGTGCTGCAGTATCTCAGGGGCTCTCCGCCCTAAGTCAGATGGACAGGTTCTAACCAGCATGCGTGAATGTTACTAGAGCCGAGCGGCCGAATCAACAGCGTCCATACAGAAGCCACAGCTTCCCCAACCTCTTCTCCACAGGGTTTTAAAGGCGGAGAGACGCGGGATGATTAGCATGCATTTATTACCATTGTCCTAACAGATACCAGCATCCTATAAGTGCAGGGCTTGGTCTTGCAGCCTATAAACAGGAAGAGAGGGATGCTTTTCTCTCTTAAGGGCCTACACCCACACTTGGGTACAGGGTACAGGGTATGCCTTTCTTCTAATTCTCGTGGTTAAGCCTATATTAAAATATCTTTAACAACGATGCTGTTAAAAAAAAAGGGGACAATCCTGATGATCCGTTTAAACCATCCTTTTTTTAAAGGACCAGGAAGCAAACATTTCAGTCTGCTACTGTTACCAACACCATTTGCTCCTCCTTCCTAATCCCAATCCCATGCGAAGGCCCCACGCAGCCACACCCCATCTGGAAAACTCACTGAAGAGCTGGGGTGAATCTTAAACTATTCAGTTTCACCAATCTCTGGACATCACCTAGCAACACACAAGAAGTGTGTGTAATAACACAATCACAAAGCAATATAAAGGGGAGGAGCATGATAACACAATCACAAGCTATATAAAGGGGAGGAACATGAGAATACTGACCGGACCAGTTATGGCTGGGTTCTGTAGTCTTGGATCTTCCCACTGAGTGATTTTGCTATCTGAAAACATTAAAAACGTCAGTGTGTTAGTTCTAATCCCTTCAGTATATACATGGTATTTAGGAAAAGAAAAATTTCCCTTTCTAAAGCCCCTTCGGGTTGACCCCAGGGAGAATTTAGTATTTGGGGGTTAGAAGGTAACCCTGCTATTGCATGTCAAACATATATATGATTAGTTTAAAAAATAATAATAAAAACACACAACAAAAGGAAAATCATAACTTTGCGGTTTGGGGAGAGCGACCTGGTAAAAGTGCAGTTATAAACCCCTCTACTCATAAAGGATTTGTAACATGGTCTTGATTTTCCAAAGGCATAAGGCTTAGTTCCTAAGGAAGTTAACACACATACACATATCTTTCTCATTTCAAATACTTCTTAAAATTTCCTTATGATGCTGAAAAACTGCTTTCAAGTAAAGATTTCTGCACTGAACGCAGAAATAATCTACCCTTGTGCCTCACACAAGCATGCACGCACATACGCACGCACACACATGTATAACCGAAGCGGCAAAGGTGGTTGGTCACAAAAACAGAATTAGACATAGCTGAGCCAGACTTCAGAGAAAGGAGTCCCTGGCAGCCTGGCCAGGCAGTTCCCTTTCTTCCCAAAGGTGAACAAAAGCGCTCAGGTGATGGCGTCGAGCAGCTGCCCAGGTCATGTGTCGTTGTTCCACCTGCTCGTGAGGGGGGAACTGGAAAGGGGAAAGACTTTGGAATGTAAACAAAGGATATAGAAAAAATAAATTTAAAAAAAAAGGAAAAAAAAAATAAAAATGCTGCCGAGGGGCCTCAGGTGGAGGTGCTTCTGGGGCGCTCGGATGAAAACGGTGTGGAGAAGGCAGGATAGGGTACAGCAGGTTACTTCTAACCTAAGTTTAAAAGAGCAGGGTGTGGGGTGTGGGGTGTGGGGTGTGGGGGGCGTGTTTCTCTGAAAACTCACCCTGCTCACTCTCAGCCTGCTACTGTGCTGACAGTAACTCAGATCCAACTTTAACAGGCGCCTGAGGTTAATTTTTTAAACTCTGACATAATGAACTTTCATGAAAACAGAGTTATTGTTACAAATGCTCTAGGCTGATTATGATTAAGGCAGAGAGAGGCTGGCATGTGCAAAAAAGCCACGGTGAAGCCTGTCACTCTGTGTAAGGAAGATACACTCATGATCAAACCCCCAAGACGACACACCTACAGTGCTAATTTCATTTTAATTTGGCAGGAAGAGAACATGAATGTGAATCTCCCCTGCCGCAGGGAACGCGGGCAGATACAGGGGGTATTTAAAATAGATAAATACAATTTAAATACGGGTAAGGTTTTAGGTTGTCTAATTTCTAAAAAGAGAAAGACTTTGGAAATTCAAAAGCTGCTATAGAGGTGGAAAAATTAGAAAACAAATAAAATACAGGTCACAGACTACAGCAGGACACAGCCAGATAGAACTGTGCCTTTATACGGCAGCTTGGGTAATAACTGTCCTGATGGAGGTTTGTCATCAAAATAGACCAACCTCGCCCAACACAGGACTTTGAAATCTTCTGACCAGACCTGAATATCAGACTCCATCCCTGACACCTGCACTGGGTTCCCTTGGGTTCCCGAGCAGGTGATCACCAACACCCAGTGGGCCTGTAACCTGACACCCCAGTCAGCAGCCAAGGATTCCCTGATTTGATTGAATTGAGATTAGAGAAGCTAGCCTCAGGGTGTGTCTGTGAGGGCTTTTCCAGAGAGGATTAACTAAGGAGCTGAGGGAAAGGCCGGTCTGAAGGTCGGTGGCCCTAGCCTACAAGCTGGGTGCTAGGATCGACTTAAAGGGGAAAACTGAGAAGGGGCATCAGCTGTGACACTCTGTCACCTCCTGTCTGCTGGGATGGGTAGCCTCTGCCAAATTTGTCTACCTCGATGATGGTCCAGAATCAATGGAACAAAGGATTCGACAGACCTTGGAAACTGTGAGCGAAAATGAACTCTTTCCCTTTAAACTGCCTGGGCCAGGTATCTGTCAAACCACAGAGGTCCCATTAACAAAAGCAGTGTCACAATGCACTGACTACCAAGATGAGAACCTGCCCGTGGCCTTGCCTGTCCTCGGTGATCATCCAGTTGACATCACTCCTGTTCTTGCTGGGCGGGGCATGCATCTGCGTCCTGGACTGTTAGATCACGCTCTAGACCTCCAGGGCCGTGGCCCTACTAGCCTCTATTCAAGATTTCCTCTGTAGGTCGGCCCAGAGTTTATTCACATCTGACCACTGTCCTTCGACCCTGGGAAGAGACCTCTGAAGCTCCTACTGTTTGCAGAGTGACTCTGAGTCCTCACCTGTCAGACGCCTGTGCCAGGCCAGCCAGCCTCCTTTGTATGCCGGTCGGGCAGAACAGGACTGCATTCCTCTGAGGCTGGCATGGCGCCACCAGTCACGCTCCTGCAAATGTCTATACATATACAAACGAATCGTGACCAAGGCTTTAGGGTTTTTGAGAGGCAGAGCCCATGGGGCAGGTCTCACTGCCAGTGTGGAATGGCTAGCCCTATCTGGTTTGTTCTAAACTCAATTCCCACCATGCCCTTTAGAGTGAATCCCACTTAAAATCTGTCTGGAAGAGAACACCCCTCCCACCCCCAGCCCCCCACAGAGAGCCACTAGCAAGCTGAGCACCTTCAGGCACAATGCCTAAGACGCCTCCTGGCACTCTCGACCAGACATGGTCCCTTGAGAACAGGGCTTGTAAGGAATCAATCCCACAACTCCTCTCCACTGCTGACCATGCCCCAGCATAATTAACAGGAGTGTCCCGGGTTGCCTTTGTAATGAGGGAAGAAGCTGATAGTGAAAACAAAGCCCTTCCCAAAGTCTGAGTGCTTGGACCCACACACGTGTTCCTGGGGCTACAGAACAAATCTGCGGTGCAGTATCATCCACGCGTGGAAGAGCGGGTGTGTGTGTGTGTGTGTGTGTGTGTGTGTGTGTGTGTTAGCCGGAGTTCCCAGTGAGAACATCAGGGTCTAAACATGCTCTTTTTTACCTCTGAGACATTACATTTCAAATCAAGCAACCAGAAGGAAGTAGAGAGATGAGAAACCCAGCCAGGTTATCTACTACTCATAGATTAGGTAACTGTGGGCAGGGTGCAGGAACACACACACACACACACACACACACACACACACACACAATTTCTCTTCTAACTTTTGAGATACCTGTGCCTCAGCTTCTGGGCACATTTGGTCTGTGAGAAAAACATTTTCCCCAAGAGCGCTAGAGATTTCATTCTAGATCTTTCTCTAACACTTTATGTATCAAGTGAGTCAAAGTGTCCTTAGGAGCAGTCAGTGCTTCTGAGAGCCTGCCTCTCAGGTCAGCCTCTGTCAACCACTGTCAGTGTATGAACTCCCTGCAGTGCCCTGTTCCTGGCTCGTGGGCACGGCAGTGGCAAAGGGAGACCGCGGATCTTGCCAGGTAACTGTTGGGAACATTTTACTCTGAAAGTGAGAAAACCTCTAACTCTTATCCACCAGGTAATTAGAGCTGTCTGGGGGAGTACCCGCTGACCTGAGAAAACCTTTGAAAACACAGGGCTTTTGTACTTCACACACTGGATTTTGAGGGGAAAAGGCAGAAGAATGGTTTCCAGGCCTGTCTCCCTTTACAGTCGACCCTGGGGCTAAGCTCGGTAAATTATGGAGAACTGTTTTTAGTGGCATTAAGAGTGTAACCTCTCCCCCATTTTACAAAGTTCTCAGAATTTAGAATAAATAGTATTGTGGGGGGATAATTCATACATGTACCTAGAAAGTGGTCGTGTTGACAAGTGTCTGCTCACAGTACAGTGTTGGAAAGTACAAAACTAAGTGTTTTTTTCTAATCAAAGACAAAAACCAAAGCTTGAAAATCTTGAAATAATCTGTTTTAACTCCAAGGGTGGCCATGCCCCCTAAATATTCTGAGTTTTGGGTAGGCTTTCTCATTGACTTCAAACCCATTAACCCTCATGTCTGAAGGCCAGAGTATCCTAGGTCCCCTAGTGACACCAGGAGGAAGTCCCTCCACCGCCCACATAGCCACTGGTCTGTGTATGGGCGCGTCCTGGGGACAGGATTCTCAGCAAAAGGCTCATCAATACACTGGAGCTCACTTCCTGCTTTTGAACTAAATAAAAACAACCAGATCCTGCCAACTGCCCACAGATTTAAACTTTATCAGAAGCTTTTTTATGTTTTTCCCCCCTTCTTTGGAAAGTTTTAGGGCTACATGAATATAATTTTATGAAAAACAAACCACCTAAAGACAAAGACAAAACAACAACAAAAAAAAACAACGCCCCCCCAAAACCAAACAAACCAACCCTCCCAAAACTTCCCTCAACCCTCCATTACCAACTCCCTGGCTAAAAGCAAACATTATTAGTGTAACTTGTAGATGAAACGAGAAACCACACATATATCCACGGGTGCTAAAGCAAACGTCTTCAGCAAATATACTCAGGTTTCAAGAAAACAGCTGCGTATATCATTAGTGCGCTGGGTGCAGGGACACATGCCACGATAGAAAATAAGTTCAGAACCGGCACCTCTGAAGTCGGTGCTCTGAGAGCATCCACCGTGGAAGACACTGCTCCCGTGGATTCGGTTTTTTTTTTCTTTTTTAAAAAAAAAAAAAAAACTAAATCATTACTTCTAATCTTATTTTCTATTTCCAGAGTGTATTTATTAAAAAGCGCAGATATCAAGGGACTGTCAAAACAAAAATAAAAATTATTTTAATCATAAAAGACGTTAATAGGTCACAAAATGAAGCCAGGGGAGCTTGAGTGGCGGCTTTGGAGCGACCTGGGGTGAAGGCACAGTACCGTATAAGGGCACTGACTCTCTGGTACCATTCTCTCCACATAACACCTGGCTGCCTGGACAGGGAGCAAAATGACAAAGCTTCACTGTCACATTTATGTCTCCCCCTCCCCCGCCCCTTCCTGTACCCCGTCACACCTGTGAGCACAGCAGCAGCTACTTACTATGATCGATGTAAAACGTGCGGCCATCCAAGTGGACCCTTTCTTCCCAGCCAGGCTAGCATCCAGGACAAGGGGAGGGAAGAACACAAACATCAGTTAACAGTTCCCAAATCCACGGCGACACACTACAACTCCAGGACCCTTCTCTGCTAGAAACACCTCACTCAGCACTGAGAATATTCCAGACAATGCTAACCCAGGGCCACAGCTAACGAGGCACACAGGACCACGAGTCTCACAAGCTTCCACCAGAGGTAGGAAGCACCGCCATGATGCTCTACGGGAGCCTCAGGAAGCTGCCGAAGAGATCAGAGTGAGCGCCGGAGAGACGGCCCAGGTCAAAAGCACCTGATGTTGCTGCAGAGCAGCTGGGCCTGTTTCCCAGCACCCACAGTGTCTCAAAACCATCTGTGGTTCCAGTTCTCGTGGACCTGATGCCTTCTTCTGACTTGTGGGCACCAGGCACACACATAGCATATATACACAGACTCAGGCAAAACAATAATACACATAAAAATAAACCTAAGAAACATTTGTAAAAGAGTTCAGCATAGAATGTTCATTTAGTTAAAATTCCTACTGTGCACTTCAGGGAAGAAGGAGGAGGGTTTGTATAACTATATTCTTTGGAGATCAATCTTAGGGAAAGAGATAGGTGCAGATCAGTCTTTTTGGAGAAGTTCAAGGTTAAAAAATATATCCTGACCATGATCTAAACATCAGGTACAGGCTCCCTGTGGGCTCAGACTTTCCACCTGTCACGGGCTCTAAGACTCTGGCGGAGTCAATAATCAGAAATGTGGATACTAGTCCCAATCTTGTCTTGTTCAAATCTGAGAAGTACTGACTCTACAAAAGAGAATCATTTGTAAGAATAATAATTCATACAGTAGTGGCTGAGCAGCCCCAGCGCCGAGGAAGGAACTAAAAGACTCAGGCAACCAGCTTTGCCTCGCTTCCTCTGCCTGCGTGTGTGGGCGTCCGTCCATGCACAGGGTGGGAATGAGTGGGAGCGCTGAGGTGTCTTTCTTGATGGTTCTGCATCCTAACAAGGTCTCTGGGAGCTTTCCTTTCCGTCTGCTAGACAGCCCGCAGGTGCTGGGGATTGCCTTTCTGCCTCTCCACACACAGCTTATGGGAAGGATGCCACACCCACTCGTGGGGCTCAGATGTGGGCTCTGGGGATCTGAACTCAGTCCTCATATGTCCACAGCAAGTGCTTTACCTGCTGAGTCACAGTCCCAACATTTGGGTACTAGTTAAGATAAGGTCAGCACACCTCACCTGACTCAGCAAAAGGAAAGATTCAGGCAATAGATTTCCTCTTGTTTTTTGAGGGTGGTGTGTGTGTGTGTGTGGGGTTGTATGTGCACATGTCTTTGCAGATGTGTATGCCCATGTGTGTGGAAGTCTGAGGAGGGCACTGGGTATCCTGTTCATGCTCCACCTTGTTTCTTTGAGACAGGGTCTTTCTTTGACTGAGCTTGGAGCTAGGCTGGAAGCCAGCCAGCCCCAGTGACCCTCCCCATCTGCTCCCTGTAGCACCATGCATGTGGCCAAGTCTAGCTTTTCCTGTGGGTTCCAGAAATTTGAACTCAGATCCTAAGGCTTGTGCGGCAAGCATCTGTCACACTGAGCCATCTTCCCAGCCTAAGAGATTTTTCTTAGACTTTCAAATGGCTCTTCTTATCCTTGGGAAATAATAACAACTTCCATTTAAAAACAGTTTATTTGAGGTTGGGTGTAGTGGTGCGTGTCTGCTATCCCAGACTCCGGGAGGAAAGAGCAAGGGGATTTTGAGTTCTGGGCCATCTAAATGAATACTACAACTCTAAACCAAAACCAACCCAACCTGACCCTGTCTCCTCATCGCCAGCATTTTTTTTATGAAGGGTGAGCTGTTCAAGAAGGCAGACAGTACAAGTTTCATCCCAAACCCAGTACAGACCAAATAATATTATGCCTCCAAAGAGGAACAAAACTGCAAAACAAAACAAAAATCAAAGCACTCCCCTCAGGTTCATAAAGAGCCCGCAAGAAAGGGAAAAACACTTTAAAAAAATATCTACAGGTAAGTGACTTTAGAGAAGCCTTCTGAGATTATTTGTGCTTTTCCTTCCACAGTATTTCATGGCTTTTATTCTTAGGACTTTGTCTCCAGTATGGCTGGAGCTCAGGAGTTGCTAAGTTACAAAATACATGCATGCTGCTTAAACTGCCCCCTGCAGGGTACGCCCCTTCCACATGTCCTACATCAAAAATGAGCTCCCACTAATGGCTAGTAATTAAAAGCCCTCTACTACAAGCAGTGGCTTGCAATGTACTATAATGTACCTTTCAAACTGCCTTGACACCTAACCCTTATGAGGAACATTGACCAGTGGACCCAGAAAGCCTAGGGTAAGGATCATAGGCTTCCCATGAACACCAAGAGGATAATCACACATTTCTGGACCATTTCATGTCTCTGCAGTATACTCACAGGAAGAGGGCCCAGGTCATTGGGGTTTAAAGATGCTTTTGACCGCATATGTACTGGAAACTTCAACCGTGGATCTTCCTGTAGGAAAAATGTACATGACAGCTGTTAAGAGGGACTCCCTGGGCCCACTCATTGGCACCTTCCTGTCCTCCATGTTTCCAGGCACCTGGGAGGGATCTCAGCTGTCTTCTTGGTAGACAAAGCCTGGTTACAAGGTCTCAGGAAAGGGAACAAGCCTTCGAAGGGAGGTTAACTGTTTCCCCAAGACTCAGAGACGACAAAAGGGGAAAGGCTTGGGAGACGCATGGCTGTCCTCCAGAGGAGAGGGGTGAATGTTCACAGTCTCCAAATGTGACCCTTTGAGAACAGCACTCCTTAGTACTTGGGCTTTGCCGCCTCCTTCTGAATCTGTCTGACCAGAGAGTCTGTGTGCTATTCCAGGGATAGCCTGCTTCATCCTATACACATGTTAGCAGGCGACGTGAATGAGACTGCTGATGAGGCCCAGATGGTTAGGTTCCCGCTCCCGTCTTAACATAAAACCTGTAAGCATTTTCCCTTAAAAGATATGCTCCTAAGAGGCCAGAGAAAAATCAAGTTTACTCCTTTGCAAAAACAATAAATAGACAGACATCTGATCTTGCAACCTCCCTCGTCTCTGTTCCTATATATCAGACAAACAGTATCAGAGCCTCGGTTTCTCAAACTCGCTTGCCCAAAGGAGAGGTTCCAGAGTTGGGACTTGCCCCTTACACAGGGCCAATTGGGGCTTAAAGAATTCAAAGCTTAGCAAACAAATAAAACTCAGAGCGAAGACCAGTCAACTGGAACAATAACACCATCAACCCAGGTAAAAGCAAGCTGTGGAGACATCTGACACTCGCTCCATCTCATCAAAGCAAATAAAGGCTGTGCTGCTGCCAAATTAACAAAAGGCTTCTGCTTCATCAACTTCCCGGGTCACCAGTGAAAGCCCGGGGCGCTGGCTCATAACAAAGTGAGAGGCTTTTGGAAACAGCAAGAATAGAAAAGGGTACAAGCAGTACAGCAGCCCCGTCTCTATAAGTGAGAGTAGATTTTAATCAAAGACATAAATCATCATGGTGCTTTGTGAGGAACGTTGACCCTGAAGCTAATGCATCTTTCAAAAGGCTGAGATGTAGTATCTCCAGCATTCTGTAGCACATGGCAGCACACAGAGGTATGCCAGGATTTAGGATTTAGAGAGGCCAAGACGCTGATAATTAGGATATCACTTGGAGCTGGCTAACTGGCGGGAAGACTTAAACGCACTACACTAAAGCTACTCATTTAGCATTACCTCTGAGATGGGACAGGTAATACCACGGCTGCCAGGATCCTTGAAATGCCAGGTAGCCAATGACCAAGTCAGGTTTATAGAAAGCTCAGGGTGTCTATTAGAGGTGGGGATTCTGGGTACTTTAACCAGAAAGGCCAGCCAGGGAGTGAAGTCAACTGTGCAAGACAGGTGGCTCTGTGGACCACAGAAATGATGCAGATAAGAAAAAAGGAAGATGCCCAGATTAATGGAAAGTATCAGGTCCTGGGGGAGTGGGAAGAGGTCAGAGTGCTCCGCTTTGCAGGCCTGCTAAAATGGCTTTGTGTGGAAGTCACACTTCAGAGCGTAGGCAGGCCCAGGATTCATATTTTATCATAGTAACAGTCGTCAAAAACATAAATGACTGCAGCTGCCAGTAGTCCGTGTATGCATACTATGTCATGGTAACCACTGAGGCTACTGCTGTCCCTTGGACAACCCAAGGAGGTGGGACAGGTGACAGACATGGCAGCTGAGGTCTGATAACACTTACATGGTGAGATGGAATACTAATGAGATCTTCAATGATGAGAGTATCGGTCGAGCAAGCATATGAAACACACCTGCCATTTCTGCACTTTCTCTGGGTTGGCGTGTGTGTATAAATAGATAAAATACAGGAATACTGATTGGTTCAAAACAAATCCTAAATGTGCCTTTTCCCCCCCTTTAGTCTCAGCAGTCACACTAGGTAACAGTCACTTTGGTTAGTGTGAACTCGGGTAGCTGTAATTTAACTTAAGGTTGTAAAGAAAGGCCAATGCTTTGTTGTGTGAAACAGACCAATATACGAACACATACACTTTCAGCGATTCCCCTAACAAGGGGGACTGAAGAAGGGTCTCTAGTGACTCCCAGCATACATTGCTACTGGTGAGGCCAAAGCCAACCATTATAAATTTTTTTTTTTTAAAAAATGTGGTCAGATTTAATTCCAGATTGGTACACGACCTTCATCACCTGTGTGAATAAAGGCTGCGCACTGTAGATACGACTCTGGCTCACTCTCCCGGTGTAAAGGGGATGGTGGCCCGAGTCTTCTCACACTTCTAGGAAAGGTCAAGAACCAATGGTACAGGATGACAGGGTCAGAAGGGTGATGTTCACTGCCTGCAGTTTGTCTTATCCGTTGTTTTTCTGTTCCAACACTCAAGTCTAAGAAGAGCATGCAGCCCTCACTGAGTCTCACGAGGCCAACTGCAAACATGCCTGAGTCCAGAAAGCGCCTTTCCCCTTCCTGCCTCTCCCACCCCTTGGCAAGACGGACATGCAGTTCCAACTCTGCTTTTCACAATGAGGATGTGGTATGGTGTCCGTGTCTATGCGGGAGATAACACAGCTGGGTCAGCACATCTGTCTGCTGAGGAAGGAAGGAATAGGAGGGAATTCCAGTTGTCGCTTAAGGATTTTCAAGGGTAGCAGCAACGAAGTGTCTCAATAAAGTAAATGTTCAAATGAGCAAATCAGTCAATAGCAAGGGTCTGGGTAAAGAGAGACAACTGGTAATTAAAAGCAGGTTTCATTTGGCCCCGGTGCCAGCGGTAAATGAAGTGAGTGCTATTTAAAATCAATCCTGCCCAGCTGTACTTACGCTGCAGTTGGGGTGTGAAAGGCTGTGAAAAGGTTAGGGGATTCCATTACTAAGCTAGTTCATATTACTAAAATCATAGCTTATGTTGGCAAGCCACAGTGGCTCCATTCACTAATCCTCTGACTTTTATGATATTTATCCCCTATCTCTGGAGTTCTGATTTTCTGGCTAAGGGGTTTGGAACCCCAGCAACGTTATGGAAAATGCGAACACCAGAAGGACAGCCCAGGTTCTGTGTCAGTGACAGAAAAAAAAAAAAAAAAGACCCCAAACCAATCTCTCTGGTTCTACTTGCCAGAGAGCCGCTCTCTTGGCCCACAGGCCTGTAATACTATCTCCCTACTCAAAGGTGAGTCAAACAACCCTTCATGTCACTCTATGCCTCTGAAGTAGTTATCGGTTTACCAAATGAATGTCATCAGACCTCGATGGTAAGGCCCTTGGCGGGTAGGTAAATTCCTTTTCTGCAAAACAGGGAAGGGCCCCCCAGCTCGGTTCAGTTCTCACTGTGGGGTGTCTGGAAATTTGAGTGCATTCCTGATTGTCAGTGTATTGGGAGGGTCATGGCAGCCATTAGCATTCAGTGATGGGAGCCAAGGATGTTGAGCACCCCACAGAGGAAGGCACAGGCCTGCCCGGCTGCCAAGAATGCCCTTGCTGGGGACACGCTGCACCTCAGTCCACAGGAGTTTAGGGAGCACACTCTGATTCTCAAGGGATTGAATTAACATTACACCACAGACTGAGAGTAAATGACAGCCTTGGTCGGAACCTTTCCCTTAACCCAATACCGCTGTTCGACTGGCTGGGCAGTCACCACAGCTAGAAACAGGAATGGCGGTGCACGCACAAAACCAATCCAAGACGAAGAGGGATCCAGGGGAACTCAGGTTAGTTCTGGGCACCGGGCACAGATGCTGGAGGGGCAGCCGAATCTCCGAGTTTGCTCTGTACAATCATAATGGATGGGCAGAAAAATGAACCAGAAAGAAGAGAAGGAATTCAGCTCAAGTAGAGGGTTAGGGACTATAATGGAGGAACATGGACTTCCGGGCCAGTGCTCTGTGCTGCCTCGAAGAAGCTAGCTTTGAAGAAACAAAGAGCGGACAGAGGAACAGAGAGACCCCTGTTCACCTTGGCCTCAACTCATTTCTCCCAAGTGCAACGCACAGGCTCTTTCAGCAAGGCGTGAAAATCAGTTTGGTCAAAATGTTCACTGGGAAGAACAGTCAAGTCTTCTCCAGGTCATTAGGGCAATCTTAGTTCATGAAAAAAAAAAAAAAAAAAAAAAAAAAAAAAAAAAAAAAAAGGAAAGAAAATGTAGCACAGAAATACAGAACGCTTGTCTGAAATGACCACTAGAGAGAAAAAGGGTGTTCACGGCAAAATGAGACAGGGAAGACACTGGTTTCAGATGTTACCATTCCTAATACAATGAGTAATGGCCTGAGATGTGTTACAATAAAGCCAAAAGGCTAGCAGTGTGAAGGCTGCCCTTGCCCCCAAGTGGAACAAATTATTAAAACCAGAGCTTTCCAGGACTGTCACACCGGTATAGCACCCCAGTGGCCAGCAGCTGTATCTGAGCATTCAAGGTGCCCACCAGCCCCTCAGGACACTTGCTTCAGATGGTGATGAAACTCCTCGAGAAGGACCGTGAGGATCGAGTGGAAGGAAAAGAACTAACCGGAGCTCATGGTGAAAACGGAGCCAAACAGAAGCAGCGGCCTTACCCAGGTTGTCGTCTTTGTGTTATGGTCAATGAAGAAGGGTCGGCCGTTCGGCGCTATCCTCATCTCCCAACCTGGCGGCAGGAAGCTCTGTGTGACTTTGTGTTGTGGTTTGGGGGAGTTGTAAGGTGAAGGCTGAGGGGACTGTGGATTGGAAAGGGTATCTTTCACGGCACGGCGTATGGGTGAGTCCTTCGCACCCTAAGGAACAATAACGAGGGTTAGAACTCTTCACCACGGCCCAATCCAACAAGTCACAATGCAGCTGGTACTGTAGAAAGCTCTTCCTCAGAGACCAGTGAGGGAGAGGCTCCCCTGAACCCCCATTTCTCCATCTACTTTCAAATCAACCCTAACTTTACGCCTTTCTATTGGTTAGATGTGCAACAATGTCAAGGATGAACAGCCACAGTTCTTTGCCAATCACGTCTGCCACAAATAGCATTTTATGGGTGGAGATTTTATAGCAGAGCCAAGACAAGCCCTTGCTCTCAAAGAGCCCATCGTCTAACGATCACACTGCCTGGTTTTAGAGCCCAGAAGGAGGCCGCCACCGGTGGAGGCAGCCACCTGAAATGACAGTCATTATCCACATTCCCGACGGCCTGGAGGTGCTGCCACCTGCTCCCACCCTGCAGGAGCTTGCCTCAGAGCACTAAGTTACTCAAGTCTTCTCTGGCTTTTGAGTGCTGTTTATGATGTTCAGGGTGGCCACTAAAACATGACAAGGAGAGCAAACAAGCAGATGTCCAGCAATGATGTAAGAGATGAAAATGCACATTAGAAACACGTACCCGCACAATGGAAGACCCTACAGTCAAAGAAAATATGAACAAAGTGATCGCTATGCTCTAAAACCCAACAGAAGCTTGGAAGAATGATGATGAGCTCTGATGGCGAGGAGGAGCAGACACAGCAGGGATAGCACAGGCTGAGCAGAGAGCGCACCCGCGGGCACGCATGGCACGGCGCCAGCCAAATGAGAATGAAGAGTATGAGAGGGCCCAGAATGGTAGCCGGCCGAGACACAGAAGCACGTGGGCAGTCTGCACGGAGCAGCCTTCACCACCAATGCAGAGTCCAGGTCAGAGAGAAGAGAGAATGAAGAGAAGCCACAGGACAGAGATGACCCCGGTTAGACGAGGCGGCCTTCTCACCTCCAGTGGGGCAGATAAAGTTACTGTTGGCGAGCTGAGGCTACGGGGCCGGCGGATCTGGGGTTCGACTAGGTGGTTGTTACTGTTTGTGGCTGCTCCGGAGGCACCGTCTTCTGCAAGCTATTTCGGAGGCAAAAACAGGTTAGCTTTGTATGAGGATCTCCCTGTGTGTGATTAGGAGTATGAACCCCAACAACAACAACAACAACACACACAACCATAATAACAGGTCTGGCCTATTTAAAGCATAGAGGAAATAATTAAAGCTAATAATGGGGGTGGGGGGGAAGACTTGGGAGACACATTCAAGAGAGCTAAAAATAAGTCCCTGGCCAACTAAAAACCAGCTTAGGGCAAGAGATTCAGGGTATGGGAGAGGGAGCTATCTGTGGTCACAAGCTCACTTTCTGAAAATATATTTACGTCATATTAAAGTATATGTATCCAAGGACCAAAGTCTTCCTCAGGCAAACATTCTACTGAGAGTGACACGTCTTTGGTGAGACCTGCTTTAAACGCAGGCCCCTCGCAGCAGGACATGAACACCATGCTAGGATGCTAGTCACGGCATCTTGGCTGCTAAGGCCGCTAAGGCCCTCGAGTCTGGGTTGGATGGCGATCTTCATACCTGCATGATTGGTCGAGTCCACGTTGTGGTTCGATTGTTATGATTGACATAGTATGTCCGCCCCTTAGCGTCCTTCCTCTCTTCCCAGCCTGAAGGAAGGCCCGGCGTGGTATGTACATAGGCCACTGATGGCTGTTTGTGCAAGAAATTACCATTATTTAACAACTAGAATTTGTCTTCTGACCAGTTTCATAAAGTAACTTATACCTAGAAATTATATTTCTCTGGGCAAGATAAGTTAATGCTGTTTGTCCAGAGGAAAACTGAAAACCAAACAGAAAACCAAAACAAAACCCTCAAACAAAGAGTAACTGGAAGTCAGAAACAAACAGACTCTAAGAGCGTCAACGCTCCTGTGAGACAAAAGGCATTCACATTCTTACAACATCCTCTCAGCCTCTGAAGTCTTCAGTACAGAACCATTACCAAAATGTCAGTAAAGAAAAACACTGTCTCCTAATCTGGTCCAGTTGCTAAAGTTCACTGCTGAACCACATAGTTCAAAAGAGAATTTCAAGCTGCCCGACACTTATGCCCAGAAGAGAAACGAATGCTCCAGACACTCTTAGACAGCTGGCTGCCCAGATGCCCCGGCGCAGTTCTTCCTGAGGCCCAGTGTGCACAAACTCTCAGGGGGGAACGTGACAGAATCTCTCCTCTGACTTGCACTCCTGTGTGGAGGCATAATCTGCGGGCTCCCTGGTGTGCCTATACTCCTCAGCCCAGGAGGTCCCCTAGTCCCCTGGTGTTTAGAGCAGTGTAATGACATAGATTATATCCCTCCCACAGTCTGTGATGTTTAGTTGGAACTATAAATAGATAGTGCAAATTCTTTATTCTCTCTCTCTCTCTCTCTCTCTCTCCCTCTCCCTCTCCCTCTCCCTCTCCCTCTCTCCCTCTCCCTCTCCCTCTCCCTCTCCCTCTCTTTTGAGATAGGATTTCACTATGTAGCCTCGGCTGGCCTAGACCTCAAATGTAAGCCAGGAAGGCCTTGAACTCATAGAAAGCCTGCCTCTGCCTAGCCAGTGCTGGCATGTGCCCCACCCCCCCAGCATGAATTCCATCTTCTTAAATGAAGAATTAATGAGACAGTGGCTTGTGTAAGAAGCAGTGTGAGAAATGGAGCCAGGGTGAACAGGGGCTAGGGTACACGGGGTGACGGAGTGACTGGCAGGGAAGGGACGCCCAGGGCGAGCACGAGCCTAGGGGTGCCTGCCTCTGTGATGCTGAACCACGCCGCGTCCTGAGAAGCGAGATCTAGGAGAGCCTCGGCTGCTGCGAGGTTGGGGAGCGGGAGAAGGCTCTGGGTGGGTGCTGCTTTCCTCAGTGGGGTCTTCTCTCACCAGCCCTCTTAAGTACCTCAGCTGGTGCTGCTTTCTTGGAATTAGGGTGGTCATGTGATTCTTTTCTTACTGAGCCTTCTTTCTGTCTGGCCCTAGCTACCTTGCTTACTACTAATAACTCTGGTGAAGGTCCCATCCACAGAGTCCTCAGTTCCCCGTGACCCTGAATTAGAAGAAGCAAGAACACGCACATAGCATTTGCCAAGGCCTGCGACTGAAGCGGCCCCCCTGGGTGTTTCCCACGCTGAACGGTGCACTCCAGAAAAGTGAACTTGAAAACTAACCAGGAAGCAGCTGACTTGGTGGTTATTTCTAAGCCATGTTTATCAGGCAGGGAGAGAATACACACACACACACACACACACACACACACACACACACACGTGCGCAAACACACACGGAACCTTCCTGCTAAAAATGCTCCTTGGCATTTCCCCAGAGAAGTCCTAAAGGATCAGGGAATTCTAAGAGCAATTAACCACACAGCATCCTGTATCCAGGAGCAAGACAACCCCCAACAAAGAGGTGTAAGCTTTTGTAACCCTGACAGACAGACCGAGTGGTCCACAGCCTAAATAGAAGACACCTGCAACAAAGCCCTACCTCCCTTCCATGATTTTCATCTGGACTGGCTGGGTGTACTGTCGTCTAAGCAAATAGACAATACTTTTGGCAAAATACATCTGACTTACTGTGGCTTATATGAGCACAATTGCTTTAATAGTACACAACACCTGTTACTGTTCTCCATTTTTTTTTTTTTTTTGATGAGTCATGTTTTAAGGAGAGGCCATTTGATAGGTTCTCTGAAAACTCAGTTCTAGAAACAGAGAGACTTTAACAAATATCGGCAGCATCCGTTCTTGGAAGAGACAACTTTCGAAGCCACTGACAAGCCTAATGGCTCAGATGTGCTATAATCTCAGAACTGAACTGTCAGCTGCAAGAACTTCCTGCACTGGGGTTATACACACATGGCTCTACAGGTAACAGAACTAGTTACAGAAAGGAGGCTAGCAGAGAGAATTCTGAATGTGTCTAAGATGAGCATTCGCCCTTCAACCGGAAATCGAATAGGCAACCCGTAATTTAGTCACATCTATGCAAGAAGCTGTTATTAAAAAGTATGTCCTGACAGCATTCTCTCAAGTCGAGCATGTAGAACAACTTTTGCCAATGACTCTGGCTACGACTAAAATAAGGCCACCCTGGACATGTGGCCAGCCGTGACAAGACTCTGCCTCACCGGACACCTCTTGGGAGGGGCCCAGGCTTGGGTCTACTGATTAGACTTTTATTACTCTATGTGAACGATGCCTCAGCTCATCTCAGTCAACAGGTTAGGCAAGCCAAACGTAAGCTGAACTCAACATCTGAGTTTTCATCCATAGTCAAATACACCGCTGAGTGCCAGGATCCCAAATAGGCGCTCACTCCCTACAGGGAAGAGCGGGGTCATGCCGAGGCCGAGGAAGTCTGACTATCCTTTGATACTGAGCATCACAGATTCTCTCTGACTCACCCAGACCCAGCCGCAGTGCTATCTCAGGATATTTTTAGAATCTCTTCAGTGAAGATCAAAGGACTTCGCTCCCTCGCTCTTTCTCTCCGAAAGGGAGAAGCCCTGGTGCAGCCTGTGATAAAGTGACACGGTGTACAGGCTTTTGCCATAAATCAAAAGGTCGGGATTCCTCAGATGGGGATAAGCCCTTTTAGGAGAAGTGCTATATAGCAGGATGGTTACCACATAGAGTAGACAGCGTGGGCATGCCCGTCAGCATGGGAAATGTGTATAAACTGTGGTGTATTTCCACCACTGAATGCTGAGTGATTATTAACATAGCCGAGAAAAACCAACCTAAGTTAAAAATAGTTTTCTGAGCATTATGCATACAACATCATGCTGAGGTTTCTTCCCCCCTAAAGAAACAGCGCTCGAGTGTATAATCGGAGCACGTGCGTGTTCGGCAGGGCATAGGGGTGAGGTGATACTTTATAGGAAGCTTTTGTCCTGCGTATGCATCAAAGAGGAGGTCAGAGGGGACAGTCACACTGGGAGGCAGAACAGAAAACAGAGAGGATGGGAGGGAAGGACCGTGGTCCTTCCAAACCTGTGTAGGTGCTGAGAGAGCAGGGTATATCACGGTGGGAGCATCCAGGAACTACCACTGTCAGGGCTTCAAAAGTAAAAGACCAAATTCACTGATGGAGGAGAACACGGGCAGAGAGAAGGCTTGAGAAGGGCTGTCCCAGAGGCACATGGCTTTGCCTTCAGATGGGCGACCAGGCCCTGTCGGGTCACTATTTACCACAGTCTGGTCCAAGCGTAGTTCTGTTTGCTCTGTCTTTTTCTGCTATGGGCCATCATGACATTCCACAGTTATAAGCAGGTTGCAAATCCAATTAAATATAACAAGGAATGATATACTAGGAGAATGCTATGGGTAGGAGACAAGCCATCCTGTGCAATGGTCTGCCTTATGGCTCCACGACTCGGAGTAGGCGGCGTCAGCACGACCATAGGAGACCCACTAATGCCTGCAGACGTCTTTGAATTCAACTGGCCCTCCGGTTCTTGACTGTTATATAAGCCGCCGCAGCTTAGCAACCTTATTCTGTGCTCACGGCTTTGATTGCTAACCAGAGTGTCCTCTGGGAAATCAGCTATTGTGTAAGTAGTTCAAGTTATTCACAAATAATAAGCAGCCACTGGCATGCACAGCCAACGTGAAACAATTAAAAATAAAAACAAAACTTCTTCCAAGAGTCATCTAAGCTCGAATCAGCAAATACTGACTGGCCTGACTTCAAGGATCAGGAGAACCCACAAGAAACAAGTAGTCAGATTGAAATCACATAGAAGCATGAAAATAACAATCGTAGATACTTTCACTGAAATATCCTAATTGCTCCCTGCCCTGGGAATCATACAAACACTTGTCTGTTCTTGTAAATCAGACTTGTCCTAGCAGAGGGAGCGTCCAGGCTATGCTAGCGATGCGGTCAATCTGGTTCCCTGTTGTAAATGTGGTGTGGGGAATAGGAGTGCACACTGCCTCTCGCAGGCCTGGAACTCACACGCATAGCCCTGAACGACTCCTAGGGCTTCTCTCGCTTAACCGAGTTTTCAGCAGCAAGAGAAAGCTCACCAGGAATAAAGACACCGACAAACTCTCCTGGAAATGCTTGCACTGAGCACAGTTAACGAGGCTTGATGGTACTTCGAGTCGAATTATACAGGATTAAAAATGACTCCATTTTACCCAGTATCTTAAAGAACCCAAAGTGAGAAGTTTAAGATAAGAAACGCTCGTGTCTCTCTACCATAGAGAAACTGCCCTGGTTTTGAAAATGGGAGGGAACATATTCACCATAATCAAAATAACAAACCATCCCACAGACTGGGGGGCATTACCGTTGCTTCCTCACCACCTGTGACAGTTGACGAACGGGCTCGCCTAGTTGGGGTGCTGGGCTGTTAAATGATAATGCACATCAGTAACATGTATCTTTGGGGGGGGGCACCGCTCATTGCTTAGTGAACCAGAATCACTGCTGTGGAGAGGCTGTGCCAGGTGAGATCGATAACCCCCACTGTCCACCTTGTCCCAGGAAGCCGAGCACTCCGCGGTGACCTCCCTGTACCACCATGTCACCCCAGAGAGGCTCAGGCTACATCCTTCTCAGAGGTGACTAACAGTCATGTCAAATGTGAGGTTTCCTGTGTCCACAGTCCAAAACTTAGCAGATTCTTACATCTGCGAATCTCAGAGAGGCCACCTGGGGTCAATGCGTGCACAGCATCTTAAGGACAAGGGGGCAGGCGCAATCACAATTTCCAGGCAAAGGGACTCCGTGGCCAATAAAGCTGACACTGATTTTGAAGAGGAGAGTGAGGGTAATTGATTTCTGCAGGACAATCACAGAATCACCAGGTTGAGAAGGATCCCCACCAGCGCGTCACAATCTGAGGTTCTGCTTCGGGAGGTCTGAACGGAACCCATCTCAGCTTCTTATCAGCCAAGCTACACAAGGGACTCCACCACCCAATTTATTATTTTGGCTGGGACATACACAGCACTTCATTTTGTAACCTTAAGAGTAAAACCTAAGCAAAAACATCCTTTAAAGTCAGGAAAAATGTATGTGAGGAAGATGGTTTCAAAAACATTAAATCTGTGGTCTATTGTCAACTTCATACACAATGAAGCAGGGCATGAAAGAGGATCTGGGGGCTGGAGAGATGGTTCAGTGGTTAAGAGCACTGACTGCTCTTCCAGAGGTCCTGGGTTCAAATCCCAGCAACCACATGGTGGCTCACAACCAACCATCTGCAATGGGGTCTAATGCCCTCTTCTGGTGTGTCTGAAGAGAGCAACGGTGTACTCATATACATAAAATAAATAAATCAATCTTTTTTTTTTTTAAAGAAAGGATCTGTAGCAATAAAAAAAAATGGGTGTGACAGCTCACGCGTGCGATCTCAGCACTCAGGAGGGAAAAGCAGGAGATTGCAGCAAGCTTAGGGCTAGCCTGGAATCTATAATTAGAGTTCCAGGCTGGCCTGGTGTATAGACCAAGCTTCTGTCTTAATTCCTCCTCAACCCCACCCTGTCTCCCCACAAACCCACCAAAAAAAAAAAAAGGGCCAAGGTCAAATATCAAAATGAAAATTTAAAAACCACAGAATATTTTTACCTCCCAAAGAAGAAACCAATTTATATAGATTATTTCTTACGAGGCAATGCTCATCTGCCCTCCAATTTGATGTTTACTTTAGCATACATTGGATATCAAAAACCCCCTCTACCATGCCCATGTGTGCGCAGAGTATCACAGCTGTCGGAAGCAGAAAGCGAGAGATCCTTCATTTGCGGAGCTGCATTTATAGTTAGCGCAGTTGCTTTGTGGATCTGAGGGTTTAAGCCACGGGCAGTAGGAAAAAAAATCAGGCTGTCTCGCTGGAAGAGTTCTTCCTGTTCTGAGGGACCAGTGAGTTCACGAGTTCGGCTACCCGAGCTCTGCTGCGACCGCTGAACGGGCCACCCAGTTCCAGTCATACGAGCGGGGCAGAACTCGTTCTGCGGCGTGAAAAAACCAGGGCAAGATTTTAGCATTTTGGAAGTTTGGTTGGTAGGTAGGATTCTGGGTTGGAAAGTCAAAACCCTTGTCCAATTTAATTAGAAGATTTCAAATGTCCTGCTTAGACGGTGACTGGATCTACACAGGAAAAACTCTTTCTCAGCAGCCCTGAAGATTTTAGATCAAAGCCAAAAAAACAAAACAAAAACAAAAAAGCAAAAAAATGAAAAACAAAACAAAACAAAACAAAAAACCAAAAACCAAACAAAGCCAAGCCAGCTGCGAACCGGAAGTGAGCATCCGTTACCGGTGGAAGATGAGCCTGCTCGGCAACCGTGTCGGTAACACTGCAGGACCGCAGCCGTGATGAGGGCTCTCTCTGCTGCAGGGGAGGGAAAGACAGGCAGAGTCAGCAGGAGCGGTCTCGGAACCAGGTCACATTTCCATGCCCGCTCGCTGACACCAGGAGGCCATCAAACAAGCAGTGCCCCGTGGCCCTGCCAGAGCGCTGTTTCAGCTCTCCCTTTTCCAGCGGACCAGGATTTAGAAGTAAAAGGAGGCCATGACTGACTACCGGAAAGAGGTCAAGGGTCTCGCAGGCTACCTGGGATGCCAGCTCTGGGCCAATCCTCAAGTGTGAGGAACAGAGGAAAGGGGGAAGAAGAAGCGACACTTGGCTCTTTACCAGCTAAACTGTATGGCCATCGAGCGCACTCAGCCGTCGCCCGTCCTCCCAGCGAGGGTTGGGTTTGTATTTATTTAGCTTCTGCGTGGAGCAGAGAAGGGAGCACGCCCAAGGACAGCCCCCGTGTGCCACACATGATGTTCCTCTCCCTGGTTTGCCTCGTGGATCTGCACACGGATCTGTGAAGGTCACAGGCAGAAGGCTCCTTGCTAGAAGGATGCTTAGCCACGCCGACGGCCTGTGACGTGCGTGACTTCTAACACTGTATGACAACGAACAGTAAGTTAAAGCCAGGCAGAGCTCAGTGATGGTGCCATGGGCGACCTGTGCCTTCCCACGCTGGGCAGTGTGAGTCATCCTGAGGAAAGCTTTCGCCCCACTGCTTCTGAATAGAGTGGCCTTGTGCACCAAAACTGGAGGAGGGTCCCCAAGGATATATATGCTGTCACACTCGGGTCTTTAGGATATGCCAGGCTTCTGGGAGCACTAAAATTCAAGAGCTCCCTACTCTAATCGTGACAAACGCCAATTCACATCAACATAGAAAACTAGGAATTTCTTTCCTACGTGGTTTATATAAATGGTATATGCTGCTATAATTTCTGCAACTTTTTTTTTCTTTGATACATTTTAAATACATGGCTTTGTGGCTCATGCTGTTTCCATGGTAACAGTTTTTACCAATTCAAATATCTCATATATGCAGCCTCTTCTCGATCCACTTAGTACTGAATTTTCAACCCCGTGGTGCTTCTCTCTTTGAAAGACTTTCATGGAATTTTAATGTGGAAGCACACAGTCACTGCCACTCCTGCAGCAGAGGCCATAAGCGAAGGGCTAATCACTTAGTACTTAGTGGCTTTTATGTTCAATATAGTCCTCCAATCATTTCACGTTCCGTGTGCTCATCACAATGACAGTCACGTGAGGATGCCGTTTCCCACAGTGACAACTGCCATTCTCTCCAGTACATCTTTAAGTCCAATTGCTTAAGAAACCCGGCGTGCACATGTGGTCTTAATTCTGTACGCACGTGAGAATGGTCAATGGGCTTTATCCACAGTGCCACGCTGGTACATGCTAAGTTCTTTGTGACTGACTTCATTCCTTCTCACTGAGCTGAACGTTCTAGAAATTTTTTCTCTGAGGGCTGAGAAACCCAGGCCAAGTGCTACCTTGATGTCTGGGCCACGGTTTCAAACTTTTTCTCCTCAAGAGTTCATATGCTGGGTTTTTGGGTTCCTCCTACCTCACAGTCAAGCTTTGCCAGGGACAATCACTTAAATATCTGCTCTCCTTGTTTGTGAAATGGAAGGTAGAAGTGTAGGCAGAGTGATTTTACAAAACTGGTTGTGAGGCTCTGGGGCTCCTGAGTTAACAGGAAACACCCTCATGGTGAAGATACTGTTTCCAAGAACCTTTTGGATAGGAACGAAATCCTACAGGGTTAAAGCTAGAAATTACACAATTCACAGAATCTTATTCCTTTGGATTTTTTTCTTTTTGTTTTGTTTTGTTTTGTTTTTCAAGACAGGGTTTCTATGTGCAGCTCTGGCTGTCCTGGAACTCACTATGTAGACCAGGCTGGCCTCAAACTCAGAAATCCGACCGCCTCTGCCTCCCAAGTGCTAGGATTAAAGGCGTGCATTACCACTTTGAATTTTTTACAAATAAGAAAAAGCTGGTGACATGCCACTTCTTTCTAAAAGAACATTTTTTTTAACCTGCAAGGGCCAATTTTCATATAGAACTGCCTCTTGTAGAAAAGGAAGTTCTTTGGAGAGCCTGGACTGACTGGAAGTAGAAGACTCGTGGCCAGTGGCTCTCCATTTCCTAATGCTGTGAGCCTTTAATACAGCTCCTCATGTTGCAGTGACCCCCAACCATGACATTATTTTGTTGCTACTCTATAACTATAATTTTGCTATGAATCATAACATAAATATCTAATATGTGGGATTTCTGATATGTGGGCCCTGTGAAAGGGCGGTTTGGCCCCTAAATGGGTCATGACCTGCAAGTCAAGACCAACAGCCTTGGCTATTATCTGCATCCAAGAACATCCTCAAAAGCTACAACAAAGGACTGACCGCCGAGGTTCAGCTTTTCTAACAATACCATGACTTACGATCAGAGAGCTAAACTGCTCCCCATTGGAGTCCGGAGTGATCTGCAACCTTCTGCTCAGTTCTTCCGACAGCTCCTGGGGGCTGGTCCGAGACACCGGGGAGGCAGGCGGCGGGGGCAGAGCCAGGCTGAGGGAATCTCCCGCCATGTTCACTTCCTCCGAAATGGTTTCCCAAGGCTTTGGAGGAATCAGACACTAAGGTTAGTTCTAGGAACTGGGGATTTACCTGTCTTCCTTCTGATAGAACACACAACATTCATAACTATCAGGGTGACCATAATCAACAGTTACTTAGCATGTGGCACAAAATCTTCAAGATAAATACAAGGAAGATAGGACATTGTCCCAATAAACAGACCAGGAAAATTCACAGAGAGAACAAATTGCTGATGTGAGCGGTCAATTGAGGGGTGTGAGCATAGTGTGAGGGGGGAGGTAGGCCCAGTGGCCACAAACTTACTCTGGTGAACATGCAACCCCCCCCCCCCAGGCAGCTTTTTGTCAGCCTGTTATGAATGGATTAGAAACACCTCAAGAATTTATAAGCAATTCTCATATAGTTTTTTTCTTTTTTCTAACTGCCATAAGGGTTCTTAATGAAAACGGCTTAGTTCTACAGAAGAACATTTGGTGACTCTATGGTGAAACCACGCCGGTCACTGAAACATTTTGTGAATGATCTCCTAACACAAGGCCAAACAATGATCAGTCATCAGCATCAAGGTAAGATCATTTCTGACCGGTTGCTTACTTCATCTCCTTTTCCAGTAACACACTGCTAACTGTTTATAGAGAATAGTTATCAATATTCCAATCAACTCAGACCTGTACATTTTCTGATACTATCTCCTAAGATGTCAAGCAATTCATTAGAAACTTGCCCATGAGACCCAGACAAGTGACTGAGGTCCCTCTATTCCTCCAAATGACAACTTCAGTGTTGTGTCATGAGATTGGTTATGTCTCGGGGCAAAAACATGTAAGACCTTCACACCAGAATCATGCTCTCCCCTTGATATTTATACGAGCTACTGGGCTTGGCCAAACATCATTTTCACAAGCATTCTCTAAGTTCTTTAAGACTCAGATGGGAATCAGTCACGATCTTCACACGCAGTACAGTTTACCGAGAGATGAAAATAAGATACAAAATCCCCCTGGGGATCGTGGGAAGATGGAGCAACTTAGGTCGGCAGCATACCTCAGGGCCGTCTCCACCGCCTTCAGAGGCCTCAGGCTCCAGATCTTCACTAATGTGCCTCCGAGAGCGGAAGCGCCGGTGCGCGGCCTCCTGGTTGATCTGCCTGATGTTATTGTCTGACTCTGAGGACACATCCCTGAAACGAGGGCGAGGGCATGTGAGAAGAGAAGGGGTATTCAGAGCGAGCCCTCCGCCAGCCCAACCCTCACTGTGGGCCATGCACCGACTAAGACCTCAGTGTCAAGCAACCAATACTGGAAGTCTTCCTCCGTCTTCAAGCGAGACCATAGCGAGGCTCACCCTAACCCCCCAAAAATAGCTTCAGTGTATTGTACAAGAGTTAGAGCACCTTTCAGACATATACAGCTGTCCTTCTGCATCCATGGGGGATCGGCTGCAGAGCCCTTCCTATCCCCTAAACTTCAAAATTCTATGTTTGGTCCCTAAAAAGGAATGGCTGTTTAAACAGAACAATGAACAACTTCTGGTGTACTTTAAATCACCTCTGGATGGCTTACTATGCCTCATACAAAGGAAATATTCCACAAACAACTTATCCTGCACTATCTGGGGATTGAGGAAGGCAGACCACTGCTCAGGATCAGCACAGGCCTAATCTATTTCTCTCCAACAGTTATGTCCCATGCTCAGCTGAACCCACAGGTGTGGAGGCAGTGGGGACTGCGGATGGCCGTTCCTCAAGCTATACTTCAGTATTTGAGAAGAGAAATCCAGGTCCCTCAGTCTGTGACAAACTGGTCCTTTGGAAGGAAGTGACAAGCTCACTCACCCAGCCGGCAGATCCCTTTTAGGTCTACCCAGCAGTGACAGAGGAGCCAATCTGGGCCATCAGTAATTGACTGAAGGGCACTAACAGCACAAATTCAAGGCTGTGGTCCCAAGGGGACGTCTCCTGTGGTGTGTGACTTGCTTTTAGCTGCATTCTGTCTCATTTTGACAAAAGCCTCACATCTTAAGATCGCAACCCCTCCAAGTGTGCGTCAGGGGCTGACCTCCCAGACAGGCCTGCAACAAGGCACGGCGGCACTGCCACAGCTCATTTGCTTCTGTTGTTGACTAAGGATTTTAAGTTAGGATCCGAGTTAAGAACTTATCCTTAAAAAATGACCAAATCGACTGTATCTTAAAACTACTTTGCAGTACACGGCAGGTGATGATCTTTGGGGGAAATCTCAGCTCCACGGCTGGAGTAGATGTCTAAAGGTCCTTCAGGGTTAGGTCCTTCACAGGTGCCTGCAAACATGTCTCAGTCTCACTCCACATCCAATGAGTGCAAATTATGTTGCAGGTTAATGTTCCAAAATGGTTGAAAGTTTTAGTTCTGGTGAATTGATAGATACCTATTAATCAACAGCCTAACTATAGATTCTTTCTAAAGTAAGGATTTAAAATTTCCAGTACTTTCAAACTCTCTCATATCCCAAATAAAGAACCCCCTGGACCTCTGAGTAGCAAATAGATTCAACAAGCCACAGTGTCAGAGGACAACAGTCTAAAGAGTCAAATATTTCTATCAAACCTCTATGTACTATCAACTTTAGGACTAAAGGAGGCAGTGTGAAAGTTAGTTTCTATTTAATCCACATGTAAATTATAATTCTTTAATTACCAAAATCTGAATTAAAGAAATTTTATTTGAATATACATCAATTTGTTACAGTAACAAAACATATTGTTACATTAAACATAATCAGAATAATCTTCAGAAATTGATATTACTATAGATATAATTATTATAATCAAGAGTACATACATATAGTAATAATGTTTCTGAAAACACAAAAATGATTAAAAATGGCATTGTCGGCTGTTAGAAAAATACCATATTGTATTCATGATGATGTATTTATTGTCCTTTTTAAAAAATACTCAATTCTCAAGTATGAAATAAATTATTAAACAAAATATAAAATTAGAATACTTATCCTTAAAAAGTCTATAAATGACCTCGCAGAGCAGAGAAAAAGGCTAGCGAGTACCCTCTTTATCTATTATTTTAGTTTCCTTCTCTCTTTGTCTCTCTTTTAAAAAAATATTATTAGACAAGGTCTCTCTATGTAGCCCTAGCTGGCCTGGAACTCACTATGTAGACCAGGATGGTCTTTTTACTCACAAAGACCCCCCTGCCTGTTTCCTAAGTGCTGATATTGGGCCCTGTCTTGATGGTTAAGGATGGATCCAGTTGAACATTACTGATCACATCCCTCACTTGAAAATACTTTACTCCACATGTGTTTTGTGAAGACTTAAAGCCCACAGTTACTCCAGCAGCTCTACACACCTGTTTAAAACAAGGGCCACAGTGAATGGACCATCACCCTGTCTCCATCTCATGTCCCCTGAAGTGTATGCGTGTCTACTACTGCAGTATTTTTGGGCAGTGGGGAGGGAAAGAATGGTGTATTTAAACCGGTAATGTCAATTTCCCATACCCGACACCCTCAGTTCATCAGCAGTCAGTGTGAATGGTAACTCTGATTCTGAAATCCCAACCAGGGGCTTTGTGACAGTTTATTTTGATTGTCAACACAATGCATGTCTCAGAGGACTCACAAAGAGGGAAGAGGGACCTTGAATGTGGGGTATATGACCCAAGTAGCTGCAAGAATGGAATATAAGGGGAAGGACGCTGGATAGCCCAAGAATGCCCTCTCTGCTTCCAGTCAGCCTTGAAACTTATGTTCCTCGCTGGCACAAGAGTCTCCTTTGGTTCGGCCCAAAGTAATGGATCGATCCAGCCCACCCTGGCTGGGAAACCATTGAAACCACAAGCCAAAATGAAATCCTTCCTCCCTGGATGAATCTTTCTCAGAAGGGGAACCCCACCCACAAAACCTTTGACCCAGAATGTGTCCTGTCAACAAGATGTGCAGGGACAAAGAACAGAGACAGAGGGAATGGCCAACCAATGACTGCCCCAGATTGAGACCCATTCCGTGGGCAAGAACCAATTCTGACACTATTAATGATATCCTGTTATGCTTGCAGGCAGGAATGTAGCATAACTGTCTTCTGACAGGCTCCGCCCAGCAGCGGAATGGAAAGAGATGGAGAGACTCATACCAGTAGGTGGAGCTCGTAGAGTCTTACAGAAGAATTGGGAGAAGGATTGAGGGACCTGAAGTAGACAGGGACTCCACAGGAAGACCAACCTGGACCCTTGTGGGACTCCAGAGACTGAATCACCAACCAGAGAGTAAACACTTGCTGGACCTAGGACCCCTGTACATAGGTAGCAGATGAGCAGCTTGGTCTTCATGGGGGTCCCCCAACAACTGGAGCAGGGGCTGTCCCCGAGCCTGTTGCCTGTCTGCCTGTGGATCCTGCACCCTTAAATGGACCACCCTTGTCTGTCCTGCAGTGACTTGGTGCACAGGGAGGGAGAGGTTAGTGTTAGTGGGTGTGGTATTAGTCTGAGGTAACTCACACTCAAAAGAGAAGGGGAAGGTGGAGTGGGAGGCACACTTGCCTGAGGGGATACTGGGAGGAGGAGAAGGAAGGGCTGATACTGGGTTGTAAAATGAATAAATAAGTAAATAAATAAATAAGAACTGTAAAAAAATTAATATGATTTTAATAATTAAAAAATCCCTTCCTCCCATAATTTATCTTAGATATCTGGTCACGGCAATGATAAGACAGTGTAGCACAGGCTTTTCTGGTCTAATATAACAATATAAAGTATGTGCAAGGGTGTATGTGGGGGTCTTTCCTCTGCATTTAATTATGTGAAAGAGCTGTTGATACAACCTACAAGTCTCTACAAGTGCCGACAGTTACCAGTTAGCCTGACAAACTAAAACACAAAGGGAAATAATTTAAGAAATGTCTAGGTCATTTTTTTTCAGTAGTTAATTTTGCACACATAATGTCCCTTTGACTCTCATGGGAAATCGCATGATTGACAAGAGACACCACTTGACCAATCCTTCCTCAAAACCAGGCTCAGTATCTACTAAGACTAATGCGCCAGAGCAGGCCCAACCACACAGCACTTGTTTATTAATACATTGTATTACTGTCATGTATGCGTGTGTGACATGGAGTATATGTGTTCTAGTAGGCACGAGGAGGTCAGAGGACAGCTTTGGACATAGGTTCTATGCTTATAGAACTGTGGATTTTGGGGCTTCACCTCAAGTCGTCAGGCTTGGGGGGCAAAGGCCTCACCCTCTGGGTCATCTTACCCTCCCTTTGCCTCCATGCATATGACCATGCATGCTGACCCAAACCAGAGGTGTGATGGGGAAACTGGGAAGACTCCATGAGTATTTTTATAATGAAAGACTTAAAATAAGGATTTCGGCTTAAGAAATTTATCTTACAAAATGAAATTTCTTCATTTCTCAAAATTGTTATTCTTGTCGCAAATATGTAATTTACATCTAAATAAGATTAAGATAAGAACAAATTTGGGCTGGAGAGATGGCTCAGTGGTGAAGAGCACTGACTACTTTTCCAGAGGTCCTGAGTTCAACTCCCAGCAACCACATGGTGGCTCACAACCATCTGTAATGGAGACCCAATGCCCCCTTCTGGGGTATCTGAAGACAGTGTCACATATAATAAACAAATAAAGAAAAGAAATAAAAGAAATCTCAAATGAGGTGTTTTAAAAACCACAAACAGACTTGAGAAGATGGAGTGACCTCAAGGGACACCTTCTGTAGTTAAGGCCCAGTGTACCAAACCACGTGCCTAAAATCACTTCCTGAAATAGGTTCTTTTGGCCAGTCATCCTTTTAAAACTGTATTTTGCTGTGCTCTTAACTTGGGTGCTGGACATGATCATTACCCAGTGTCCTCCGATACAACCTCTTAATTAAGATATTTTCTCACAACATAATTTTTCTCTGAAGGGTACTGAAACCTTCTATAAAAAAATCAAATTATGGAAATTTTTTTTAATCTAAAAACAAAAGATAACGGTTCTGGAGGTCCTAGGGCTTCTGGCCAAGTCAAACAATGCTAAGGAGAGATAATTCCAAATCCATAAACTGCAGGGGGGATGGGCCAGATGCTGTGGGAACTGACTTCTCCAATCAAACTGCTTCCTTGCTTTTGAGATGTGCTTCACACCTAAGAAGCCGTACTTATGTAATTGACATCTTGATAGATTTGGGTTAAGTACATATCCTTGAAACTATCACCCAGTCTCCTAGATGAGGTGCTTTAAATACTTGGCAAGTGTTGTCTCAGAATCACCTCAGTAACAACTGTACCCATCTTCCTCAGATAAAGACTTCCACATGCTTGGCACTGATTAATAAAGGTGAACAATCTCTGTGTCAGCCACTGAGATTTCTTCCCAGTCCTGCTTCAAGGAGGTCACATGGAGCTGGCCACCCCACAGCCGCTTTGGGTATACTCCCGTGCTGTTTAGCTCAGATGGCTGCTGCTGCTTTGCTAACGGTATGAAACCATGCCCAAGGTGGGTCCAAAGACATTTCTACTCCAAATACATACGATACTTAAAGTGGCTTATCAAACTTCCAAGGGCAGCAATCATCAAAGAAAGACAAACAGCAATAAACCTAAAGTATCGACAAAACCACTTATATTTAAGACCCCAACAAAACTATGTGCATTTTGTCTAAGTAATAAGGTCAAGCTGGGCAGTGTGAAATGGCCACGAACAGCTGACAGTCCCAAGAATCTACCGAGAGGCCCAGGAATGGCGGCCCATTCATGGCTCTGGATTCTATAAGCTTTACCCTCAGACTATATAAAATGTCAACTGGCCGACTTGGCCACCCTCTTCCCTAGTTATACAGAGGATGCCTTTAAACCTTCTAAGGATAAAGGATTTGTAAGACCAGCTCCTAGCATCTGGATATCACCTACTTAAAGAGCAGACTCTGGGAAACCTCTTTCGATTTGGGTTGAAGGGAGTAGGATCTCACATGTAAGCACACTCTCCTGCCTTGATTGCATTCCGGGAATCGATCATGCATAATATCTACTTGGTGATATTAATTCCGCTTCTCTGGATGTTAATTTTTGGCTCCTCTGAAGCTCAGACTGCCCAAGGCAACGTCTCCTTTCATCTTGGACACTTTGGCTCTGCCTCTTACTACATAGTGAGAGATTTAAATTTTGCTGTTCACTATGATTTAACAAAAAGCCACTTCAAAATCTTTCTTTAAAACAGTAATTGAGGTTTAACTAGGATTTATTTATTTGCTATCATCAGAACAAAAATTACTAAGGGAACAGGCACCAGCCACCTCGCCCTCTCTCTGAGCTGGTAGGATGTGGAAATAAACAGTAATTACTAATTTTGACTTTGCAAATCTCCTGTGCATTTCTAAATATACCAAGGCAAGTGATACAGACATGTTCTGAAAAGTAAAGAAAATAAAAACAAGAGAAGCCTGGTGGGTTTCATCATCAAGTAATACAAAAGAGTAAGGAGGTAAGACATTAAAGCAAGCCAGTCTGCCTCCGGCTCTCCGTCCTGGGTCAATCAGGAGAGGGAGCCGAGGAAGAGGGAAGCACGGTGACTGTCAACCCAATGAGCAATCCAGGAAAAGCACATCTCAGTAACCCTAGAAGAGGCACAGAAGAGCTCCAGTCATATTGCCACAGGGCAACAGACTCTTCCTACTCTATCTCCCCCTCAAATCCCCCACCCCAAACTTATCCTCTCCTTGCTGTGCAGGGTAAGACCCAGCATCCCTGCCAGGGTGAAACACAGCATCCCTGCCATCTGGTAGTACTCACATCAAGCTGGGTCGATGCCACTGCGTACTCCTGTTGTTGTGGTTGACATAGTAAGTTCGGCCTAAATTGTCCACTTTCTCTTCCCATCCTGGAGGCAGGGGAGGAGGAGGGAGCTCCTCCTGGTGCTGGGAAGCTGAGTCATTTGAGTCGACGACTTCCCATCCATGCTGTGGAGTAAAGTCAACGAGAGACATGAGCCTGGGCTCCGGATCATGGGAGAAGACAATCCCAGGGTGGCATCCTCTCCCTTACGCTGAGCCTTATGGTGGTGTCCTGTTTCACACCGAGATAGATTCCCTCTCCAGGAGAAAGACCAATTCAGGGTTCCAAAACTCATTTGAGCAATGGCCAGTTTGCCCTGCCAGCCTCTAAGGTGACTGCGCCACATCTGGATACTCCATTTACTTTCTTTGCATTTAAAAGAAAAATCATTTATTCGAGCATGTGTGTTTACATGTAAACTCATGTGTGCATACACAAGCACGACTGTAGAGGTCAGAGGACAATCTGAGTGATTCCGTTCTTCCCTTCTACCACGTGGGTTCCACGGGGCGCGCCACCACACTGCACCACCTTGCTGGCCCTGTTTAGTTCCTTAAGTCACATGATAATTTTTACACATCCATTAGTTACAGTGACTCAAAGACCTCTAGGGCTGCACAAAGCCCATGACATGGGACACGCCAGAGCCGCCACGGCTTTCATCCTTTCAACACCACCATGAAGTATGCACGTGTGCTTGAAGAGAAAGCACGGTCTGGGCTACAGGTGTAAGGGACAGGGATATTGGTCTCCAAGCAGGATGGTCTGGGGCTGGTGGGAGAGGAAATGACTGTGTCATCTCCCCCTCCCGTGTGAGCCAGAGGGTGTCTAGAAACTACTGCAGTTGCTTAGGCACTGCACAAACAGACTGCATGGTGCCAGGATCAGAGTTACACTGTCCCGACACATATCTTCAGCATTAAGTATTACTTTGCTAACATCCCCCGGTAAAGCCAGCGGAAAATCGACCGATTCACTGGTCACTGCACTTGGAAGACAAGAAGAGAGTAAACAATTCCTTGGATTTCACACACCGATCCGTTGCTTTGCTTGGGAAATCTCAACCTCTACTATGGCCTGCCACCCACTTTAAGTCCCTGTTACTTTGGCGACAGCTGTGGAAGCCGACAGTGAAACACTGCCCGGAAAGGTGGCCTCTTGGTTGCAGGGGGTTTGGTCAACCTGTCCACCATGCATCATTCAAGTATCCCACATGTGGAACAGCTGCAAACGGATGTGAAAACAGCCAGGGAGGCCTTCTTCAGTGGGGGCTTTCAGAACGGTACGGGAAGCAAGCTAACAGAAACAGCACTGTCTGTGGCATATGCTGAGACTACAATGAGACCCACAGTACAGACACGTGACCAGAAAGCCAAGAGCCCAAGATGTCAGGAAGGGGACAGGGAACATTCTTCTGGATAGCTAATTGCAAACTGACATTTCCCAAGGAGGGCTCCGCATAGCATGCTGTTACTTGCGGATCAGAAATAGGGAGAGAGTTTCTAAAAAGTCTAGAGCAATTACTCTAGAGCAATTTCAAGTGGTAAAAGGAACCTAAAAAAGAATTGAAAATCCAAAGCAATACTGGGCACAGGGCTTCTGGCAGTGGAGCGGCCATGGAAGACACCCTTATGCGGCTGATACATGTTCTCTCCTTGGCTCATGGGTTTGAACACCCGGTGTTGAGCTTTTGGTGGTTCGGAAGGCTGGGGACCCTTTAGAAGGTGGAGTCTTGCTGGCGTCACCAAGGGTGTGGGCCTTGTCTATTCACAGCCGAATCCTGTTTCTGTCCACTTTCTGCCTCCTGACTGTGCCGCAGTCTGACCAGCGACCTCACGCTCTGACTCCCACCACCTCCCCACCACGATGGGCTCTGTTGGCTTGAAACGTGAGCCGTTCCTCCTTACGAGGCTTTGGAGGGGGGTACTTTGTAACAGCAGCCAGACAAACAACTCAGAGAACCATGTGGAGAGCTGACTGCCCTGTTGTTCATGTTGTGACAGAAAATGGGAATTTCGTTTTTGCCAAAACAGTCACATCCTGGAGGACTTCCAAAGGCAAACTCAGGGTCTATGGATGTGAATCGTATTTAAGTTGACAAACATCCACTTCCTCCAACGTCAGAGCCTCGAAGCGACACTCAGGCGAGGTGGGCAGCCTCTCGGGGAGAGGCCAGGGCGCGCAGCCTCTCTCTTACCTCCATGTCGTCCCTCTGCTCGCTGTTCTCTTCATCCTGACCGTTCTTCGGCATGTAGGCCATTTTCAACCTCAAAAAACCCTTGACGCGAGATTTATGACTGCATACAGGAAGAGAACCAGTTGTAAGGGATATGGCTTGTTTCGCTTGTTTCCATCCTCTTTGTTTGAGGTATTTGCTGAAACTGTCCTTAGAGAAACCAGCACTACAAACACCCACCCCTACACTCGCCTGAAATCCTCACCCCTACAGCCACCCACAAAATTCAACCTTACGTCCACCCACAGGCCTCTTCCCTACCCCTAGCCACAAGCCTCACCCCTACCCCTACCCGCAGGCCTCACCTTCTAGGTCTCAGGAGAAAATCCTTAAATGTATAGGGTCTCTCCATGGTTGGATCTTCTGTCTAAAGGAAGAAAAATAAATTAGCAGAGAATCAACATTCATAACAATTTCATACTTTTGACACTCTCATCAGGGATATGAAGGGTGCATTTTTAGGACATAGCAAGGGCCAAAAAAGAGCGGCTCCTTGACAGGCACTTAGGGGTTAAACACTGGCGGGCAAACAGAAGCTTGTCTACTTAGGATCCACTAGATGTCACTATCTACATCAGGTTCTAGTAGTCAAGCCCAGCCAGAGACAAATGACAAAATTATAGCCACCGCCGCCAAGTGTAATTTCTAACTGCAGGGTATGTCCTCAATCTCCCAGAGTCGATTAACGCTGGAAAACCAGCGGTCAGTGGTGCCTCCTTATCCCTGCGACTGAAGACGCCGAAACACAGAGCTAAACAGAATGCAAGCCTCATGCCTCACGTTAAAATATCAAGTCATCAGCCCGAGGGAGTTGGTATCATCTCCCATGCAAAGCATCCAGGAGCCCTCACCCGCATCGGGCTTAGTTCATGAAGCTGTGAATGAAACTGGGCTGTGCTTCTTAGTTTGTCAACTTGACACAAATAGAATCATCTGGAAAGAGGAAACTCTGAGTGAGGAATCTCCCCCATCAGATCGGCTTTTTATCAAGTCTGCCTGACATTTCTTTGATTAATGATTGATGCGGGAGGGCCCAGCCTACTGTGGGAAGTGGCGCCCGGGACAGGTGCTCCTGGTTTATATCGGAAAGTAAGTTTGGTAGCTTTCTCCATGGTCTCTGCTTTAGTTCCTGCCCTCGGTTCCTGCCTTGGCTTTCCTTCATAATAAACCTTTCCCTCCCAAGCTGCTTTTGGTCCGCGCTGTTTATCACAGCAACAGGGAAGCAACCAATAGTACAGGATGTATGCTCATTCAGTAAAACATTGGGATTCATTTTAATGTGCACAGTTGGTTGGCTAATAAAGCAGGAAATTGGAGAAAGTTTGTGCTGATATATTTAAAACGTTACATGTAGTCAAGCCTGAGATACTCGATCTGTCAAAATAAATGCAATCCAAAGTATTTGCTTTTATAGGAAGAGAGGCAAACCACAATACAATGATGTATTATGTCAACAGAGTGAAGAGAGAGTATGTATTTACATTGGAATTCTGTTTATATCCTTTTTTCCTAATGGCTTCCTATTCTCGTTTTCCCTCCCCTCTCCCCCATTTCCTGAAGAGCATGTGCCTGGTGTGTTTTTGTGCACGGGTCAAAGGACAACCTTAGGCACTGACTACCTCCCCCCCCCTCTTGCTGACCCGATACTCATTGATTAGGCTCGATACTCATTGATTAGGCTACTGTGATTGATCAGAAACCCAGGGTGGGGTGAGGTTATCCTCCTGTGCCTGCATCCTCACCGCTAGAATTATAAGGCACACAATTATATGCATATGTACACACTATAATGCTTTTTCATTTACTGGCTTTATATTTTTTTCTCAAACATGATATTTTGATCATATCCTTCCCTCCCCAACTCCTCCTAGATTCTATGTCCCTACACACCCAACTTTAAATTCTTCCTCTCTTAAGAAACCCCTAAAGTCAAAACAAACAAACCCCAAAGACAAAAGTATAGCAAATTAAACCAAACCAAACCCAAAAACCACATAAACCCCAGGGGACCTGTTTTGTCCCGGCCTGCCCTGGAGCGTGGTTGATGTGCTCAATGTTGCTCCACTGGAGAGAGTTGATTTTCTCTTTCTCAGCAGCATCAACTGCAAACAGCGACTTGGTTAGGGGCCGGACTCAGTCTGCTTCCCCTTTGCCACGCTGGGATTTTTTTCTCTGGACTTGTGCAGGTTACACACACTGTCACTGTGAGTTCACGCCTGTGTCAGCCCTGTAGGGTCTGGAAGACACTGTTTTCATGTGGGCCCTGGGGACTGAACTCGGGTACTTTAGTTTTCCCTTTACTTTCTAAGCCATCAGCAAACTTTGCACTATTCTTACTCCAGTGACATGAAAATTCCCTCTTATGCTTATTGGCTATGTGATTAGGTTTTATACCTTCACCTCACTGTGACGATCTCCCTGACAACAGTTCATGCTCGAAGCCTTAGCCATCTCATGAACAGATAGATCATTTCTAAGCCTGACATGGAGCCCATGCACTGACAGACCCTCCTGCCTGACAGTCAGCTCTGGGGCATTCTCCTGAGTGTCTCAGAGAGCCCGCCTTAAACTCCCCTGTACGACCTTATGTTCTGACTATCCCTCTGCTCAACCGTCCTTACCACTGGCCTATTTATCAGTTTTCCATCCTTACTTCCAGGAAGGGAGCCTATGAGATCAGAACTTGAACTTTTCTTGCCACTGATAGCTGGAGACAAGAAAGTAGGTATGTGCCCAAATAGTTGATAAATGAAATTTATGTATAAAAACGGAACCCTAAAAGTTAACTTTCACTTAAAAGACTCGATTATTGTATTCTCTTAGATTGTCCTCAGGAAGGCAGTAAGTCAAACTTATTGACATTTGGGGATTATTTTCTATATAAAAATTTCCAAAACAATCAGTTACAAGGTAAAACTTGGTAATCTGGAATGTCATTGTTGGGGCCAGTGACATGGTTCAGCAAGTGAAGGTGCTTGAGGTCAAGCCTGAAGACCTTGGTTACATCCCAGGAACCCACTTGATGGAAGTGAAGAGTCAATGAGCTACAACCATCCAGTGGAAAAAGAGCCTTTTCAACAAATGGTGCTGGCTCAACTGGAGGTCAGCATGCAGAAGAATGCGAACTGACCCACTCTTATCTCCTTGTACTAAGATCAACTCCAAGTGGATCAAGGACCTCCACATAAAACCAGACACACTGAAACTAATAGAAAAGAAACTGGGGAAGACCCTTGAGGACATGGGCACAGGGGTAAAGTTTCTGAACAGAACACCAATAGCTTATGCTCTAAGATCAAGAATAGACAAATGGGACCTCATAAAATTACAAAGTTTCTGTAAGGCAAAGGACACTGTCAGATGGACAAAATGGCAACCAACAAATTAGGAAAAGATCTTCACCAACCCCACATCCGACAGAGGGCTAATATCCAATATATACAAAGAACTCAAGAAATTAGACCCCAAAGAACCAAATAACCCTATTAAAAAATGGGGTACAAAGCTAAACAAAGAATTTTCACCAGAAGAAATTCGGATGGCTGAGAAACACCTTAAGAGATGTTCAACATCATTAGTCATCAGGGAAATGCAAATCAAAACAACCCTGAGATTCCACCTCACACCAGTCAGAATGGCTAAGATTAAAAACTCAGGAGACAACAGGTGCTGGCGAGGATGTGGAGAAAGAGGAACACTCCTACACTGTTGGTGGGATTGTAAGATGGTACAACTGCTCTGGAAATCAGTCTGGCGGTTCCTCAGAAAATTGGGCATGACACTTCCAGAGGACCCTGTCATACCACTCCTGGGCATATACTCAGAGGATTCCCCTGCATACAATAAAGACACATAATCCACTATGTTCATAGCAGTCTTATTTATAATAGCTAGAAGCTGGAAGGAGCCCAGATGTCCCTCAAAGGAGGAATGGATACAGAAAATGTGGTATATTTATACAATGGAATACTACTCAGCAGTTAATAATAATGAATTCATGCAATTTGTAGGCAAATAGTTGGATCTGGAAAATATCCTAAGTGAGTTAACCCAATCACAAAAGAATACACATGAAATGCAATCACTGATAAGTGGATATTAATGAGCCCAGAAGCTCTGAATACTCAAGGCACAATTAGCAAGTCAAAAGATTCCCAAGAAGAAGGAAGGAGAGGACCCTGGTCCTGAAAAGACTGGATCCAGTTTTGTAGGAGAGTACCAGAACAGAGAAATGGTGTGTGTGTGTGGGTGATTGGGGAATAGGCTGGGGGGTGGGTAGGTGGGGAGGACTTATGGGACATATGGTGAGGGGGGAACTGGGAAAGGGGAAAGCCTTTGGAATGTAAACAAAGAATATAGAATAAAAAAAAAACAACTTGTTTTTTGACCTTTGCATGCACATGCATGTGTGTATGTGTGTGTGTGTGTGTGTGTGTGTGTGTGTGCGTGTTGTGTATGTGTATAGGTATACATACATATATACACACATATATAAACACATATACATATATACACACACAAATAAATATGTTTAAAAAACTATTGAGAAAGAATAGTAATGCTGACAATTGTTTCTTTCATTCATTTGATAAACAAGTAATTTTAGTCAATATTAAAGGGAAGACATGGAGTGCCTGGCCTGAGGGGCTGCCTCAGCAACGAGACTCAGATGGAGAACGAACTCACTGGTATAGGGAAAAGGTGGATGGCCCGCAGGGCTGTGGGTGGGCATTAGTGAGGAGCTGAGGGGCACCAGAGGGCTCTGGGCACTCTCCTGTGCACCTACCGAACAAGAGAACACACAGAGCAGGAAGCAGACCCCTCGTCGATGTCCTGCTTTACTACGTTACAGGGCTGGGAGGCCCTTACCTCTGTGGGCTCTGGTGTCCTTGTCTATAGAATGGGGCAGTAATGAGGCCTTCCTGTATTTTGAGGATTAAACTAATTAGCTGAGAAGGTGCTTTACACATAGCCCTCACAAGGTGCCAGGCCCAATCCTGGCCACGGCCACCATGGTCCAGATCCACCTTTCGCTTCATAGGGTGTGGCTGACTCAATGCCACACAACAAAAGGTACAAAACATACTTCATGGGAAATCCTCTAACCCAGCATTTCTTAAACTGTGGGTTGTCTGACCTCTACCCCCAACTCCCTTTCACAGGGGACACCTAAGACCATCAGAAAACACAGATATTTAAATAACTAAATAACAATTCTCAACAGTAGCAAAATTACAGTTATAAAGTAGCAACAAAATAATTTTATGGTTGGGTGGTCTCCACTCCATGAGGAACTGTATTAAAGGGTCACAGCATTGGGAAGGCTGAGAATAGTTGCTCTTACACTATCTGTTCATCTTAATGACAGTGTTCCCCAAAGAGACGGCAGTGGTGAATCCCAGACTGGAGAACAGACTCACACTGACTAGACTTTCCTTTCTTCCACAGACATTGTTGAGTTTCCCTCTCCCTATCTTAGAGTGAGTGCCTCCTATTTTATTTTATTTTATTTTATTTTATTTTATTTTATTTTATTTTATTTTATTTTATTTTAGCTTCCTCAAAAAGTAGACCACAGCAAGAAAGATGCAGAAAGTTGACTTGAAGTATGCTGCACTATGGGACCTGGGTGAGGGAGGGCAGTCTTTTGGACAGTGCTGTCATCTTAAAGGGAGTGGCTATTTTTGTAGAATTTTTGTCTCTATGATAGGTGGTAAAAGAAATCATCTTGAAATGCAAATGTAAGAGAAAGTTGCTAGAGGCCCAGACTTAAAATCTGGTAAAACCCACTGGCCACTCCCCAGCCTCAGGCTCCTCCTGCCTCTGTTGATCATGGTGTAGGCACGCCACAGTCCTGGAGAACCAGTAGCAAGCCCAGCAATGTCACCTACTGGATGAATCACCCTCCTCTCTGGACCCAGGCTTCCTCACCCAGAGAATGCCCTCAGGAAGAGAGGGTACTGACAAAGAGATCAGGAAGAGATGGGCGCACCCGAGAAAGAAAGCATCATCGCCCGGCCAGCAGCTTCGAACTTAAGAACGTCTACCTTAGAGTCCACCCTCGTGAACATGCCCCACTCTAGTAGAGGGTTGGCCTATGCCGCACAGATGCAACCTCGGCCGAGACGGAGACATTGACATTTCTGCAATGGCTTCTCTACCTACGGCAAGGACTGCCCGAGGATCCAGAGAATCCAGAACTGGCAGCGGTGGGGAATGTCAGGAGCTGTGGGGGCGACGGGGAGGCCTAGACGGGAAGAGGCAGAAGAAGGTTCCAGGGTGCAGCGGGAGAACACCCGTCAGAACTTCCTCCTGTTATCAGGGATGCCTTCGAGTTATTTTTATCCCTAATCAGAAGGTGCAAGATACACTACGCCCAGTTTCAATGATGGACTGACTGCATGTAGCAAACAGGCCTGAAGAGAGAAGTTTAAAACACCCAGCAATCATGATAGCCACAGCCAAGGCTGTTCCTGTGGCCCTGTGGAGACAGCGGGAAGCCAACCGGCAGGGCAGCGCCGGTGAGCAGCTGGTGGGCGAAAGGACTGTGTCCATCTACAGCCTCTCGTCTCCTCTGCAGGCCTCGGTCCTGCTGCCAGCCCGCATCTCCTCGGTAACAAGTGTGTCGCCAAGGCCACGGAGCCTCTGCTCAGGGAGCACTGGGACTGCTCTGATGCTCTGGCAACCCGGCCTTGTCTCTGAGGGTACTCTGCTCATGTAGGAAAGCAGGGGCCCAGAAAGGATGCCTAGAGACCTCGCCCATCGTCAGATGGAAGGCGACCACATTTGACAGGCAGATTCCCATCTCTTAAGGCCTGTCCTTCGGCAATGTCTCGGAGCACTGTTTCCTCAGCTCTCTGGCCTACTTAAATGTTCACTCGCCACATCTGCTCTCCTCAAAGTACAATAAAGTAGAAAATAACTACTGGAGATAAACACTAGAGAGAAGGAAGCAGATGTCCCAGCTGCCCCCACAGCTGGAACCTTAGTTCCTGTCGATTCCCTGTCCCCTCACAACTGAAACCTGGGAAGTGCGACTTCAGCCAGGACCGAAAGTGAATCAGGATGCTAAAATTACTCTGTTTCATCTCTGGAAGCCTTTGAGTACAAAGCCAGGAGGAATCCATGATCAAAGGAGGCGATTCTGCTGGCTCCTGTCACTGCCTCCCTCGCCTGCTCTGGGATAGCAGGCAGTGACCACCCACCACGCAAAGCAGCTCTGTCTCCATCTCCCCGGCCCACCTCTCGGCTCCCAGCGTGTACACACTTTCCCCTCCCCGGCAGGCTGCTGACGTGGACTGACAGCCACCTGGCCCACTACGCTGCTTAATTAATCCTTGTGCCCAGCTATTGGCAATCAGCTGCGGCAGAGACACGGGTTCCATGAAGCTGAGGTTTGTACCCCTGTGCTTATACGCCAGTAGGGGTGGGGTTAGGGTGGGATATGCTGGCCCTCTAAATTACCATGTTGGCAGGGGGTTGGGAGTGCAGGTGAGGGGCCTCTCTGGGTCAGAGAACTTATGTACAAACAGGCACAGAGAATGCTCAGGAGAGCAAGCCTGAGACGCTGAAGGCAAAGTTAGATATTGCAAATGCTGATACCTGCTAGTAACTGCCATGACTGGCTGTCAGTGAAGGGGCTTCGAATGGTAGGTCCACAGTATCTCTCTCTCTCTCTCTCAAAACCACACATATTAAGTACACAAAATGGGGCATTCAAGTGATTTAAAGCAAGGTCATAGCCATCTATCCTAAGGCCACATCTCCTGTCCCCTTGCCTTCAATCCCTGATTCCTGAAGAGCTTTCTGCTAGGCTGGGCATCACAAAGGAGGCAGAGACAAGGCTCTCTTAAGGAATAAAGATGTACTACCCTAATTAACAAGACAGCAGCTCATTACTAGTTTGAAATACGGTACTAAGGAGTATACTTACTCAGTACGGAATCACTTTTTATTGTTTCTGATTAATTTGGTCTGAAGTCTATTGAATCAAACCTCAGACAAACACCACATATTTTCTCTCATGGTGGGGTCTAGAAGGAAAAAGGAGAGAGCAGTGGAGTACGGAGACAGACTCCACCGCTCCGTCACATCATATATCCTTATAGGATGTGCAGGATGGCTCAGTGGGTGGCGGCACATGCGGCAGGCCTGCCTGCTTGAGCTCACTCCCCATGGCCAACAAGTAGAAAGAGACACCGTTCTTCTGCGCCATTCTCTGACCTCCACTTAAGTGCCGCGGCGGAAGCATATAGCGCCAAGCACAACGAAAAATAAGGAGAGCATTATAATAGTACTTTAAAAACTGAATATATATATGCATATGTATATATATATATATATATATATATATATATATATAACATGGAGGAATAGGTAATTAAGTAGTCCGTCAATTTGGATTTGGAAAAACCCACTTTATTTTTATTTCTATGATCTTAATTTTGAAGGCTTTTATTATTATCTAAATTAAATACCCTGGTATAATTATGTGCAGAATTACAGAGAAAGGATGTGGAGCGAGAGAGGAAGAAAGAAACTGACAAGGCTTTATGATAGCTTTTGGGATCCCCAACCCACGGTTGCCCTGGTAGCGGAAAGCAGGATCTAGGGAAAAGGGAATGAGAACCACGTTTGACCCAAAAGAGCAGGGAATTCTGGTCTAATTTTCGAAAGTGTCATCTGGTATTAAGAGCCACTCGCCAAAGTGGCTTGCGTTTAAACCTTAATGATAATAACAAATACTTGTACGTGGGTTCCGCCACCGCGCCAGCTGTCTTTCAAGCACTCACAGGTGGCTGCCCTGACACCGGCACCGAGCTCCACACTAGAGAGCTGGCTTCGCTGATGCGGCTACAAAGACCAGAACCCCACCTCCCAGGAGATACGTGTCCAAGGAATGAATTCTCCAGCTGCTAACAGGGCTAGATTGTCAATTAATAACCGTATACTCAATCAGGCCCCTGAGCCCTTAAAAAGGTTAGGAGGGGTGGCTGCCAGGGCCACTGTCCCCCACATTCCAGATCTCCATGGATCTTCTGCATTATGTAAACATCTTTTTAAAAATCTTTGTGTGCATGTGTGTGTGTATGGGGGGGGGGAGCATGTGCGCATGTGCATGTGTGTGTAGGGCTCATAGTCTTTCTTTCTTTTTTCTTTTTTCCCTGAGACAGGGTTTCTCTATGTAGTCCTGGTTATCCTGGAACTCACTCTGTAGACCAGGCTGGCCTCGAACTCAGAAATCCACCTGCCTCTGCCTCCCAAGTAAGTGCTGGGATTAAAGGCGTGTGCCACCATTGCCCGGCTCATAGTCTTTCAATCCAGTGTCGTAGGTTGTTGTGAGGTACTTGACATGGGTGCTAGGAGCCTAAGTTCTGGTCCTTCATTCATAAGAAGAGCAAGCATTCTTAACCACCCAGCCATGCCTTAACCCCAACCTTCTTTATTAGTAACAATTAATAGGTTGACTGAAAGATGTTTCATCTTCTTAGTTTCTCTAAGGGGATGTTTCTGACAAATGTTGGGTCTGTAGGCCACACAGAGTCTCACCGTGATGGAAGGGACTCTGGTCATCTTGAGCAGGCCTTGCCCTTCTTCCCCATTCCCTCTGCCTTGCTAAAACTGTTAGAGTTCATTCATAAAGCTAGCCACCAGGGTCTGTATCCTGTCATGACTTCCTCTTCCTGAGGATGACTACTAAGGTGCAGCTGTCAAAGTACTGAAGTCCAGCAATGGAAAGCCCCCTTTGGCTACCCTAACATGTCCAATTAAAATTAAACACCTCATCCTAACATGGAGTACCCTTGTACCTTTATAAACAGCCAGTTTTCCTATGAGCCATGGCTGTCTCTTCCCTGTCCAGAGGCAGTCCTTGGTCCCCTCAGGGCAAATATCCATCCCCATCTCCCTGGCTCCCTTTATCCCTTCCCCTTTATTCCTTCTTCCTTTATTGCCTGTCTTCATCTCTTATTCCTACTCTCTGCCCCTCTGAGGCAAATAAATCTCCTTTGTGCTGAGAACTTGATCTTGGGGGTCCTGATCTGATACCTTTTAAATAACAATGGCTATGTACCTGTCAAAATGAAACATCTAGTATGGACTCCACAAAATAGACTGAACACAAACAACACATTCTAACTGCAACAGCACACAGAAGGGACATCGGTGCCATTTCTCCACATTTGTCCTACCATACGGCCAAACACATGTGCAACAGTACTTCAAATCCAGGGTCTCTGGGCCACACACATGCAGAATATACCCCCTGGCTTCTACTACCCCATGGAATGCAAGGGATCTACCTTTACCTCCTGACCCTTTCTACTGTAGTCCATATCCTTGAAGGTAACTCACATGGGTCTCCCGAGTCCATCGGAAAACACAGATCTTTACATTTTGATTCATAAGAGTAGCAAAATTACAGTTATGAGGTAACAAGGGAAATAATTTAATGGGTGGGGGTTACCACAGCACTGTATTAAAGGGTCGCAGCGTCAGGAGGCTGAGAACCACCGCTTTATTGAGCTTATGGTGCCGTAACACAGGCTTCTCTCTGGGCACTTCCATAACCGGAAGAATGTCCTGTTTATTCTGTGGAATCTTAAAACTAAAATTCTTAGTGTATATTAATTATATGGAATAATGACTTTCACTGTGCCCTTTTCAAATATTCATATATTCATATAATATATTTTGATCACATAATGATCTTCTTAATGAGCTGGTTTCTATTCTCATGTTGGGCCTTGACAGCACTGACTTCTTTGAAAGCTTACCCTGGTTACCACGCAAAATCCCAAAGCCTGGTTATTCCCTGTACTGGGAATTGGTCTCTAAAGAACACACGTCTACTCACTGGAAGCATGATGCCTTTTAAACCAGCCACCCCTAAATCAGACAAAAGAGAGCATCCTGGAGAAAGGCAGTAGTAGAGCATTCACTTACAGCTCCTTTCTTTCTTTCTTTCTTTTTTTTTTTTTAAAGGAGGGGGTGTCAGAGTTCTGCCTGGCCTCAAACTTAAAGAGATGAGCTGCCTCCGCCTCTCAAGTGCTGGGATTACAGGCTGTGCCTCTACTCTCTGCATTTCTTTTACCCTTTTAAGGATGTCAAACAAACAAACAAACAAACAAACAAGCAGAAAAACAAAAACTAAAAATGTAGGTGTCTCTGTGTCTGTGCCTGTGTGTGTGCATGTATCTGTGTCTGCACAGATGTCTGTCTGTGTCTGTGCATGTGTCTGTGTCTGCACAGGTGTCTGTGTCTGTGCACGTAGAGGTGTCTGAGCTATGTGTGTGAGTGCCTGCAGAGTCCAGAAGATGTCAGAACCCTTGGAGCTGGACTTAGGGTGGCAGTGAGCCACTGGACATGGGTGATGTCTTCTGAACTCAGGTTGCCTGCAGGAACGCAGCAAATGCTCTAAACCACTAAGTCATCTCTCCAGCTCCTCACTTATGACTCCCAAAGACTATGAGTCAATACTTTCCCTTGATAAATGCATGGTTCTTACTTCAGGGTACAGAGTGACTGGAGTCAGTCACATGGAGAGCGGCCAGCTGATGAGCACTGCCTCAAAGCATGACTGACTGACTTCCCAGTTTTAACCTGAAGAACGGGACAGAGAAACCCAACAGGGAATGCCTGAAGCTCTTTGAACTGGCTAGTTTCATGTCAACTCGGACATAGGCTAGAGTTATCAGAGAGGAGGGATCTTTAATTGAGAAAATGCCTCCTGAGATCAAGCTGTAGGCAAGCCTCTGGGGCCATTCTCTTAGTCAGCAATTGATGGGGGGGGGGGTGGGGGGTGGGAGAGGGCCTGGTCCACTGTGGGCGGGGGGGGGGGGGGAGCGTCCCTGAGCTGGTAGTCCTGGTTTCTCTAAGAAAGCAGGCTGAGCAAGCCAGTAAGCAGCACCCCTTGTGGCTCTAGGTTCCTGCCCTGCTTGAGTTCCTGTCCTGACTTCCTTTGGTGATGGACTGTGCTGCCCAGGCACAGGCCGAATAAACCCTTTCCTTCCCAAGGTGCACTTGGCCACGGCGCTTCATCACAGCAATGGAAACCCTAACTAAGACGGTTTTCTGTGCTGCTTCTGAGACGCTCAGAGACGCTCAGTGAGGCCTGAGAAGAGCCATCCCGTCAGAGGACTAACACAGAGGACTCATCTCAGCACCCACATGGGGCGGCTCCCAGGGGCTCCGAGGGAGCTGGACACCATGTTCCAGCATCTGTGGGCATGCACTCACGCCCCCTCCCTTGTGTTAAAAACATCTTTAAAAAAAATCTCAGGTTTCAGATATGGTTCTCATAGAAGCACTATACAGAACAGCCACAGGGGACCTCAGGTTCAACTTTGTACCTAGAAACCCACGTGTGCTTCTTGAAGACTCTTCCTTATCGGACATCATGGCTTGCCACTGCATTTCCTTCCCAGAACATCTTCAGAGCCTCCCTGGCAGGAGTCTTCCCTAGCGTTCACCATCAGAAACAGCCCCAGTTTCCTCACAGCAGCTTTGTACCAGATCCTCCCAGTCACTTTAGTTTATAGACTATTTATGCTACGTGCTCGCCCAAGGATTGGAACACACGATGCCCTTGTAAGGCAGAAGTATTTGATTCTCCACTCATAGCTGTTACTTATGACACTTGGAGCTGCTTGAGGGGGAAGATGCCCGGGACGGGGGCGGAACAGTCTTGGGAATGGCAGCTGGTACATGAGCCGCCACCCATTTACACTGACACGGGGTGCAGGTGACTCCCCCAAACCACAGTCAACAGTCCACAGCCCCTACCGGTTGCTCACTGAGCAGGGAGGAAGGGAGGCGGAGCCGGCAGAGGCTAACCTGGAACATTCTGCCGTGAGGGTGGTGTTGTCAGTGAACGAGAACACTCACAGAATCTTCTTTTCTGCCTCCAAACAGATGAAAAACCATAAACGTGCATGCTGAGAAACAGCAGCCTGTGCAGATGTAATTATTTTAACCAAAGGGAAGCGACCACCAAGCCGTACCAAAGGCTATAAGGAAACAAAAACCAAACCCTTAAGACAGGACAGGAACCTGGACAGGAGAAGACAGCTGTTTCATAAGGGACAGTGGCTAACGGCAGAGGAGCAGAGAAGTGAGAAAGCTGAGCCAGATGCTGACAAGGCCGTCATGTGATTCAAACGCGGGCTTTTCCACAGCTAAGTTGACCTCTACCTGACCCCTCCAGAGGGATGCTTTCTAGCAAGAGCCATGGCCCGAGCACACACTCCCCGACTCAGCCCCCTTGTCATGTCTGGCAGACTCTACAGACACAGGCTGGAAATCCCCGAAACCCCCAACCCCAGCATGCAACCTGGAGTCTGGAACTGTCCTTACCGGAAGGTGATTAAGAGGCACGTCCACCTGTCCCAGGAAGTCGTCTCGTGTCTGTGAAGAAGAAAGCAAAATGTTAATGCTGCCATCGGTACTCGAGTGCCAGTAGTTCTGTAAAACTGCCTTACTGCACAGAGGCGAGCGTAGTCCAGAACCTGGTATGGGTGCAGCAAAAGGGGGCGGACGAAGGCAGACAGCCAAGAGGAGGCCCCAAGCTCTCACCAGCAGACCGGGAAGAGCAGCTCCAACTTCTGGCCCTTAAGTGACTGACACTCTGTGTCTACCCCCCAAAAGACGGGCAAGGAATCCTCTTGTAGGGCTAGCAGCATGTGACCAGGCAGGGAGAGGAACGGACGTATAAGGCCATTTAGGGTTTGGGGGCAGAGTTGGACACAGTTTAAAAAGAAGGCAGGACAAAAATGTTTGGAACATTTCAACACGTACTTATCCGGCCATAAACTCAAGAGCTTCCCGAGAGCTCAGAGTCTGAGGAAGCATGGCTTAGTTACTAATACATCTTATAAACTGCGGGTCATAAAAAGGAAAAAAGTGTTATGGCTTCTTTTTTTTCCCTATCCAGTAAGTATGCTACTGGAGAATCCACGTCTGGGGAGGAAGTATGTAATTTTGAATATGCTATGTTCCTAGCTCGGCTGACCTACCATACAGCATGCTTCTTCGTGTCTTAAAGGGGACCAGTGTGGGGTTGGTTATGGGACTCACTGGTCCCATGTCAGGCTTTGGGAGTCATCCAGGGCGTCAGAGCTCGGGGCTCTAGACTAGTGTGCCCAACAGCACACTCATACGCGTCCTGTGGTTATAGCATTTGTAGCTTGGCCTCTGGGGTTCAGAGGACCACAAATCAGATCAAAACAACTGCCTTCCCCCTAGAGCACAGTTGTTTGTACCTCACGAAAACACATGAATGCTGGAAAATTCTTGGCATAGGATCAAACCCTTCCCACAGCTATCTGAATAAACAAAACCAAAAAACAAAACAAAAAACAAAACAGGGAGACCTAGAGACCTGTATCTCCACTGGGTTGGTTTACTAAGAAATACTCCAGTTTACAGATAGCACGTTATCTTCTCCCATTAGTGGAATGGCAGGTAAACTCCAAGGTTTAGGGAAGTCATTTATTCCAAGCTTGGGCATTTCCTTCCTGATAGATTGAAAATGTGATTAACTGGACAGCCAGATCGCCTCCTTCAAAGGATGCATGAAGGAGAATGGAAACGACACTGGCCAGATGTGTATGAAGAACGAGAGTCACCTCAATGCCTGCAGATCCGTGTCCGCATGCATGCTCTGCATTTGTGTGCACGCCCGTCCTGTTCTTTGAGATAGGGTCTCTCGTTGCTGTGGAATTCTCACCATGCATGCTAGGCTGTCTGGCCAGAAAGTCCTATAGCTCCACCTGCCCCTGCTCTCCCAGCGCTGGGATTACAAACACAGACCACCACGCTCAGATCTATACATGGGCTCTGAGGCTTGAACTCAGGTCCTCATTCAGACATGATAAACGTGCTATTGACTGAGCCATCTCCCCAGCTACAAATGCTTTTGAGGAATTTTGGGTTCTTGCATTTTCTTAGCTATAATCCACCATGGGATCCTTGTCCAGCAAAAGGCTGGAAGGGAGGTGCTGACACACATTGCCTGTTGAAGCGGCAGTCAGGAGGAGGCCTGAACAATAATGACAGTGTTTTAAGTATTGGAGACTAATCCAGAGCCTCAGTCTGGCCAGGCTAGTACTCCGACACAAGATGTCACAGAGGAAGCAGGAGGGGTGAGTGAGCGCCCTGGAGGCCTTGACTTTAGAGGTATAGGGCATGCAAAGGGGCTTCTGTCACGTGTTTGTGACAGACAGAAATCAGGGATGGATGCCCGGTGGAGGACCCCGCCTAGACACTGACAGACAGTCTGTGGCCATCACAATATCCTTGGGCTGTCACTGCCATAGAGTGACCTCTTAAAGCCATGTTATAAATGTTAGTCATTTTTTAGTAGTCTGCAACACAAAACCATTTCCATCAAAACATGCTGACTACAACAAGCTACAAAACCCAAATTGCAACCCATAGCAAACCTGGCTCTTGTGACTATCTGTAGGGAGTAACAGTGTATCTGGCGTTTCTTGGGACTACCTGTAGGTACTAACAGAGTATCTGGCATTTCTTGAGACTATCTGTAGGTGGTAACAGTGTCCATTGACCCAATATTACTCATTTTTTATTCAGGGTGAAGACATACAGGTTAGTAACAAAATTACTTATGCTTTCTTCAACAATGAGAATGTTCACTGGAGCCTCTAAAACAGGCATGAAAGGTAAAATAAAGCTTCAATGACATCATTGGAAAAGTGAATAAATATCCAGACCTTAGTGCTTACTCATTAAACACTGATGAACTCAATTCAGGACCACCTTTCCTCATTCATTCATTCATTCATTCATTCATTCAGCTTATTTCCTGCCTCTTTTGCCTTTTGATCCAGGGTCTTATTTATATATCCCAGGCTAGCCTCCAACTTGACATCCTCCTGCCCCATCTCTTACACCCTGGGATTACAAGTGTGCACCACTTTGCCCCTTTAAAGTATGCACATGGTGACCCTTTAAAACAAGCGTGCCCTGTATTTATGTTATGTTATGTACCTATGTAGGTACGCTGTCACAGGTTTTGGATGCCATCAGGGTCAGACCAGGATCATAACCACAGCTCCAGCAAAAGCCTACAGAAGACCCCAGTGTCCTGTGCGCACTGGTTAGAGATGACAGCACTGGAGAGGACACCAGGATCATCTGTCTTTAAAGTACGTGGATTCAGTTTCTCAAGGAACAGGACCAGGTCTACACCATCTCCTCGTCTGTGGGTCAGAGCACCACTGAAGGGTAGAATCCAAACTCACCAAGCATCCAACACAACCCCTGCTGAGAATAACTCATTCTTTTCCAGACAGAGGCTGTGTGAACCTGGCTCACAAAAGCTGAGGGGCAGGGCAGGAGACTATTGAGGAATAGGAGTAATTGGGAGCCAGGAAGGGTGGGTTCCCAGGGACCACACTGAGTCTCTAAGGCAAGACATATCACAAGGATCAGCAATTATTAGAAATAATCCTATACATCCTCATAGCTACATATATAGGTAGTATTAGTAATTAGTAAGATTTAAAATTTCCCCTGCTGGTGCTGGGAATCAAATCTAAGACCTCATGCATGCAATGTCAGTCTCTAACTCTGAGCTACGCCGCAGCCCTCATTGGAAAATGGGAATGGAAAGTATCAGTGCCTTGCAGGAAACACGGTGTTTTGAAGAATGCTCTTCAGTTACACGTGTAAGTGAACACATGGCCTGAGCTGTGATTAAGATGCGCTTAGAGGAGCTGAAGAGATGGTTCAGCGGGTAAAGTGCTTGCTAGTGCAAGCATGGGGACCTGAGCTTGGATCTCCAGAACCTATTTAATAAGTTCCCTTATTTAATAGGTTCCCTCCCCCACCCACTCCCGTTCCCCACCTGTAAGCAGAGCATAGGGAGATAGAGACATGGTCAATATTGACCTCTAACCTCCAAGGCATAGGACACACACAGACACACACACAGACACACACAGACACACACACAGACACACACACAGACACACACACACACACACACACACACACACACAGATATTGGTCCCAGCACAGGTCCCCACTTTACTGCCTACATAGAGAAAGCAAGCTCCTGCTGTACAGTTGCCCACGGCATGCACGGCTACAAGCCCTATGCCTCCACTCACACCCATGAGGCCCTGTTAAATCTCTGTTCACTTCCTCACCGCCCCAGCTTCTACTGTACCTCCACCATAGCCCACAGTGCATGGACCCCACTGTACCTGCCTCCCAGGAACCTGTTCCGGGCCTCCACAGAAGCCTCCACTGCATAAGTCCTGCCAAGAGTGCACTATCGAAGCCTCCCTGCACTGCAAACCCTACCGCTCCTCTACCCAGAGCCCCTCCACACAAGGTTGCCTTCACCTCTGCTCAGACCCCACACTGTATGAACCCACCGCACACTGCACTTCTACTAGAGCCGGTGCTGTATGATCGCTCTTAGTTCTCCGCACACTCCATGTTGCAGGGGACCCCTTCACGTCTGCCCATAGCCCGTAAGCCCACATTTCAGCACGGGGTGGGTGGGGGTGGCTCTGGCTTTAAGATGAAAGGCTTTAAAATGTTAACTTAATAGAGTAATGGTCATATGGCATTCCACTAAAATCAGAGAAAAAGTGCCACAGTAAAGTTCCTGAATCCCTGGGTTTCTATTCAAATTCACTTCATATGTATGAGAATACACACGCGCGCGCGCGCGCACACACACACACACACACACACACACACACACACGGAGGAGGGAGAACATACTGTGCACAGACATGTACACACACACACATACACACACACTGGGAGGGAAGGAGGGACAATATACTGTGCACAGACATGTACACACACATACATAAACACAAACACACACACACACACACACACACACACACACACACACACACAGATTTAAATGGCTCTCACACTGCTGGCTCCTGGGCCACTCAGCTTTGGTTGGTAGGGCTGAAACCTGTCACCCACTGAAACAGAGTAAGGTGCGTCCTGGAGACAGTGGTTCTTATTTGTGACAACAAACCAGGCCTCCATATCAACACAGTCTCACAGCAAACTCCCAGGACCTGAACAGGCTCCAGCGAAAGCAATCCGGGAAGTGACGTGGCCGTCCCGCACCAGCTCTCAAGCCACCAGGAAGAACATCTATTTTAAGGAATGCTTTTCTTGAAAACACAAACAGAAGGCACAGAGAGGTAGATGGAGCACGGAACAACTGTGCAGGCAGACTCGCTCGCCCTGCCGCTGCAGCCTGGATGCGGTCCAGGGACATAACTAGGCCAGTATGCGCTGGGCCTTCATGGGCTCAAATGAGGTCCCAGCTGCTCCGTGTTCTCCGCTAGGAGACCAGGGAAATGATGTTCCTAACGCCCTCTCTGCTCCGGTGGCTGGAGGGGCTGGAGAACACTCACTTGCTCTCTGCTCCAATAGTGAGCGTGAGCAGAGGGACACAGGAACAATCCTTACAATATAAGCAATTGCTAATTGGAATATACAGTCAACTGGAGGGGTGTGAATGCTGGGTGGACTCTGCAGACCAAACCCCTATGGGACAGTACTGCTAAGCTCAAAACATCTCTTCACCCCTCTCAGACAGAGGATACCACATCTCTCACCACTTCACATTTGACGACCCACATGTTCATTGCCACCCTGTGTACAGACCCATACAACCTGCAGCATTTGCCGGGTTCTTGTCCATGGACTAGCGCTGCCTAGAGTGGGAGGGGCTTTCCTCCATCGCTTAACAACACACGTCCCTCCTCCAAGACACTCCCAATAGACAACCTCATCCAGACAATCTCTCACTAAGACACTCCTCTGTGGGGATTTTAGGTTCTATCAAGCTGACCGGCAGGCCTGTTCAGCATAGTCCCAAAGGCGTCTGGTGGCTTGATTATGTGTGAGGAGGCAGTGAGGGCGTTAAACAGAAGTTGCGGCTCAAGAGCAGCATGCTGGGAAGGCGGGCTGGTGTGGAGAGCAGCTGAGGAAAGTTGAAGTCTTCTGGGAACGGAAGGCTTGGCATGCTGGGAAGGCGGGCTGGTGTGGAGAGCAGCTGAGGAAAGTTGAAGTCTTCTGGGAACAGAAGGCTTGGTATGCACAGCCCTGGGCTGCAGCACAGTTGAGGCAGTTGATTAAGTCTGGAGCCCGGTCCCCACTCGTGAGGAATCCTCTACGACCGCCACTCTCACCTCACTCTGGCATACACAGTATGGACGGCAGAGGAGGAAGAAGTCCGTAACACAGGAAAGAATGGCAGTTTCCCCATTGCCCAGATGGCTATCCAGGAAACCAAGACTCAACAGTCCTTACAGCCCTGTCCCTGTCTGTGAAGACAGATCTTTTATCAAGCAAGGCCAAGGAGCACTAACTAGAATCTATAAATAACTGCTCATAACTATAATCTATCACTGCGCATCTTTTCAGAGGGTGAAGGACCCTGTCCGCTTCTAGACTCTGGAGGACAGCCTGGCTTCACAGTTAACTGGGGGCTCTGCTTCACAACCATCTAGCGGCACGTGGTTGGGGGCGGGGGGAGGCTTTCTATAAAGCTGTTTTTCCTTGCGGAACACAGTGCAGAAAGCTTATATCCTTCCCTCAGTCCCTCCGAGGAAAGCAAGATTAGATTGTTGACTGTCCTAACAAAACAAACAGCAAACAAGCAAGCAAGCAAACAAAATCTTCAAAGAGCACAACCTGCAGAAAACATGGTGAAAATTCCTGTAGGCGCTACCTGCTACAAAGCCATGCAACCTGCCGCTGACCTTCACGGCTAAGTGACAATAGGTTGCTAGGTTCAATCACACGGGGCTGCCTAATTATGGACTGAGAGTTCTAAGGTACTGTAGCCTTCATTTTAGGCTGATTTTCTCAGGGGACTGGTCTTACTTCTCTTGGGAAGGATTTTTTTTCCGTTTGTTTGTTTTGTTTTGTTTTGTTTTTTCGAGACAGGGTTTCTCTGTGTAGCCCTGGCTGTCCTGGAACTCATTCTATAGACCAGGCTGGCCTCGAACTCAGAAATCTGCCTGCCTCAGGCAGTTTTAAAGTATAATTATTGGTAGCCAATTTAAATATTGGATCTGTAAGAGGACAAAAGGAGAATTCTGGGTCCTGTCTCTACTTCAGTAATAAAGAACCGAATAACTGTGGGTGATTAATACCAGACACTGATCGTGAACAACGCAGGATCAGGAAGAGGATGAATTGAGGGGAAAATGAACAAAAGTGCAAGACAGGTTCAGGACCGTTTACTATTTTGCTTCACGACCATGCTTGATGCTAAAAGCCCTTCCTAACAGGCCGGAGCATGAGATGCCGACGGTCTGTCTTGTTTTCTGATTGGTCAATAGTTTGGACATATGGACAACTGCGAACCAGAAACCGTGTCCGACCTGGTAGCCTCAGCGAGTGCAGAGTGTTCATTCATCCTTGGGCCTTTCGTGACTGAGGACGCTAAGCTAGCACCGCAGAGGTTTATGCAAGGACACTAATTCACTTTTCCTCAGGGCGCCACGAAACAAGCTTTGTAATATGAGCTCTGGCATCCTAGGTAGTAGATCCTTCTCCGTCTCTTTTCTCCACTGGTCATGTTTTGGCTGCAGTCGCATCTCTGGCCAGTGGACTCCATTCGTCTGCAGGGGAGAGTCCAGCGGAGCTCCCGGAAGAGCCTCAAGACTGCAAGGCATGGAAGCTCCCGTGCAGCTCACTCGCTCGCAGGGGCCAGCACTGCACGAAGATGGGCAGGAAGCCTCTGTGGGCTACAGAGCGGGAGGAAGTAGTTGGGACAGGAGCCCAGTTAGTGGGCACTGACAGTTCACCATCTTGAGGACATACTATCTTCAAGTAACTCCCTCCGCAGGAAACTCTAGTTGACCATGCGGCGGCACCCACTCCACAGCCTCTTGACGGCACAGCGCCAGGGCTGTGGGTTCCAAGCGCACACAGCCCCACAGCCTATTTGCCATGAGCACAGTCCTGGGTCTAGCCTCTCCTCCCTTGCATGATCACACGTGCATGAGATGAGGAGGATATAAGCTTGAAAGGGAGAAGGAACTAAGTCATTTTAAAATATTTTTCGTACCCCTCCCTTTGACAGCAGAGTTCTGTGAACTGGATCATGCCTACCCTGGCGACATCCACAAAATTCCCAGGGCACCTGGCTAAGGACAAAACCAAACCATCTAGATCTTCCCATGGATCCGGTCCCCTGTCACCAGTGTGCTTGAGGACAGTGTCTGCTTCCTGGAGCCTCGATCCTGAAGCTTTCCAAAGAAGGATCCCTTCTTACCCCTGATTCTTACCATAGTCTGTTCACCTACAAGCAAAAATGAAGGACCAACTGAAGGCATATGGCTCTTGGCAGGGAAATGAAACCGACAAGCAAAGAAAGCACCTCATTTCACTGAGATGACGACCTCACAGGACAATCATATTTCTGTATCCACCCGATTTTTCTCTGTATTTGCTTCATAAGATGAAGTCAGGAATCTTCTGCCAGAAAATAACCTCGACACTGTCAATTAGCTTAACAATAAAGAATGGCTTTGCTGAGCTGGGCGTGGTGGCGCACGCCTGTAATCCCAGCACTTGGGAGGCAGAGGCAGGCGGATTTCTGAGTTCGAGGCCAGCCTGGTCTACAGAGTGAGTTCCAGGACAGCCAGGACTACACAGAGAAACCCTGTCTCGAAAAACCAAAAAAAAAAAAAAAAGAATGGCTTTGCTAATTCAATTTGTGGTAGATATTTTCCTCAAAATGGTCTCTCCAATCATGGAAGACTAAACTACCTGGCATACTAGGTTACTTTCTGAAATATACAAGCATCATTCAACATAAAGTTAGATAGCTTTTGCAACTACTGGACTAAATTAGTCAACTAGTGATAAATTACAGATGTCAACTTTAAAATGTGTAAGAAGTGAGCTTTCAAATTCTTTTTGAGATCCACCAAGCAGAAACACTGTTTAAAAGCACAAAATCCATCATCAAGTCAGGCCATTAATGAGGTAATTAAAAAGTTTCCCTCAAAACCCATAGGTCAGGAAAGAAACATGGAAAAGAGAGATTTCCCGTCTTCACCCACAGTGTTAGTGAAAGGACTTTAGAGGAAAATTTTTAAGGCTTTGGGGAAAATTAGGTCTCATTTGGTATGTATCTTGAGAAGAAACCACTTCAACTAAGGACTTCCAAGGATCTGGAGACAGTTTGGGGCTGTAGTAGGTGTTACTTCAGGCACAGAGTAAAAGACCACTTAGTGATCTCCTTACCCTCCTGGAGCCTGGGGCCATCTTCCAGTCTTTCTAGGACAGCACCGTATCTGTAGGAGGCCAGGTGTTACACTGCAGTCACTGTGATAGTCTACGCCCATAGCACACACCTCAGCTTAGACGTCAGCGGACGGACAAATGCTGAAGCTAGCCTGTTTCACAAACTCCTCCCTTGCTTTTAATTATCTGGGGCCAGAGTTGGCAAATACCTGAAACTGCAGGAGTCTGCAGGAGTGAGAGGCGCACAGACTGAGCGTGAACTGTACTCTTAACAGTATAAAGCAGCAATTCAATTCTCAACCTGTGGCTCGAGACCCCTTTGGGGGTTACATTTCGGATACCCCACATATCAGATATTTATAGTACAGGAGCAGAATTACAGCTATGAGGCAGCAATGAAATAATTTATGGCTAGGGTTCACCACAACACGAGAGAGTATATTAAAGGGTTACAGCATTAGGAAGCTTGAGAAACACTGGTATAAAGGTTCAATTTCCTCTCCTATTCCTTTCCAGCTTCTGTTATTCTCCCAAACAAGAAATAGGTGGATCCATTTCTACATGTGGCTATAAATAACTATGGGCAGGAATGTAGAGGAGACAAGGGCGGGGTGTGATTCTGCTTGCCTATCTGGAGGCTTACCCTGCTGGCCCAATAGGGTTGAGGTATTTATAGGAATAAGACTCACAGGTGCACAGACAAAGCCCAGGGATTTTGCTTGTTGTGGCCAAGGGATATCTGCCTGGCTAAGGAAGCAAAATGACAAATCCCGTTTTAAAATAGACCCAGAGGATGTGATCCTTAAGAGAGAACTCCAGTCATTAAACCAATGCACAGTTAGGAGCCGTGTCTCCAGCTGCCTCTCTGGAGTGGCTGCCTGCCCTACTAATGCTTATTGTGGTGGGGAGCCCATTTCCTATGCGGTACAGAGGTTGGACTTCGGACATCAAAGCCCTATATGTACCGAGACCAGGTTCATAAGCAAAGACAAGTTTCCCAGTTGCTACACCAAAGGTCAATGCCATCCATAAAGCAAGGATAAAAATGGCTCTACTGTGCACAGTAGTTGCTGTTAAATGGGACAACAAGGTTCAATAAATGCTACTCTAATAGGGACTTCTATAGGTGACACCATGAGCATTTTGGCTGAGTGTCTTCTGGGTCGGAATGTGGGTGCTGGTGACTGTTTTGTAGACGTTTTCAAGCATTTCCTCCTTCTACTAGATACCCTACCAGCTCATCTCTTGGGTCAATGAAAAAAAGTCTCCAGACACTGTTAAACGTCCCTTCAGTAGATGGGACACTGTGCAATGCCATCCCCCCTCCCACTCTGGAAGGAGTCCTTTCCCTTTTGGGGCACTTTCCATATGAAACTCCTGGTGGTCACTATGATTCCATCTTTCTCTAACACTCAGCCCTTCCTTGGAGTACCAGGGAAGAAGGAAGAGGCTCACACTTGAACTCTGTAACTTCAGAGTCATTTGGTTTTTAGTTTGTACCATGAAACAGACTGACTTGACTGTTTATTGTAAGAATGGCGTATCTTTATCTTCCAGATGATTTCCCTCCATGCCCAAGAATACTTAAACGAACAACACCAAGGCTCCCAAGGTATAATATAGGGGGAGACAGATCACTCATGTGGCTGCAAGGAATCACAGAGAGATGGCTATCAATGGTAAGCTCCCTGCTTACCATTGTTTAAAACTGTGTTTAAAACTGTGAGCTAAAGCAGTTGTTGAGGTGTTGAGCTCTAGTCAGAAACACACAGTGGTATTGCCATCAAAGCCAGGAGGGACCAAGAACAAGGGCAGAGGGCCTGGGGCACGCTTAAAGGAAAAGCCTCAAAGGGAAAGGACATCCCGACAGAAGGTTTCAACGATCAAGCCACCAAAGGCAATTAGAATGAGTGTGTTAAGCACTAAACTTGTTATGTCCCCAAACAGGACAAACCTGGAGAGAAAAATCTCAACTACTCCCCTATGATTTTCCCCCGCTAAGGATCATGATTGACTACCAGATAATTACCTGTGAATGTGCAGTCAGGTGTCTGGAATGCCTATCCAATGATGCTAGGAATCACCCTGATGCCACTTAGCCCTTACCTCTGTTGCAAAGCAAGAGAAAAGGAAGAAAAACTGCCCACTAGAAATACAAAGTACAAGTACACAGGCACCAGCGATGCGTATAGGGAAAGATCTCTCCTCTCCTCTCCTCTCCTCTCCTCTCCTCTCCTCTCCTCTCCTCTCCTCTCCTCTCCTCTCCTCTCCTCTCCTCTCCTCTCCTCTCCTCTCCTCTCTCTTGTTTTTTTTTTGGATTTGGTTTTTTTTTTTTTTTTCAAGAGAGGGTTTCTCGGTATAGCCCTGACTGTCCTGGAACTCACTCTGTAGACCAGGCTGGCCTCGAACTCAGAAATCCGCCTGCCTCTGCCTCCCAATTGCTGGGATTACAGGCGTGTGCCACCACTGCCCAGCTGAGAAAGATCTCTTAAGACAGGGGTTTTCAGCCATTCTAATGCTGTGGCCCTTTAATACAGGTCCTCACGTTGTGGTGAAACCAACGATAAAATTTGTTGCTACTCCATAACTGCAATTTTGCTACTGTTATGAATCATAATGTAAGCGTCTGTGTTTTCTGATGGTCTTAGCTTATTTCTGTGAAAGGATCATTCAACCAACCCCAAAATGGTTGACCCCCACAGCTTGAGAACTATTGTCTTATGGGCTTAGGGTATGCCTAGAGCTTGGGGTGCTGGTCTCAGCTGAGGAATCAACTAGTTGGTTAATCATTAGCTATGGGCTTTCCCGTGACCAAGCGTCTCATCTAGAAAACCAGGACTGAAGACCTCTTGTACATCTGTGTGCAGAAGGCTCATGCGAGTTCACACCGAATGCTGGGAAGCTGCGGAGTGAATGTTTTAAATCAACTGTTGAGAAACAGGATGAGCAGCGCGTTCCTGCCAGGGCTGGCCAACTGGAAAGCACACAGCTATTTTCAGCAACCCTGTGGGTGAGTTCGTCTGGTCTCCTACCAAAGGCCTCCTCCTGTACTGTGTAGAGTTCGGCATGTTCAGTTTGAGAAACCCTATTCTATTCTGTGGGGGCAAAACAATGAAATGTACTTTTTCTCTAAACTATGGAACAAGGTGTTATAAAGTTCATTATCCCTTAAGAAGTAAATAAATGAGGCGATGCCATGAAAGAAAAAGACCAAGATGAAAGGTCACAGAACTGGGTCTAAATTCAAGACAGGGGGCACTCTCTTGGGGTTTCAGAATGGCCATTAAATTTCTTTAGAAGTTAATGGCGGGGGGCGGGGGGGGGGTTAGGGTGGAGCTGGGGAAATGGCTCAGGATAAAGCACTTATGGTACAAAAGTGAGGACCGGAGTGAGCCTGGATGCCCAGAACCTACATATATATAGGGTGTGGATGGCAGCCGCGTGAAATCCCAGGACTGAGCCAGCAGACGCAGATCCCTGAGCAAGCGGGTTAGCCAGACTAGCTGACAGGTGACTCCTGGATTCAAAGAAGAGACCCTTCCTCAATAAACAGAGAGAATTAAGGAAAGAGCCTGAGGTCGACTTTACCTACATGCATGTGCGCACCCTCCCATGCGTGCCCCTGACACAGGTAAGCCCATACACACATGCGGTCTGAGCTCACATACTTGCAAACAAATGGGCAGAGACTACCAGCAACATATGGATGAGTGAGAACATTCTAGAAAATACAATGTGACACATGTATTTCCCATGTCACATAAGACTTCCCTGCTGATACTCTGTAAACACTTCAGTTCTACAGTAGGGGGCGGGGGTTGTGTGCCTATGCTGGTAGCATTTTTTTTTTTTTCCTGGCAAGAAATCTTAACAAGACACTAGCACATATGTGACCATTTTCTATTATGGGCAGTTAGTGGGACACATAGCAGATCATACTCCACATAAGCACATGCTGCGACTAAATTACAAATGTGAGCCTCGTTCTGAATACTATCTTAAAAAAAAAAAAAAAAAAACATCAACCGAAAACAGCTAATGTTCGACACTGAAAATGGTATGGAAAGCAGAAAGCCTTGTCTGCATTCTGCATTCTCCCTAAGTGCCCGGCACAGGGGACCATTGCTTATTTACAAAACTGAACTCATCTTTGCTTCTGACTTGTATCTCTAAAATTTTTTCCATTTGCAGTTAAGTTGATTTTACCCACCTGCAGAAAATAAACGAGGGTCTTTCAGAGTGGTGGGGATGGGTGGAGGTTAGCGTCAGAGTCAAGTTGTCAAGTGGAAGCTAACCCCTACTTCCTACATTATATACCACAGGGTGTGCTGTGAAGAGGCATGTGTTTAAGGCACTGACGTACATTATGTGCATCATAGGTATATTATATATGATATAATTACATGCAGACATCTCACCGTGGGAAGAATCCTCTCTTTTCCACTTAAATAGATTTATTTTTCTGTGTATGGGTGTTTGCCTGTAGGTGTGTCCATACACTGCTTGCATGCCTGAGGCCCATGAAGAACACAAGAGAGAATGGATTCTTTAGATTTTAGTCACCTGCCTTGTGTGTGCTGGAAATTGAACCTGGGTGCTGTGGGGGAGGATCCAGTTCTCTTCACTGGGACCCATCTCTCCAGCCTCCGCTTTTTCCATCTTGAAATTAATGTAAGGGGCTGGGAAAGGGCTCAGTCGACAAGCACTTGCCGTGTGAGAATGAGGGACTGAGTTTGGATCCCCAGTACCCATAAACAATTGGGCTTGGCAGGGTGCATGTCACCCCGATGCTGTAGTGAGGGGTGAGCTAGTGTAGCTAACCACTGAGTACCAGGGTCAGTGAGACCCGTCTCAAAAAGGAGGGTGGATAGCCATAGAAGAAATTATGTGGATTTGACCTCAGGCTTCCTCGAGTGTGCCAGGCACATAAATGCCAAGTAAAGTCAAATTGTGTTCAAAGACAGGTGTTTTCATTTCTGCTCTGTCTCTTTGTCACTCACACACACACACATGCAAGAACACACACACACAGCCATGGCTATGTGTAGTCGTTACATGCGGACACTCAGGTAACTTGGTTGAAGGTAACATTGAAAGGGCAACCGTCATCAATGTGATTGCTAAGGAATCCTCAGACCTGTTACAGGGTGTCCAAATGCTATTAGCAACAGTCCGCAACATAACCATTTATTTATTTATTTTCCCTGGAAGAAATATGCTATTCTGCAATTTGAGATGTCAAGGGGGTAAAAAAATGCAGAGAGACGCTGTCATATAAAATGTAATTTAGGACCTTGGTCTACATCCAAGGTGAAATGGTATCCCATGAAATGATTAATTTGCATCGTGTGCTACGGGGAAGGGGTCAGTCAGAACAATGCTTGATTACTTAGGGTAGTGTGCTAAAGAGAGCCATTAAACCCACCCAATCCATAACTGTGCCTTACTTAAGGAAATACAGGAGTGAGAAAAGTAAATTACAATCTACAATAGCACATTATAAACATTTAGCATGCACTGTTTTGATGAACCACTCCCAATACCTCCGATGGAGATGCTATTAGCAAGATCAGGCATGCTTTACCCAAGTATCAGTCGCTCTCCCTCCAATGAGTGGGGACAAGTATGAAGATTCAGGGTTCAACCTCAAGCTCATCTTGTCCTCTTTGCTTCCCTGCAGACTTAAAGATGATCAAGGTCCCAGAAGATGTTGGACATTAAGCCTCCCTGGACTGTTCCAATGCCCCGTGCTACAACTAAGAGAAACTTAGGTTCTCTTAACACATATAAAGGAATCATAACAACTTGCCTCTTCCCAAGGAATATTTTTATGGCCTGCACTACGATATGTGACATTCATGAAGACAGGTCAAGCAAGCATAAAATCAAAGTGTCAAACATTGTGGCACATGACTTTTTGTTTGTTTGTTTGCTTGCTTGTTTTTGCTTTTGAGACAGGGTTTCTCTGTGGAGTCCTGGCTGTCCTGGAACTTGCTCCGTAGACTAGGCTGGCCTCAAACTCACAGAGGCCCACCTGCCTCTGCCTCCCAAATGCTGCGATTAAAGGCGTGCTCTCCACCAACTGGCCACACATATTTTAACAGGTTGCTGCTGACACAGAGTTCCTTGAGTTCGCTTGCATTTCGTTATGAAGGTGATTCTAATCACGTCTATTAACATGGTATCCTCACCCTTTAATTTCCTCCCTTCAAGAATTAGAAATGGTGTTTCACTGGAGAAAGGAACAACAGGTGAGCAGAGGGCATCATCAGCGCTGCACCAAGAAGAACGGTAACTAAATTTAGGGAAGAGTACTTCAAGGGGCTCTTGGGGATGTAACCACAGAAAATACACTTTCCGAGGGGGATCTTAGGGACAATGGAGGGAAAAAAAATCACAGTATTGGAAGGGAAGTGGTTGAGAAGTAGCCTAAATCTGGTGAGCCTACACCCCCTGTATGTGCCCATTCATAAAGCTATTACAGAGAGAGCAGGCCTCCTCGGGGCTCAGACACTCATTGATGGTGCTGCTTGCTGGCTCCAAGGATCCGAAACAGAGTTTATGCATTTCCATCTCTCTGGGTGCTTGTGCTCAGTAATTACACCTCCCTGTAGCACTCTGGAGGCACAATGGGCTCCTGCAGGTCTCAACTGGGATACTTTGGCTTTTCTTCAGTAAAACCATAGCACAACTGTAAAAAATGGGAAGCTAGCTCATGGCCTGCAACGATTCAGGTCCTAATGTAAACGTTAATCTAACAAGGAATACAGTGTTTGCAGGTGTGATTGAATTAAGAATGTTAATTTTGGGGGCAGTGTCGTGGTTCAGGGTTAGAGCACTTGCTGTCAAGATACTTCATCATGTATTAAACATTAAACATGTTGCATCAAACATTAAAAAGCAAAACCCTGGAAAATTTCTTGTCTAACAATAGATTCCTTCTCAAAAAAACATTTCCCCATTTTTTTTTTTTGTTTTAAATTTATGTGCCCCAAGTACTGAGTTATAGCTGTAGGTGCTTGTATACATATTAATGAATAATATTATACATTATAATATATATATACATAATATATAATCTGTTCCATTGTCTTCACTGCTTGTAGATAAGCTAGAAACATAATACTATATTACCCTCAATATGACAGTGAACTCATTTTTAATTGCACTCGCTGGTGCTAAAAGGTCCATGAGATACTGTCAATACTGAAGTATTACAATTTCATCTGATTATTTGTTTGAAGCTCATAGCAGTTTTATCTATGAAAACATGGACACAGCCAAGATGTCCTCCGGTAGGTAAGTGGCTACGTCAACTGAGGTACATCCAGAAGGAACAGAACATTACTCTGTCATGGTGGGTGACTTCCTGTCAGCCCGAAGGATAGCCATTATTCTCCACCTTCCTAATGCTGTCACCCTTTAATTCAGTTCCTCATGTTGTAGTAGCTTCAAGCCATGAAATTATGTTTGTTGCTCTTCATAACTGTAATTCAGGTGCAGGCCAAGCACCGCTGGCCTAAGGGGTTAGCGTGTCTGTGATGGCATTTCCACAAATGAGCAGATCAAGAGGGCTCTGACCAATGCATGGATCAGTCCTCTGGAAATTCGTAACACTAACAGCATTGGGAAGCAGTGAAAAGAACGAAGGAAGTAAATCCCCAGGAATGAGTCCTTGGGGGCTTTTAAATTATGGCCCTGGCAACTTCATGAATGCCACTTCCTGCCTCAGAAGAAAGGGACTACTGCCACCACACATCGCTGGTGTCCAGGGATGTTCTGCCCAAGCACATGAGAGCAGGTAACCAGGGACTGAACCATTTGAAACCACCGGGGCAAAATAAAGTCTCCCCTTTTGATGTGAGCTCTGTTAGGTAGTCGGTTACTGCAATAAAAGGTAAGTAATGCATCTAGACTACCTCTAAGACCTTACAGTGACTGCTATCTCCTTGTCCCATCACACAGGATGACAACACTCCTAACAACAGCTGTAGACTTGGATGGCAATGAGTCCTTGTGTTAATGCGTCTTCTTCAGTGGTCACCCATGTAGCATACCAGGGGAGACGAAGCATGAGTGTGGAGGTGCAGTGGACACGTGAGATTTCTCTACCTTTGGTCCACCCTGAGAACCCTACTAATACTCTCGCCTCTCAACTCCATTAAAAATAGATGCACTTGTCATCCAAATGTATTTGTGGGGGCTGTTGTTATAATAGTTTAATTTTATATGTCTACATACTGGACGTCATTAATTAAATCAGAACACAAGGTCAAGGGAGGTGGCTCACAGGTACAAGGCATGCCTGAGGCTTGGAGTTTAGAGTCTTAAAACCTATGCAAACGCCAGGTGGGTGTGGTGGCCCGCCTGCAATTCTGCTTAGAAGGCAAGAAGGGGGGGATTTCCAGACAAGCTGGCTAGTTAGACTGGCAGTGATGTGAAGCTATGTGTTCAGTCTAATAACCATGCCTCGGTGAATAAGACAGGCAGAAAAAGAGGAAGACTTTCCACTCAACCTTGGGCCTCCATACGAAAACAAATGTACTTACACCTGCTCTAGCATGCATACCCACACATTTTTAAGAACTCAGGCACATATGCCAGGGACAGACACAGGAACGGAAAAAAAATCTGAACACAAATATGAGATGCAAAAATCACTTCAACTACTCGCACCTATCTATCGCCTCAAAACATAAAGGGGAAACAGAACCAGAGCTAACCAAACAAAATGCACATTCCAAAATCCAAACAACAAAACCTAGGAGGGTCTGGAGGGTCTGCCAAATGTGAAAGGCTGAGATTAGCCCAGAAAGGCAAGTCCCCCGGTGCAGAGCACGGCTCTCCGCAGCTGCTGGCTGCCGGGAGGCATCGGGCCGCTCGTTTTGGAACTGCTACACTTTTATTAGCCACTTCCTCAGAGTGCCTAAGCCGTACAACAGCTGCTTGGTTAAAAAAAAAAAAAATAAGAGCGGATTTGGAGGCTTTGAGTGGAAGCATTTCCTCCCTACCCCAGAGGCGACTTTCTCTAGAACGACACCAAGATGCAGTTATAAAATTAGTAAACACCAAATAGCCGCGACCCATGGAGGGTTCTGGAAACCTTTCTGTTTATCTTGGTTATCTAAACCAAGAAGGACTGTGGTGCCAGAAGGTGGTGGGAGGGGGAATCCTTCAGTTTATTTTAGGAACAAAGAAAGCAGACCGCGCAGAACACCTTTCCAAGATTTCGACTCACTCCGCGTCCCCTGCGCCCACCTGAGATGTCCCCTACCTGCCGCTCTAAAGGGCAGGGCAAAACGGGGATTCCCGAGGCTGAAGACAAAGGACATATGAAAAATCTCCCGACATTAAAATTTCCTTACCCAGAAATCAGAACATGCTAGAAAATAAACATTAAATATCTGAGTAAGGTATTTTGCAAAGACTAGGCTATATGAATCATCATTAAAATCTTATCTATGTGGCCAACCATGTGGTTGGTATACTTTCACAGCAGGAGCTGTGCTGTCACCAAGCCAGGTGGTGAAAATTACTGCACCTTTGAACAACACGGACACAGGAGAATGATGGGTGCATTCTTACATGGGGGGGGCATCTTCTTACTACTAAAAAGGGAAATTCATTACTATCTAAAGTCTTGTATCTTTATGGTCTAAAAAAAACAAAACAGCTAGGATGGTACATTAATTATGCTGGCACTGAACTGGCCTGGAAGAGAAATCATTTCTAATTTTATCTTCACGGAATAATTGTACTAAACAGCATCATCCTCTAGTTAGGAATGAAGGCTGAGATTCAGGAGGCTGGGCAGGATGGCTCAGTGGATAATGTTGCTGCATGGACATTAGGACCTACTTGGGTTTGAATCCCCAGTGACCCAGCCATACACATAAGCAGCATCATACACATGGAACCCCAGGGCTAGGCTGGTGGTGTACGTGGAGACAGGCAGGCAGATCCGCAGGGTTCACAGACTAGCCAGCCTGGCTACAATGATAAGCTGCAGGTTCAACGAAGAGACCTTGGCTCAAAAAACACATGGTAGAGCAGGACAGAGAAAGTCATCTGACATTGCCTTGGGCCTCCTTGAGCACACTCATATGCACATGTAACCACATACGTATGTGTATTCACATGCATGTAACACACACACACACACACACACACACACACACACACACACAATTACCATTATTCCCAAAATGGAAAAAAAATTAACCCATTTACTATAGATACAAGGTAGTCATCAAATTTGCCCAATTAACAGTCTTTTTCCCTTTATCGTTGCAAGTTTCTCTGAACCATTAATTTAAATTCTTGGTCCTTAAGCAATTTAATATTATCAGTGAAAACCCAGGAAATGATTTTGGAGGAAAGCATTCCTTTAGGGCCATCCTATATCACAGGCATTTTGAGCTCCCAGTAAACCAAAGTTTTAAAAAGAAGCAAAAAACTACCCAGGTGTCTTCCTGTACTTCCTCCACTTTCTATCTTTCTGATTGTTAAAAACAAACAAACAAACAAACAAACAACAAAAAAACACCCTTTATCATTAAAATAACTTGCAAAAAAATCACACACCAGACCAAAAGTCTATACATCTCACTGAGTTACAGGTTAACACAGTTACAGGTTAAAAAAAAAAAATGACAGCAGAGGCAGAGTGGAGGAGGCGTGCCTTGTGCATGTGTGGCCTGGTGTGCCAACAAGGCAAATGTTTATCATATCCATGGTTTTGGCAAATGTTTACCCTATCTATGGGGGACTTCCCATTTCATTAGTACTTAGTAACAACTGTCAGCACTCCTAGGCTCCACCCCACAGTTACCTGGCGACATCCAGCTATTCCTGGCTTACTATAAAGAGGGGCTGTTTGCCCCCTCCTCTCTCTCTTAGTCTCTTCCCTCTCCGTCCCTTCTCTCCCCATTCCCCTCCCCCCTCCATTAGTTCATGGCTGGCCTCTTCTTCCCCCTCCTCCTCCTCTTCCTTCTCCCCCCTCCTCCCTCAACTCCCCTCCTCATACCCTAAATAAACTCTATTCCATACTGTATCTGCCATATGGCTGGTCCCTCAGTGGGGAGGGATGGCTCAGCACGGGCCCACAGAGGCACTCCTCCTACCGACTGCACCATACAGCCCCTCTGCCAAACATATCCCTGGCTCGCTCTTTCTTTTTTATAAAACACAACAACTACCAGTGGTTAACCTCTTTTGCCTAGCTTCATCCAACTGTTCTTCGATCTTTTATTAACTATGAAATGTAAAGGCGGGTTTACATTCTCCTCAGGCAAAGGCGCTAGCATAAGCATTGGCTATGCCAGTAAGTGATGTTCTGGGAGAATCAGCCACCCTGGTCATGCTTGGGGAAAAGGAAACAGCCAGCGGACATGTGGTTAGACAACTGTGGGGTCTGAGGACGCATCTATGGTGTTACACTTAGGGCACCTCAAACCAGTAGACTTTAATATGCAAATTCTGCCCACCAACTCCCACTTCTCATTCCCACACTTTCCAGCCTCCTTGCAGGCCACATCACTAACTGTGACCAGTGGACTCAAGACAAGTGCCACCAAGTATCAGCTCAAGTCTGAGCTTGGAGATCCTAGGTTCCAGCTGTGGTCACAGGACCAATGTGACCTGTGCTGGAATTTCTTGAGTGATGACCACCTCACCATTAAGCCACTTAGATTTAGGGTACCCCAGCACACCTGTCGCTGTGAATGGTTCTCACTGTGGCTTTCTTGTTGGACATGGCTGGGGCGGGAGAGATGGCTCACTGGCTTAGAGCGTGTTGAACCTGAGTTCAGTTTCCATCGTCCGTGGTGGATAATGCATAACTGCTTCTACCTCTAGCTCCAGGGGGATTGATATCTTTTTCTGGCCTGTGGGGGCACACACAAATACAAATACACACAGACACACAGATAGAGACACAGATGCACACATATACACACACATACACACATACATACACACAAAATAAAAAACAACAACTGTATTACACCTTTGTGAGCAAAGAGAACTGGCACCTGCATGAACAGCTGCATTCCATCAAAGACAACCGGGCCACTGCTTTATCCCACATCCCTAACTGGGCCACTGCTTTATCCCACATCCCTTTGCTCCAAGGCCCATTAGGGAGAAGATAATTTCCCCCTAAACTGCTAAGAGTTCATCTCTAAGCTGTCACGTCTCTAGAATATTACTCTGTATGGATGCTATTTTCAAGTGCAACAAGATAAGGGATTATTTTGAGATGCTCCACCGGCTCTGGTTGGCTACTGCTGCTTCTATACACAGGCGCGACTGCCAGGCCATGGCACTAGAACTGTTTCGCGTTTGCCAGAAGCAGGATTTCATCACTGTGTCAGTGCGTGGTGCAGAGGATCAGAAGCGTCATCTGCGTTGTTATTTCCTGTTAGTGACGTCAGGGCAAACAATGGTTACCCATCTATTTATACTGTTCTGTCAAACAATGAATGTGGATCTGCCTTCACAGTGAATACTTTAGGCTAACAAGACCAGCAAAAGAAAGTTGTGTGTTTGACTTCCTTATTAAACTTTCCGACTACTAAACTCTCAGATCCATGGTTGGGATGATAGTCATTCTTCCATTTGCTCATTCATTCACTTACATAAACAAATCACACATTTAGTGCCTGTGTTGTGCCAAGCATGCGAGGGCTCTGAATATTCAAAGTTTAACAGCAATTCACAGGTTTATAAAAATGTATTACATGTCTGATCATTAGATAGTTGGTAGTTGTAGTCTTTTTTTTTTTTCTTTCTTCGAGACAGGGTTTCTCTGTGTAGTCCTGGCTGTCCTGGAACTCACTTTGTAGACCAGGCTGGCCTCGAACTCAGAAATCTGCCTGCCTCTGCCTCCCAAGTGCTAGGATTACAGGTGTGCGCCACCACCGCCCAGCTAGTTGTAGTCTTAACAGTAAAAGTAGATGGATAGTTATGCTACTTTATTGGATACTGGGAGCTTGATGGATAAGGAATTATTAATTGCCTGAAAGTTAAGGCAATTAATTTTACTATGGAAAGAGTAAGTAAGTATCTTACGCCAAGCCAGCAGTACAATTAAGTTAACTTGAAGAGTAATTTGAAAATGCCGAAGGTTGTGTAATATAAAAATAACAAGGTGGCATTTCACACTCTAGTACCCTATGGAGACTCTACAGGGCACGTTCTCTTCTCCAGGACACTGAAGGCACTCAAGTAAATACTTGGGAGTGATGAAGTGCCAAGTGGAGGCTTCCGTCCCCTCACTGCTGAAGCGTTTCTTGCTTCTCTTGCTGTCCCTGGCAGCGGCCACTGAAGCTGGAGGAAGGGGCCTTTGAACATGTGTGAAGCTTCATCTTACACCTCAAGAGGCACACCAGCCACTGGCCCTGTGCAAGGCTGTGGCTTCTAGCCATGTTCTGAAAGTACAAAGTAACAGATCTGAGGCCAGGGACGCTGGTGTGCCTGGGAGGCTGAGGCTGGAAGAGGGTGAGTTCAGAACCAGCCTGGGGGCATTACAAAGTAACAGTCTAACCTAGTTCCCAGCCTTCAATTAAAACAGACATATGTGGGGGCCACGGAGTTAGCCCAGTGTATAAAGGCACCGACTCCTAAGCCTGATGAAAAGATTGGATCCCTGAGTCTTACAGGGTAGAAGGTGTCCTCTGACTGCCACAAAGGCACAACAGAGAACTGTCCGATGCCGCACATCTTCCCAGTATTAAAAACAAAACAAACCACTTCTGCTACTCAGACACATCTGGTAGCTCTCCATCCTAAGGGTTTTGGAAACAGTATCAATGAACCCTTGTACTTTCATTTGGCAAAGAGCAGACTGAAGCTGGCGGATGTCCACACATTAGGGGATGTAGTTCATTTGTTCACTTTTATTTCTTTGCATGCAACAAAATTCTGTCTGAAAAATACTATGAAATTTCTTCTAGAGTCTAGCTTGTCTCCTGGCCAGCCCTTACCGAGGCAGACGCCTCCTGTATTTGACAGGACTAGCATTTCTATTTGACACAAAATATCCAACATCCAACATTTGAGACAAACATTAAACAATAAAAAGAAATAATAAACATACTATTGGGGCTTCCAGCAGTCCTCTCTTTCTCTTCACTGGTTTGTGGCTCTATTTCTGCTCTTACAGGGTCATGATACCTGCACATCTATCATTTTGCACAATGAGCCTTAAACTAGATAATGCGAGCCTTCCCTACAGCCTAATACTGCATTTCCCTCTGACATTTAGTTGAGGGATAGCACAATTTCAACAAGAACTACTGGGTGGGCAAATCAGTCAGGCACGAATTAGCAGAGCTCTACTATAATTTGATTTTAAAGGTTATTTCCTTGTCGCATTCAAGCTACGGCCGTGTGTAAAGGGACGTGGAAGATGAACTCTGCCCATGACTGTCATTACTGCTCCCTCTTCATTTTTCTTCTTCAACAGTTCTGAGAGGACTCACCTCACCCTGTCATAGAGCGGGTGAGCTCTGTTCTCTGCCTATCATTGATCTTTCAAGCGAAACAAACGGTCATGCGCAAACACGCAGCTTGTCCGAGACATGCCTCTGACCTGAACTCAAAGCAAGCCCCACACAATGACTCCACTGTTCATTGAGGCTGGAGTTTTCCTTCTGACCAAACCTAAGGTGCCTGAGGAAGCAAGAGGAAACAATCCCCACAAAACCTCTTAAAGACCTCACACTTCAAAAATATTTACATATTAAACATTTTCAGGTAGCCTGAAATCCTCAAGAGCGGTTAGAACAGGAGCGGGGATCCTTCCTGTAAAGGCAGGGCTTTCTGACTCTAACTCCTATACCATGCTCTTCAGCCATGTCCTGCAGAAGGAACTCATAGTCATGAGGACCAATGTTGTCTTGTGAAGTTGGGTCTACGCTGGGACAATGACAGTAACTCCTTGCTCTGTTCTCTCCACGAAGGAAGCACATGCCAGGAGAGAAAATGCAGTCTCCCTGCTTCTCCCGAACTTGTTTTACATAAATTCACTTCTGCTCCACAGTTTTTCAAAGAGCGACCCTTTGCTCTCTGTCGACAAGTCGAGCATTCGGTCAACTGAATCCCTTGGCAGCGGGTAAATGGTTCTCGATGGGATGGGACTTTCATGCGGTATGAGGAGCTGCTTGTGTGAACATATAGACCTTCATTAAGCTCCTTAGGAGAGATTTAAACGAGGACAAAATTAAACTTGAACAGCATCAAGTTAGAAGTTAAAGAGTTAAAGAATTGCTTTCAATACTGCTCCCAGTTTCTCAAAGGCAGTGGGCACTCCAAACTTCTGCAATAATGCTAGTTTGCAGTTGCTCATTCTAGGCGAACCAAAGGGTTGTAACATTGTAGCAGAAAGAGAATAAAATGTCTTAGAAATCAACCTCCCAGGAGAGCCTCTACCAGTCACCAGATAGGCTCCTAATCATAATTTCTACCTACAGGGCATGCAAATGAGGTGAAAATGCGGTAACCTGCGTCACTGCACCCAATATGCATCAGCGAACCCAGAGGATTTTCATCTGTGCCAGCTCTTCCAAACTACCTCCTCATGAGCGGTCCCGAGTGCTGTGAGCCACTTGCCAGGGCCACACGTCAGCTTCTGCCTGACTCTAGGAGCTCTCAGGATGCTGAGCCTTACTTTGATTTCTAATAAAGCTTTGTCAAGGTGACGAGGACTGGACTAAATAAATGTCACTTTTCATCTTTCTAGGATGCTGCCCTACCTGACCCATAATTCACTGGCAGAAGTTTATAACCAAATTAAACTCAGTTTAGCAAGACAGAAAAGGTGATGCTTCCTAAGAAGTTACTATTATTGTTATTGTTGTTGTTATTAGACTATGATGATGAAGATGATGATGTATTATCATGGCTTTACGCTCTGTATCTTGGAACTCATTATGTAGACCAGCCTGATCTCAAGCTACTAGATAAGCACCTATCTCTGCCTCCTGAACACCGGGATCTCTAAGGTATTTTAAAATGCTTTTCTTTAACACTCACCTTTTAGAAAATGACAGTGAAGGTTTGCAGATGTCAAGTTAATGTCTTAAATTTGTAGCTTTGCTGATATACTCATGGCCACTCTGGCATTGGGAGAAGTGGGGTGATATCTACCTAACTCTACAAAGCCAGGGCAGAGTACTGGAGTTTGGACTCCCAGAACCGATGTAAATGCTGGCTGGAGTTGGCTGCCCTCTTGCAATTGCAGTGTGTAAAAAGCAGGGACCAGGAATGCCTAGAGCAAGCCGGCTACCAAGACTAGCTTGTATCAGTGAATTCTGGGCACGACTTAAGGACCCTGACTCACTCTGTAAGGTAAAGTTCAATCAGTGAAGACTTCCCTTGTCATTCTTGGGTCTCAACATGCACATACACAGACACCTGTGCCTACAGACATGCAAATAAGCACCCTTAACTGCACAGATCACACGGACATGCAAAATTAAGAAAGAACTTCATCCAGAACTGTTCTTTGTTTTTACAAAACCAGAACAACTTTATTAATATTTTATGATTTGTATTTTTTATGCATATTGGTATTCTGCCTGCTTGTAACCTAGAGCTGAGAGTGTCAGTTTCCCTGGAACTAGAGTTCCAGACAGATGTGAGCTGCCATGTGGGTTCTGGGAATTAAACCTGGGTCCTTTGGAAGAACAGCCAGTGCTCTTAACCGCTGAGCCATCTCTCCGGTCCCGAGAACTGTACTTCTACAAGTAGATAACGCAGCAAATGTTTGCTCTGTCAATTCTACTTTTGTTGATGCTCGGGCTTTAATAGCTTTTATATTCCTTGCCACTCTAGACCTAAATATAACCATTGTGAATGACTGTTGATAGACTTTGACACTGAGTAAGACTGTGTCTTCATATCGGAAAAGCTCCAACATTTCTGAACCGTGTACCAACACCTCAGTACTTTATATATCGGAACTGTGAGGAGGTACTTAGAAAATATGCTAACACCGTTCCATGGTGGGTGAGCCGCACCTTCACATGTGGTGCTTCCTTGACTGACAACCCAGGGAACAGCATAGTGTACACTGTCTGAGATGTAGAGGGTAAATAATGGCTTAACAAAGAGGGAAAACAGATACATAGCTCACTGAGCATCTACACAAGGCTTAACATTAATATTTCACAGGCAACTTGATTGACAGAAACCCCATCAGAGCCAGCATTTAGGGAGGAAAGGGCGTTAGTGTGTGTGCTGGGGCAGGGGAGCTAATGGTAGCACTTCCTCCAGAAACAGTCAGAAGCATCTAGAACGAGAGCTGACATACATACCCTCCCAGACTTCAGTAGGCAATCTTGTGTAGGAATTCCTTTCTGTCTTAGTTGACCCTTACAGAAAGTGTCTATAAGGGAAACAAATCTAAAAGAGAAAGGGTGTGAATTCTACACAGGGCAGGCGTAGGGTGCATTTTCTAGACACTCCTGACAGACAGCTGAGAGACAGGACACGTCGTACTGAGGAAGCACATCAAATGGCTTCCCTGAAAACAACATGAGGTAACAGGAGCCATTTAATTAACTCTAGGATGCCAAAGCACAGACCAGACTGTCACAGAAAACCTTGAAATACACAAGGCCATTCTTCCTGAAACTGACAAGCAACAGCGAAAGCTCCGGTTTTGTTTGTTTGTCTGTTTGTTTGTTTGTGAAGGCCCCGAGCATGCATTCAGTCAATGAGTATTTACTATGTCATCCTTATACGTAATACCAGATGACAAGCAGCCTGATATTGGACAACTGAAATAGTAAAAACAAATAAATAAACAAAAAGACAAAGTCCACACCTCTTACCCAGAGAGCTATTCTGGATCTTTCCAAATATACTTTCTACTTAAAAAACAAAATTAGTTAACTAATACATTTTTTTTATTCCCCTTGCACTGTCCTCACTGTCCCGTCCCAGTCACCCCTCCCACAATCCTTCTCCCTCTCCCCCTCCCTTTCTCCTCTGAATTGGTGCCCCCCCTGTAGCTCCCATCCTGGCACATCAGCTCTCTGAGGGGGTATGCCCATCCTCTCCCACTGAGGCCAGACAAGGCAGCCCAGCTAGAAGAACATATTCCACAGACCTACTTTTTTTTTTTCAAAGCATGCGACAGCATATAAAAACAGAAATCTATCCTCAGAGAGAAGATGGTAGAGTTCACAAAAATGAGTGTGATCACTACAGGGGCTTAAAGAGTCCCTAATAGGGGCCAGAGTGACAGCAGTTAATGAGCACTGCTCTACAGTAGACCAGGTGAGGTTCACAGCTCCCTCACCAGCTCACAACCCCTCTACAGTTCCACTGGACTAGACCCCAGCCCTGGTGTTCAAGGACATACCTACACACATGTGGTTTACATAGACTCAAGCAGGCACATACACATTCTAATATGTATATATGTATGTATATACAGATATATACATATATACACAATTGTACATATTTGTATATACACACATATATGTATACATATTTGTCTATACATACACACACACACACACACACACACACAGGAACAGGGTAACCACTTACTGTACCATTATGCATATCTTGCCATGTTGGTTACTGTCACGGTTCACAGGTGTTGCAACTGGGTAGGGCTGTTTAATTGTTTCCCTCCCTTGGCAGCTTGCATGGTATTTTCTGTAACCATGGTAGCGAGACCACACAAAAGAGGCTTTCAGGTTAGATCCAGGTTGAATTATGAAGTCCTGGGTTTAATTATGAGTATTTACAGCCATAGCGGTGTACCTTCAAACCCTGAGAGACAACAGAGGGCTGCACTGATAATCTATGATGTTTTACGAGTCACCTGGATTATCCTAAGCAGTCAAAAGGAGGGTTTCTTGTGGCGAACGCTGTCAGCCCAAGTGGCTGAACATTTTTAAGAAACATGTATATAGGTACACATCTTAAGGGGAAAATAGCCAAGATCTAATAAGTACATCTACATCACAGCTCTTGCATTTATGGTCCAGCGAGTCAGCTATGAAACAATATCTCCAAGAAGTGACTACATAAACAAGACTGGAACAAAGGGACTATCAATACCATGTTAACATGAAGGGGGGAAATTTAACAAGGTCCCATCCCAGGACAAAGAACTCCATGCAAGTAATGCTGGGTGATGGAGAGATAGCCTCTCCCAGGGATGAGGCTCCATAGGTTGTCTAATATAGAATGGTCAGCCCTAAAACCATGCATCCACAAAAGACAAAAAGACTCAGTGAGTTATATTTATTAACATATATATATATGTACATACACATATACATGTGCATATAACCAATAATTAACGAGAAAGGCTATCATTTGAGGGGCCCATGGAATTGGTTTGAGGGAGGGTTTCTGGGAGGGGCTGGGAAGGGAGGAAGGAAAGCAGAGTCTTCTATTTCAACAGCATTTTTAAAAAGGGAACACAAGACAGACAGATAAAAGAATCCCTACTAAGGGTCAGTATGAAATTGAGATAAACCTGAGAAATTTTATATAACTTAAAGTTCACTTATGTAAGATAGCGAGGAAGACCTGAAACTATTATAAAATCAGCTAAGGGGTTAGTTCAGAGAAACCATGATGCTTCGCTTTAGTTGTTAAAACAGTCTGGAATAACCAAGATAGGCTGTGGACATATCCGGGGGTGGGGTGGGGTGTTTGATTATATAAATCAAAGGTGGAAAGTGTCAGCAACCGTGGGTGGCATCATTCCCTACGCAGGGAACCCTGACTGTACCAGAGCAGAAGAATGGAGCCGAGATCCTGATGCTTTTAGCGGCATATGTGACTACTTCCCCGAGAGTCTGACACTTTGAATTTCCCGAATGAAGGACCAGAGTTTTATTTTATCACAACAGAAAGTGAACGCAAGAGACAGCCCACACAAGCATCCTCCTGGCTTCCCTAGGACCTCTCTCTGTACAACATGTTAATGGAAGGAAAGCTGCGCTGTATCAAAAGCTAACATTACACCTTAATGCATTTTTATTCATGATGAAGAATTATAAGAGAACACTGTTACTATCAGATGCTAATGGAACTTTCAGATACCTACAGGGAAAAATAATGGCAAATTCAGTTAAACTAAAATAAATCTGCCACGCGGGGGCTGGAGAACGGCTCGAAGTGTAAAGTGCTTTGTGCTCACACATGAAGACCCAACCTTGCGGCACCCAGCACCAATGTAAAAAGTCTGGCCTAGTAATGTCTGTCTGCAATTCCAAACTAAGGGGGCAAGAGACAGGCCGAGCCCAGAAGTTCACTGGCCAGCCTAAGGGAACAGAGGAGTTCCAGGTTTAGTAAGAGAACCTGTCTCAAAAATAAGGAGGGGCTGGCAAGATGGCTCACTTGCTGACTAGTGATGTAAGTCTGATGACCTGAGTTCAATCCCTGGAAGGCACGTAAGGATGGAAAGAGAGGACCATTTCCACAGACTTGACCCCTGACCTCCATTCGCACCCCATGGCATGCATGCCTTCACATATGCAATAGAAAACAATACACATCTAAGCACACTAATAACTAAAACTAAGTTAAAAAATAAAGTGGGCTGGAACAAATGAAGATGCCAAATCTTGATCTCTGGCTGCCACGTGGATATACACCTTCACAGACATTACACAACTGCACAAATACACCACATACATGTACACACAAAAATGTAAATTTGAAGCTGGCAGGATAATAACTGTGGTGATTTGGGTGACTATGGCCCCAAAGGCTCTTTTATTTAAATTTTTGCTCTTTAGTTGATGGACTGTTTTGGGAAGGGTTAGGAGGTGTGGCCTGTTGGAGGAGGTGTGGTCTGTTGGAGGAGGTGTGCCAATGGGGGTGGGCTTTGAGGCCTTAAAAACCGCACATCATTCCTAGTCTGTGTCTCTCTATCTCTACATCCCTTCAACTTTTGGATAAGACAGAAGCTCTCAGCTACCTCTCCAGGACCTTGCCTGTCTGCTGCCTGGCTCACCACGATGGTTAGCATGGACTAACTCCCTGTTAACTGTAAGCAAGCCCCCAAGGAAATGCTTTCTTTTATAAGTTGCCTCGGTCATGGTGTCTCTTCATAGCAACAGAACAGTAAGACAATAATACATGATCCAAATGTAACGTATGCAATTTGCTGTATTTCTATGTACCCTTTCTAGCCTTAGCTCATTATCCTAATTAAACTGAGGTGTGGGATCAGATTTGAGCACAATACTCTCTTCACGAAGGCGACATATATGCCGAAGACTTCTTTGTGTCCCAAATGGTCCTTTCCCCAAGTTTTATTATACTCTGCTTTCCTTACTATATTGATATCCAGTTTACAAGCACTTTCAAACGGAATAAAGTTAAGAAAGAATCCACATGGAAAGAAAAACCCCAGGAGATCAGCATCTTTCCTGGGTGAGCCTCTCAAGCAGCTGAAGCCTTGCAGCCACCACAGCGTCCATCTGCTACACCTGGGAGACACACCTGCTGCCCGGGGACACTCAGCATCCCGGGTTAGTGGCACACCCAGTCGCCTGGGGAGGAAAATGGTAAATCCTCTATGAATCCTCTAGACTTGTGTGCAGAAGAGGGCAATGTCACGGACAGTAATCATTAACCGAGAGAAGGATGCAAATCAGACACAGGCTCACAGAGCTGGTGGTGAGGACTCATCCCATCTCGCATTCCAAAGAGTACGCTATCAGTCTAGGGCATCGCCTCAGGAGGCAGGAAAGCACCAAGTTCGTCATTCCGCTGAGCACAGGGGTTTGAGTTTCACCCTTTCTAACGGTACTGGACCAGTCACAACTTGCTGATTAAGTAGGTGACAAAGTGAGCTCATCAGTCCTGAAGGCCAGATTTTGAAGTTGAAAGTCACATGGCCACGCACCAATCTGTTGGTCAACTTTCACATTAGCTGTCAAAAGAAACTACCAAGACGGACCCCCCCAAACTGCAAAGAAACCCCTTACTGCTTCTTGCGGCTCTCATTTTTGCTACTTAGATAGTCATGAAGTCGGTTTTGCAGCATCCCGACCCAGGAATACTTCTGTAATTAAGCTTCAAAGGTGTCATGGTCGTTCTTTACAACCCTCTTTTGAAGAAGTGTTCCCTACCCACTGTTAGCAAAAGACCGAGTGGAACAACTCCTTTATCCCTGAAGTAGAAGCACTGTGGCAAGTGGTGTGCAGTGTCAAGTGTGTGGTCAGCGTGGCCAAACAGAGATCATAAATAGTCAAGGCAGCCACGGATTCCAGGACAGTCCATGCACCTACAAGAATTGAGCAACTCTAGAAAAGGAATTCCTTACAGTAGTTATACAAACATTGAGACGTGGCTTACCCTTTCAAGAAGCCTCAGAAACATGTTGAACAAGGACAAAGTTAAGATCCCAGAGCCCAGGCAACATCGTTGGGACTTTTGTGGAATTCCACAACTCTGGTACTTGAAAGTTCCTAGCACACCCAAACATGGCATGACATCCACATACTTCGAAACATACCTACTAAGCGTGACCCAGCCGCACAGAACGGGCCCACTTACTGGAGACACCAAGGGCACAAATTCAAGTTTCTAAGCAGTGGTAGGAAGTGTTCTTTCAGGAAAAAAAAAAAAGCATGCATCTTCGTGAGAAAACAGTTCTTCTTTTACCAGAAGTGATCAATTCAGTAAGTCTTCAATCTCAATATGAAATCCTCCGCTCAAAGCGGAAGTTGAGCCAAACTCAACTTTTAAGTTATATAACTCTTGGCTTAGAACTACACCAGAGCCTTAGTCAGGGTTTCTGTTCCTGTACAAACATCACGACGAAGAAGCAAGTCGGGGAGGAAAGGGTTTATTCAGCATACACTTCCACGCTGCTGTTCATCACCAAAGGAGGTCAGGACTGGAACTCAAGCAGGTCAGGAAGCAGGAGCTGATGCAGAGGCTATGGAGGGGTGTTTCCTACTGGCTTGCTTCCCCAGGCTTGCTCAGCTTGCTTTCTTATAGAATACAGGACTACCAGCCCAGGGATGGCACCACCCACAAGAGGCCTCCCCCCTTGATCACTAAGTGAGAAAATGCCTAACAGCTGGATCTCATGGAGGCATTTCCTCAAGGGAGGCTCTGTTCTCGGTGATAACTCCAGCTTGTGTCAAGCTGACACACAAAACCAGTCAGTACAACCAGCATGGGCAATGGGGAGCGAGGGTGAGAGGGACGCACAACTGGAAGAGGAAATACAAGAATGCGCTTGAGAAGCCATCTGGGATGGGCACTGCGCACCTGTACCTGTCTCCAACTGCGTAGCGGCTCCTCTGCTCCCTGCATCACTTGTGGAGTCAGCCACGAGATCCCTGAGGTCTGTGCCATCCTTCTCCATGGCAACAGGTTTATAATTAAACGGAATATCCAGACACACAGTCTAGGAAATAGTATAGCTTGTAAACTTCAGTTATATAAAAAGCTTTTTAAAGGAACAAAATTTAAGCGTGTGGCGCTCCTTACTGAAAATTCAAGAAAATATTTTAAAAGAACAGACACTGTCCGAGGCAGTGAAGACACTGAGGGGGGACCCTCGGAGTATGCCACGATCCTCTCCTATCGCTGGCAATCAGAGGCCCCTGCAAAGCTTTCCACCCCACGAGATGACCAGCCTCTTCCTGCTAGAGGCTCTGTTTTACATCTTAGGGCTGCCACAGAGAGACATTTGCTAAAAAGCTCTGTTCAGGAAACAAAACTAAGACCAAAATGGAGCACGGGTGTTGGGTGTGGGGGGCTCAAGCCTCATTGGACTGAAGTTACCATCATGGCAGGAGGTCAGACTTTGCCCAGGTGATTGTTGTTTCAGTTTCTCCCACGGGTCTGTCAGCCAGTTTTCAGGGGAACTACATAAAGTAAACTGATTAAACTGCTTTCCTAAGGTTAATGTGAAAGGTAAAGGTCAGGCCAGGACAAAAGCAAAAACACAGTAACAAAAGGCCCTTTCTTTTCTTTTGAGATTAGATAAAAAAAAATCTGCCATGTAGATCTTGCCCTCACCTCCCAAGGGCTGCTGGGACTGCAGCTGTTTGGGCTTATGTGGTCCTTGGGATCCAACCCAGAATGTCATAAATGGTATAGAGAAACACAGTAACATGTGAACCACACCTCCAGGTCTGCAAAACACCCCCACAGGGTTCCAGGGTTCGCCACACTTATTCAGGCGCACAGGGGTGGGGGTGTCTCACCATTTCTATAGGAGACATATTACCTAACTGCAAAGTAGCTAATTTCAAAATGAGTCACTGTCTGACACCCTCTCCGCCACCATTTTGGTCTCTATATCTTCATGCCTCCCGAATCCCTCCTATCCATCCCATCCTTCTCACCCCTCTCACCAAGGTCCGGAAGCTTCCCCCTTTCCTCAGATGCAGCCCGGCTCACTCCAGAGCCCCGCTGACCTGCCCACCCCCTGAGCCCATCAGGTCCTGCCCTATGCCCAAGGCCAACAATTGCCCTGTAAACAGACCTAACTGCTAATTAATGGCAGTGAGTGGCTCTGTCCAACATGAAAGTCACAGCCACAGCATCCAGTGGCTGTGGATTATGAAGTGGATGGGGGAGGGGAAGGTCAGTCAAGCATTTGCCTTGCAAACACAAGAATTTCAGTTCAGTCCCCAGAACTCATGTAAAATCTTTATGTGTGGCAGAGTGGACTTGTAACCCTCTGCAGGCAGGTGTAAGAGGGAGGGCCCTGGAGCTCACTGACCTGCCTATCCTAACGGGGGCTCCCCAGGTCACAGGCAGTCTCTGTCTCAGGGAAGAGGAAGCTGAGGATGACACCCAAGCTTGTCCTCTGGCCTCCACATGCATGTGCACACACGTGTCATATGTCCTGTGCTCACAGATGGAAAAGGATAAAGTGGACTGTCAGTTGAATGTGCTGCATGGATGGAAAGTGCTAGAATTTTGTGGAGAGTATCTGGCCAGACTTAGGGCAGAGACCAAAATCTTCTGTGAGCCATTCTTTGCACTCAGAACTGAGGGTATAATGCTATCATATATATTATAACATATTGTACTTATACTATTTAGCCCTTTACAGAGAAAACAGTGATGGCTAATACTGGAATAGGCTGTCAACTGTGACAGATACATGTTGTAGATAAAATCTCTGAACTTTTTACGCCTAGTTGAGATTCAAGTCCTATTAGGGAATTAAGTGAAATTATAGACACTAACATTAAAAATAATCAAAGTGCGTCTAGACATGGCTCGGTCAAGCATGGGCAATCATGCAAAAAGGCCGAGTGCAAGCGAGTGTCATGACACTAGTGCTAGGAGACAGGAGCAGGAGGATCACGGGAGCACTCAGGAAATCCTGCTCAGCCAGTCAGTGAGCTCCAGGATCAGAGAAAGGCCTTGTCTGTATAAATGAAGAAAGAGAAATAGAGAAGACAGTTGAAGGCACTTCTGGCCTCCGTGTGCACTCATGCAAACACACACACACACACACACACAAACACACACACACACACACACACACACACACACACACACATCACCGGAAAAGAAGTATTCTTTGATATTTTGCACTACAGCGAAAGTGGAAAGAGCTAAGTTAAGAAGAAAATATTTCTGAGGTTGCCAGTTTTCACTGAGGCGTTATTCAGGGTTATTTGATGGTTTCTGAAGGTGGAGTTGTCTGGAGTGTATAAAAACTGCTGATTTTTAACTACAACCTAGCTAATCCAGCCAGTTATTACAACAACCTTGTAGGGGATAAACATTGGAGAGTTAAGAATAAGCGAAATGGTTTCAAACAAACAAAAGAAGAAGAACAACAACAAAAAAATCAGATTTCTAAATTATAACCCTGAATGTGAGTTATTTTATATCATACCCGTTTCCCTTGAAATTAAACAATACAAATCTCCATGGTTATTATAAACAGTTAAAAATGCAGTTAGGTCATTTTCTGACGAGCCTTGGCCACTGAAATTACAGACTACAGGCTTCATGTTTCCATCTGAGTCACAGCGATGCCAGAGAGAACGAGAAGGCTGGCCTTGAGCCAGCGGCCATGAACAGCCTACAGTGATCCCGGAAAGACAAAGACTGTCACAGGACAGGTGAAGAGCTGCCACGTTAGCAAGATGTCTGTCTGGAGTAACAGTCAAGCTGACACTCTGACCCCCCGGGTCATGCTCCGCTCCCCACTCCACTCCAGAACAAGCCTGATGTTCAAGCAGCATGGGCCTTTCTTGGGGCCGTGGGGATCATCCTGAAATAACCCTTCCCAGTTTTACTTACCGCTTACGTTTTTACCAGACTACTGTATCCCAGGGGCCTTCCCTTCTGCTTATTATCTCAGCCGCCACCAGTTTCCCTCCTCTTCAGGCTACACAAAGAGACACAGGGGCAGCTGGGAGCCTAACACTGAGATATTCCCCAGGGCGAAGCAGGTCCCACTCAACAATGCATCAACTGAAGGACTCAGCTTCTTCCCATCAATCACTATAGCAACCAAAGGTGGCCATTTCCCGTACAACTAGCTGCCCACAGCCACAAAGTGCTGGTATGAGACTGAAGACTGTTCATAACATTAGGTGGTCTTCTTTTAGGTGTGAAGCCTCAGGTGCTGGGGTCACAGTTAGGATTTTACACTCTGGGTTTTGGTTAGGGTCAGGGTAAGGGCTAAAGGGTCAGGGCAAAAGGGTAAGGGTTAGGGTTATGATTTTACACTCAGGATTAGAGTTTAGGGTAAGGGTTAGGGTTAGGGCTTTACACTCAGGGTTAGAGTTAGAGTTATGGTTTTACACTCAGGGTTAGGGTCAGGGTAAGGGCTAAAGGGTTAGGGTTAGGGTTTTATGCTCAGCTTTGTCTAGCACAGTGGTTCAAACCTTCCTAATGCTGCAACACTTTCATACAGCTCGTCATGTTGTGGTGATCCCTAGACATCAAATTATTTTTGTTGTTACCTCATAACTGTTAATTTTGCTATAATTATGAATTGAAACATCTGATATGTAAGATATCTGATATGCAGCCCTGGTGAAAGGGCGAATCCCCAGGCTGAGAACTACTGGTCTGGAGATTTAACTCCCATAGCAAGTGTTTCACTAATTTTATATTCAACCACACCTGTAGAACATTAGCATCTTCATAGATGGTAAATCTACCTCATCTGTTCCTTAAGAGAAACTCTAGCAAGGATTTCCATCTTACAAACAGGAAACGGATACAGAAAAGTTAAGGTACAGCAGCACATGGGGACAGGTCGATGGCAGAAATGGCTCTCAAATCTAGGATTTTCCTTACTATACCCTATCAGGCCATTTGCAAAACTGCACACACACTGAAGTGTTAATTTTTCTCTTGTTGTGGACTTGAAAAAGAACCTGTCACCTTAAGAGTTAATATTAAGAAGCGTCCAGGACTGGTGCCCTGTCTAATGTGGAAAGCCTCACAGAGTTGGTCTCTGACCACCACACAGGCCATGGCATGTCTAGGAATAAATAGATAAAGAATCAATGAACATGAAAGAACTGTGGAAGTGACAAATGTGGTCAAAGATCGAAGCGAACCAGTTCTTCCTGTTGGCACTAACTCCAGGACTCTGAAAGATGACAGTCAGACTGAGCATCCTGCAGAGCCACTTAGGAGATGCCACCTAGCCTCTGTTGACCTCAGGGCCCTCGGGCAACTCCTTGGGTGGCCAGGCCTGGGCGTTTCCCTATCCTCACCCACCCCCACCATCGCATTCTCAAATAGGGTGTCACTGACCAGAAGTCTCCGGTAGATAAAAGGTAGAGACAGCCCAAGTCTGTTGGGGCTGCTCTGGCGGGAAGGCTGTGTGGGCAGCACCCCGACATGGAGGTAGACCAGGAAGGCTGACTCAGAGGCCACCTTGTCACTTCTGAATGTCCAGCTGCCTGAGGACTGCACATCACTCTTGGGATGCATCATCTGACCTTGGTATCTTTTCAAGTTGCTCAAAAATGAAATTCCATTGTTATTGTTGTTATGAAACCCATTGTTGCTATTGTTGTTGTTGTTGTTGTTGTTGTTGTTGTTGTTGTTGTTCTTCTTCTTCTTCTTCTTCTTCTTCTTCTTCTTCTTCTTCTTCTTCTTCTTCTTCTTCTTCTTCTTCTTGTGACGTAGGTTGAGGTACATACATAGCTTAGCAGGTGACTCTGGGAAGGAACGATCCATTGAGGCATACTATTTCGTTTCGTGACCTTGAAGTTGTATTGTGACTCTGTGTGCATGTCTGGACTTTACAGGAAATTTAATTAAGCTAGACAGTTCATGAACCCAATTACTGCTCCTTCTGTGTTGCTGGGCTGAGGGGAAGGCTCAGCCAGTAAAGAGTTTCCCACTGTGTGAGCATAAGGATCCAAGTTCCATTCACAGAACCCACAGGAAAAAGCTGGGCACAGCAACACATGCTAGTAATCCCTGTGCTGGATGGAGGGGGCAGACGGGCAGATCCTTTGGGATCACTGACCAGACAGTCAGCTTATTGAGCCAAACTGAAGTCTCCATCTCAGATAACAGGTAGGTGACACCTGAGGAACCACATCTAAATTTGTCTGGCTGCCCATAAATGCATGCATGCACACATGGTCACACACACACACACACACACACACACACACACACACACACACCCCTCTACCTACATTGCCAGGCACTATATTACAAAGGCACATAAGATTGAAAATGAACACTGTCACCCCCTCTAAGCCATTCTTTATTGTTGGGCAGAAATCCTTCCTCATTTACTTATGAGATCACACTGACAGACTCTGAGACTCTCACAGACTGTGGCTCAGAACACTTCTCTCTCTGTAGTATCTAAGACTATGGCGGATAAAGACTACAGTATCTGACTTCCTTTAGTTGATAACAAAACACCCACTCTCTCGGCTTACTCGGGCCACGGCAGCTGTTTCTCAGCTGTCTCCACCAAGCGTATCCCTGAGCTATGCTGCTGGCCCATCCTGTGCGTGGCTCCCCTCCTCCAGCTTCCGGGAAAACAGCTGTGCAAGCACATCCTGTCCCACACTCGAGGCTCTCCTACAGTGGGCTTTGTTGACAAGGTTAGATCTCTCATAGGGGAATGCTGGGGACACTGTCTCATGATTACCTATCATTAAAAAAACATTCTAAGTACAGGCCAAGAGCTCTGACAGCTCCTGTGATCTCTCATCCATTGTCAGACAGTATGGGCTCAACGGTGATCACTCAGATCCAGGGTTGCTCCCTTCCCCAATCTGTCACAGGTAAGAGATGGCTAGAAGGCTGGAATTTCTCCATTTTAATTTGTTTTTATCTTTTATTTATGTGCACATGGATGCCCACAGAGGCCAGAGGCAGTGCCAGATGCCCTGCAGCTGGAGTCACAAGCAGTTGTGAAGAGCCTGACATGGTTGCTAGGAACTAAATTCAGCTCCCCTGGAAGATGGACAAGTGTTCTTCACCGCAGAGCTTTTTCTCCAGCTTCTGAAACTGCTGTCTAAAAAGCTAACTGAGCTTGCCTCCACAATGGCCAGCTCCACAGAAGCAAGCATTTGAGAAGGCAAGAACCAGAAGGTACAGGCTAAGCCAACAACAGATGGAATCAGCTCAGCCCTGCAGGATTCAAGGAAAAGGGAAACGCAGCCCACTTCTGGATAGAGAAGGGCGAGAAAAGTGTGACGTCTTTGCTCGTCTATGCAGTCTTCAGTTCCTTACAAGACAGCATCCTGTGTAACCCAAGTCTCTCAAAACTTACAGTGTACCCAAGAAGGACTTTGAGCATCTCACTGTCCAGTCCCTACCTCTCAAATATCAGGATTCCATGAATTCGTTAGTGTATGGGGCTGGGACCAAGGACTTCCTGGGGCCTAGGCAAGCACTTTATCAACTGAGCTTCTAGATCCCTAGTCCATTGTCCTATTCTGAATGTCAGAAGGTGCCATAGAGGTCATCTGTAATTATGGTCTTCTGGCCATATCAAGAACATACAGGGAAAGCCAGGAAGGTCTTCCCAGAGGAAAGAAAATGGTATAATTAGGGCTCACAGAATAGATAAGTGCATCTGCTTAACTTGTTATGTAGCTACAATACCGGTTCTACAGCCACTCAGGACACATAGAGATAGTGGTATTCTAAGAATGTACCTCAGGAAACAAAAGGAGATTTATTTAATCCTTAAGACTGTAGAGGGGCCCTTAAAGCTCCTTACAGAAATGACAGCAGGAGCAAATCACTATACAGAATGTTAAGGAAACAAAAGGTTGTCTCCCACTATTTGTTAGAGAGGTGAGGGAAGAAAGAAGAGGAAGAGGAGGAAGAGGAGAAGGAGAAGGAGGGAGGGAGGGAGGGAGGGAGGGAGGGAGGGAGAGAGAGAGAGAGAGAGAGAGAGAGAGAGAGAGAGAGAGAGAGATTAAAATCCAGAAGGAGAGATGGGAGTGTTTAGGTCATCCTTATTCCTCTGGAAATGTGGCTGCCTCCTATTTTTAAAGTAGCCAACATTGGAGTCTGGAAAGGTATGGCTTAGCAGTTAAGATCACTTGGTGTTCTTCCAAACTTGAATTGAGTTCCCAGCACCCACAGTGGGCAGCTCACAACTGCCGTAAGTCTAGAAGATCAGTTGCGATCTTCTGGCCTCTGGTTATCTGAAAACACATGGGATGCATGCACATACATAGCCGTGCACACACAAATCCATGCAACTTCCTGTCTCTACTCCTGTTCACTTCCTTGGCCATGTGTATGAGAACACACATAAAGATATTTCACTCATCAGGGTCTCTTTGCTACTTAACAACCATAGTTCCTCAAAACAGGCCCTCTGGTCTTCTTTTATACTTGTGCTTCTGTGGACTTCCCAGAGCCTAGGATGCTGAACAGATTCAGAAGTGTCCCCTAGCTGGACTGGCTCCTGGTAGCCACAGCAGGCGACACACAGGTTGTCCTGGCCTCCACTTACTCTTTCTTCCTTGTTGTTGGCATAGGTGGGGGCTGAAGCAAGTATTAATTTCCTTCTGTCAGGAACAATGCACACTTACTCTCTACTCATAAGGGTTTAAAAATAAACATTGACTTAGGTTTTACTCTTTAGTGAAAGAATTTCATGACCAGTACAGACTTGCATTCTCCATTTGATAGAATTAGTAACATCAAATCTTAACACAAATAAACCTGGAAAGAAGAAATATAAATGTTCCTAAAGAACACTGACAAGTATAAAGGAAATATAAGATATGGAAAGTGTTATAGACTTCTTTTTCTATTTTTTCAGAGACTCTGTATTTATTTTCTGTCCCAAGGATGATGTCTGATAGACAGCAAGCCTCGGTCGTAGGTCTGAAGGTAAAATTTGCTGACAATCTCATTTCAAGCACATCCAAAATTAGCAACTAATTCTCTCCACATGCTTTATTAATAGACTCCTGAAACTTGGAGATTCGAGAGAACCACAGTTGGCATTAGGTCGGCCAATCACAGGGACCGAAGAGAAACAGATGCTAATACAATCATTACCAGAAGACAAAGCTAATAACCCTGATCCTGGAAACTCCTCAACCCTTTACACTTGTATGCTGCAGCTTAACAAAAGGCAAAACACACACACAGCTGGTGTGGGGGGTGGGATCCCAACCCCTGGAGCTGTCTGGTTTAGATTATAATCCCCACAATTTACACTGACCCCGTTTCTTACTATGAGTTGTTGAGGCTGCAGCTCTGTGGGCGGGGAGCTCACCCGGCAGGGTGAAGCAGTGGATCAGGTCCCTGTCACTTCCTACACTGGGCGTGCGTGTAATCCCAGCACTCAGCGCTGGAGGCAAAAAGACCAGCCTGGGCTACACGAGAGCCAGCCTCCTCAAAATAACAAATAAAATCATTTTACAACTATTTTTTTTTTCCTGGCACGCTTCTCAAAGAGTAACTTAAAATTGGGTTTAATGAAGACCAGGGAGAACAATTTTTAAGAAATATAGTCAAAGGAAAGGTAGCCATTATCCAAGAATAATCTTATATTACTTGGCCTTTTATAAAAGTAAGTAAACCTCGGTCTCTCCAAAGTCCTGTAACCTAAAGTCATAAAAATAAAAGTTGTTGATGGTGGTCATCAAGTGAGACATAATATTAAAAAAAAATAAACCCAAACCTTTTTATTGATCCCCCCTCCCACCCCAGGAGTCCTCCATTACGTTATGGCAGAAAAGTCATTAATTCTGAAAGGGTGTCATGGAGACAAAAACGATAAATTAAGAACCATTTGTTGATAACGCCTCAGCAGATAGATTTCCTGCAAATTCAATCCTTAAAAATCTGAGAGGAATTCTTGTCTTCTCATTCAGAGGGAGCAATGACCAAAAGTTAATACTGATTTACGGTAATTAAGCATTAATAAGGGCACTCACCATGGCGGGAGATAAAGGGGGTCAAATGAGCCTACTGAATCTGGGCATCCACCCGTCCAAGAACCCGATGCTTGATGCGGACAAAGAGCAAGTTAGAGAGGAGATACGAGGAGAGGAGAGGCCGAAGCCGGCAGCGGCGGGCACTTTATTCAAAACTACTGCGCCCTTCCTCCTGGCCTTTACAACCTCACTCCAAGCCTAAGCTTAGTGAGCTGCCTTCTACATCCCCAGCGCCTGGGAAGCAGCAAATCACACGAGGTCACTGCTCTGAGGGATGCACAAGTGTCCCTGGTCAGCAGAGATGTGCTCCAAACATCTCTGAGATCACGGGGCTCCGAGGATGTCAAAACAACAGCAAGCGTGTGCCTCTTATTAGCCCCACCAGTGTTTCTGTGTGTGTGTCCCCACACATGAGGACACGTGCACGGAGTTCATATGTGCATTGGAGTCTGGGTGCAGAAGTCAGAGTTCAACCCCAGGTGTCCTTCAGCTGAATCTCTCGTTGGCCTGGAGCTTTCTGAGCAGGCTAGGCTTGCTGGCCGCACACTGATGGAATCTGTTGTTTTTATCATGTCTAACAGTTTCACATGGGTATTAAGAAGCAAATCAGGGGGCTGGTAAGATGGCTCAGTAGTTAAGAGCACTAACTGCTCTTCCGAAGGTCCTGAGTTCAAATCCCAGCAACCAGATGGCAGCTCACAACCATCTGTAATGAGATCTGAAGCCCTTTTCTGGTATAGACAGTTACAGTGTACCCACATTTAATAAATAATTAATCTTAAAAAAAAAAGAATCAAATCAGATTTTCATTTTCTGCAAGGTAAACATTTTACCACCTGGGCCATCTCCCTTGCTCCCAGCTTTGCTAACAGATAGGCTCAGTGACCTTCAGAATGACCAGATTATATGTCGCAAAGGGCACCTTGAGTAACAAACCTGGGTCATGCATGCCACTTCCACTTAGGATGGCATCACAGAGAGCAGCGTAAGCATGAGAGCCATTGGGCAATCTGAAAGCCGAGCTGCCCCCCTAGGGTTCCCTCAACGGAGATGATAGAGAGCCCCAAACAGCAGGAAGAGGGTGGTTTGGGCAGCAGGTCCCCTGGAATCCACACTGTGGTGGGACCTGCAGATCTATATTTGGACAAGGGACGGCGTCGTTATCCTGTTCAAAAACTGACCCAAGGAAGTCTGTCTCTTCCCCTTTTCAGATTCTGCTTCTAATAAGAAACCACTTCCCAGCTCTGTCAGAAATGACAAAAATCTGACAACTGCCCTCCTCTTTTAAGAAGTGGCATTCCAAAAGCCACAAAAATGTGCTAATATTTATTTGCAGCAGGCAGATAACACAGCTACTGGGAGAAAAGGCCTATGTGCACAGACAGGCTCGAACAGGACAGACCGGCCTGTCCGTGCCTAGAGTGAGAACCCCAATTCCACTTCCTTCTAACAGTTGGAAACTGACAAGAAAAATTAATCCTTTTACTTCTGAGCTATTCCAGGAGATAAGCTCTGTTACGCAGACTGTGGAACGCCTCGCGGGAACGCCAGGTGTCCTGCGTTTATTTTGCGGAGCACATCCCTGTGTCCAGGCAAAAGGCACCACGTGACATGCGGACTTGGGAGTGACGAACACCAGGTATGAGGAGATGGCACGTCACATCCATGGCTAGCACTCATCAAACAGGCCTCGGTTGCCAGCGGCACCAGCTTACCTACTTTCTCTCTCGCTGACTATACCCCAGCTATATCGGCTCTGTGCAACCCCAGGTGTAAACGCTCTGCTGCGGTTGGAATATGAAGAGTCTCTCCTGGGATCCCCGCGTTTGAAAACTTGGTCTTTGATGATGCTGTTTGGGAAGGTTGTATAACCTTCGTGAGGTATGGCCTTGCTAGACGGAGGAAGCGGGGCCTCGGGGACAAGCGTCGGGGTTGTATAACCTGGCCTCACTCACTGTTCACTCTCTGGTTCCTGACTATGCATGAAATGTAGCCAGAAGCCTCCCACTCCTACCTGCTGTGCTGGCATCACAATTAACCCTTCTCTTCAGGTGCTTCTTGGCCAGCATCGTCAAATGGAGAGGAGAAGTAACCATTGGACCCCTCTACTCCTTCATGACCAGCAAGCCCACTTCTGACCACAAGTATATTTTTCTTATTGGATAATCATCATCAATAAAACTCCGTGAATTCAGTCTGTGTTTGGAACAGATCTTCGCTCACTGGTACTTAAATCAGCAAACTGGCAAACGTATCAATAAACTAACATAAAATATATGTAGCAAGGCATGGTGGCACATTCCCGTCACTCTGATACTGAGAGGCAGAGTGGGGAAGGTTGGGAATTCAAGGCCAGTCTCTGCTACGGGTCAAAGTCCAGGTCAGTCTTGGTTTGACTCAACCCTGTTTCAAAAATAACAAAAACACAGATTTAAAAAAAAAAATCTGGTGGCCGGTGGTTTATAGGAAACAACATGATGCTATGAAAACACCTCTTCTGTGCTGAACCACTTAAACACCATTTTGGATGCAGGGTGGGAAATGAAATAGCCCCTCTGAATGCTTGGAGACACCAGCATGAACTCAGAAAGCTTTCCTAAGGATTTTAGAGCGCGGTGGCATCAAGCTAGCCCTCCAGTCTATAAATACCGCCATTATTGCCGCCTGCCCCCAATACCCTCAACCGCCCACTCTGTCTCTTCTTCCCCACGCTGGCAAATCTTCCTGCATCTGTTTTGCTTGGCAGCACACATCAGCATTCCAACAGATGTCACCTGGCCGCTGCCTGCAGATTGCAACACACCAGGCAAAACAAGAACTCTGTGCAAAGGGAAAACAACCCTTAGGAAGCTTTCCTGTGCCAGGAGGTCCTTGACCCACAGACTAGGGGTGGGGGTGGCATCAGAGAGGAGACTGTGTTTCACTCCACCTCCAGACTCCATCGTTCCCAGGACCACTAGAGGAAAACTCCCAAGCCCCATGATACCTAGTGGGAGGTTCCTCCTCTCCCCCAAGACACATCATCTTCTCCCACACAAAACCTCTATACACAGGCCTGGTTCTTCAGCCTCAGTCACGAGGATCAGCTGGCTTTGGTTACGTTATGATACCCACGAGACTTCCATAGAAATCATGATGTCTATTTTCCCCTTTTGTGTAAATCCACACTATAAGAAATATTTTCAGTAGCTCAAAGGAGCAACTATTTCCTCAGCAGGCATTCCAATATCATCCCCAAACCCCGCCTGGTCTGTCTTCGCCAATAGATTCACACTGTGTCTGTGTGCCCACCCTCAAGTCCCCAGCTGATCAGGGAAAGGCATGACAGCCCAGAAGATGAACCGATGACCCAGAACCCAAAGGAAACATTCCAAACTTTGCTCCCAGAAAATGCTTCTGAAGAGCCTGCCTGGCACCGGGGGATGAAGCTTGCAGGGTAAATGAGCTATTTTAAAAGCTATATATCAGGCCGGGCGTGGTGGCGCACGCCTGTAATCCCAGCACTTGGGAGGCAGAGGCAGGCGGATTTCTGAGTTCGAGGCCAGCCTGGTCTACAGAGTGAGTTCCAGGACAGCCAGGGCTACACAGAGAAACCCTGTCTCCAAAAACCAAAAAAAAAAAAAAAAAAAAAAAAAAAAAAAAAAAGCTATATATCTGCTTTGCAGCCCACACATTATTCATCAATGGACACAATGCCCCGTAATAAATGCAGTCTGCAAATCAGAAGCTGACTCTCTGGTGCAGAGCTGCAAAAAATACATCCACCCACAGCCTGGCCTGACACAGGCAGCAGAAGACATCTTGAAATAACACTCCCGCGAGGAGCATAACAGCTCCCCGTTTTCCCAAGCATTGCAAAATGCAAATGGCAGGCTAAGTGCTGAGGTGAGGCGACCTCCTCAGAGATCTGATGGTCATCCCTGGCCATCGGGGGAGCAACTGGGCATGAGGGATGGGTTGGCGACAACAACGTAAGTCTGGGACCATGGCCTTTCCATCCTAGAAGGGGCTATGAGATTACAATAGCTTCCCCGCTTGACTCTTAGCTCCGACTGCCTTGAACACTCTTAGTGGAGTGGCCACCGTGTCCATCTCTGGCCATTTCTTCTACGGCCTTGCATCTCCATACGTTCCATTATCTGCACACCCCATGACGATGCTGCTTCCTGATGGGCTCCGGACACTGTCTATGGAGGTTACCTTTAACTGGTGACTTGACCTAATCTAGGCTTGTAAGAGTCTCAACGGGACTGTCTAGATTAAGTTGGCCTGTGGACACATTTATGTAGGCTTGTCTTGATTGGCACGGGAGGACACAGCCTGCTGTTTGGGCCCTGGATTGTCTCGGACTAAACTAGTGAGCGGAGTTAGCAGGCATGCGTTCATTTCTCTCTGCTCTTGTCTGCCGATGTGATGTGACTGGCTGCTTTAAGTTCCCGCTGCCACGAATTCCCTGCAATAATGGACTGTAAACTGGAACTGGGGGTCCAAGGAAACCCCCCTTCCCTACGTTGTTTTCTGCCAGTCTTTTATCACAGGAATGATGCTAGAAGCCGTGCTCGTGTGCTCAGGACCGCTGCATGCCCCTCCACGCCATTCTCTATATTGGTTAAGTGTACTCGGCCTTTAAGTTCTTTGCACACACTCGGCCCTCTGAAGTATCTCCTCCCAGCTACGGACTCGATGTGCTCTGCACCACCCAAGGCTGCCTCACGTAATCCCTGGACCTGGTTCTGTTTCTGAAATCCTCACCATCATCTCCTATGCTGAGCTTTATACTTGTTACTGCTTGTCCCTGTCCTTGCTAGCGGAATGGGGTGGCATGAGGGAAGGTTGGGCTGGTTCTGCTCCCTGCCGTGGTCCCACCGTCTGGGACAGTACCTGGCTTGAAAGCGGAGTTTTGAGTTAATGACTAATCTAAGTCATTATTAATCTGAACTCCGAGCATGAAGTTAATGACTAATCTGAGTGTTTTCCCACCTCATCTACTATCAAGTTTATTTAGCTATCTTAATGGTCTTGGGAGGGTCCTTCTGGGGAGTCCTACCTATTTGTTCCAGCAGATGAAACACCTTATCTGTTAGAAGAAGAGGTTTTAGAAAAGGTTTAAATAAATATTATGGTTGCATGAGTCAGGACAACATGACCAACTCCTTCCCCCACAGCATCTAAAATACTTCAACAAAACAAAGGCACTGAAATAGACATCAACACTTAGAACTATCCAGGATTTTTGCTGGTCTATCACCAGGACGCAGACACTGGGTGCAGAACTGTGTGGACGCCACTGCCTGGGCTCCCCTGGCAGCCTAACCCTTCCGTCCTTAATGGCAAGTGGGAAAGGTATGGGGGGGATTGTCTATCACTGATACACAGATGCATGCGGGCATATTCAGGGCAATCATATTTTAAAATTTCCCAATTAGCAGCTGACCAAAGAAGGACTACAAACCTTACCCTCATTCACCCCAGATTCAGATATTTTTGTAGATTAAGCAACTATGAACTCTCACCCCCATGATGAAATACTGCCTTGTGGTCGCACGACATAGCTTCCCGAAGAGACCCTCCATATACAGCTACTGACCCTTGAGAAGGAACCCAAGACATACCTAAGTATGGATATCAACAAAATCCAACTTGGGAAACCAACGGGCTTTATCGCGGCAGAAATGGCTCAGACATATGTCACTAAAGCCCACTTCAACGCGGGCGACAGCTCACAAAGCTGGGATCCCGGAGCACAGTGCACACAGCCTGTGGGCAGCTCGGCAGACTGAAGAGCGCCGTTTCTAACTGACTCAGTTGGTCTAAACTTCTAGGCATGTTGTCTGGTCTGGGTCTTCTTTGCAGCTTGGTTTGTAGGAGAGCGATTCTTTGCAGTCTTTACTGCTTCCTCAGTGAGGGAGGGCCTAGTGAATCCTGTCAATTTGGGGGACTTCCTGAAGCAATTTTGAGTTGTTTACCTTCGTGTTTAAGGAGCTTCCCTGCAGGATGGAATGTTTTAATCTCAGAGGAAACTGTCCATCAGTCACACCTCCTTCTGGGCTCAAGAGAGTGAGAAAGATATCCATATGAGCTCTGTGGTATCGCAGTTCTGGGGTCAGTATCTACCGGGTCAATGTGGCATCTAATGTTTCTCGGTGTTCCTGTGGTACATCAGAAGCTCTCTAAGAGTACAGGGCCATTATGGGCAAGGACTAACCCCCATGTCCCTCAGCATCTCTCTTATCTGTGTGCAACTCCTGCTTTCTCAGGGATAATAAACCATTCACCAGGGATAAAGATAGCCCTATGCTCTCTGAACTCCGAGCATGAAGTTTAAAATAGCCGTTCAACACAGACTGTTTCTGGCAGGAGGCAGTAAGCTGGATTCCAGTGGTCTTCCCAGACAAAAGCCTTAAAACTCTTAGGGAAGGAACTAGTCTCAGTTATATTTTCCTGATTGGCTGGCTACCTTGGGTAACAACAGGCCTTCATCTGATTGTAATAGGGCTTTGGGGGGAAGACTTGATTTTAAAATATACATCCTTTCTTTTCTTTTTTTAAACAAAGGAGTCAGAGGGGTCAAGACACCACAAGAAAACCCAGAGAATCAACCAACCTGACCCCATAGAGGCTCACAGAGACTGAACATATATAGCAGGGAGCCTAACATATGTAATAGCTGTGCAGATTGGTCTTCATGTAGAACTCCTAACGGTGGGAGCGGGAGCTGTCTCTGACTCTGATGCCTGTCTTTGGGACCCTTTCTTCCTACTGGGTTGCCTTGTCTAGCCTTAAGAAAAGAGGAGGTGCCTAGTCTTACTGCAACTTTATACGCCATTGCTGGTTGATACAGGCTGAGTCTGGCCCTTTTCTGAAGAGGAGGAGTGGATGAGGCTGGGGGTGGAGGCTTGGGGGTGGGGCAAGGTGGGGCTCGTAGAGGGATTCAGAGGACAGGAGGAGGAGGAGGGGTAACTGCTGTAAGGATGTAACATAAATACAATTAAAGCAATAACAGAAAAAGCTCCAAGTTTAGTGGTAATCAGTATGAAGGTGATTGGTGTCTGACAGCAGGAATTAGAATACTAAACTACGCTGGGCAGTGGTGGCGCATGCTGTTAATTCCAGCACTTGGGAGGCAGAAGCAGGCAGATTTCTGAGTTCAATCAAGGCCAGCCTAGTCTACCTAATGACCTACTCCATATATGTGGAAGGAGAAATGAAAATTTCCAGAGTTCAATGTGATATATATATATATGGAAGAAGAAACTGAGGGGCCTTCATCATTTCCACAGGGTCCCAGACACGAACCCAGCTATGACAGCAACAGCATAGCACACTCCCAACCCATCTTTGCACCTGCCCATTCTGTGTAACTTTTTGGAAAGCTTTACGGAAACACTCAGCATAGAATTGTGGGTGTGGCTCAGCATAGGGGCCTCCTACGCCACAATAGTTCAGCCACAACAAGGCAGAAAACATGTCTTCAGAAAGGCCTCTGCTCAGATTAGAACTTCATTTCAATAAACTCCAACATTTCAAGACACAGAACTTGAACCTTAGAATGTAAAAACAGGTAAATCTGAAACCATATCCAAGAATACGTCACCAGCAATTGCAGCACATTATTTCCAACCTCAGATTCTCCAACAGTCAAGCAACACGATTTTACTAATGCGAGGGTAAGTCATCTAAAAGATTCAAACTAAATTAAAATGGTTGAGGTTGTAAGTCATCTATTGCCTCTTTAACGGAATGTAAAACCATGAATGAGGCCATATGATGCCATGAAGCCATTTTAGTTAAAAAAAAAGAATATCAAAGAAGCCCAGAGTGCTTGCTGTGGGTTTACCAATCACCTGGGATCAATTCCTCAAAGAAGTCAAGAAGTATCTTAGTTCTGTGATGTAACATCTGGCCTGAAAAACTGGATTTGAAAATGTTCAAGAATTTTTGAGTTTAGTATACATATTTCAATATTTCTGATATACTTTAAGTATCTACCTACCTTAATTATAAAAGTTTGGACCAAAGCATTGTTCTTCCTCTCTAATATATGGCCCTACATTCTAAAGGGACATGGGGAAAATCTCAAAAAGTGAGATAGTGAGGCTTTAAAAATAGGCAGTCAAGGATATGTGCAAATGCAACATGCATGGGTCATTAGGTATATTTTAAAGTCGTACCCTTGTTAAATCTCTAGAATGAAAAAACCCACTGTCCTTCCCTCCGGACACAGCTGCATCAGGTGTCTCTACACTTCCAACCCTGAGCACAGAAAGCCCTCAGGAAAGGAGCTCTGGTCACACGGATGCCCCCAGTTATTACAGAGAAATGAAAGTTCCTAGACTCTTGGCCATCTATAAAAATTGGCAGTGAAGACTTTAGGACTTCTGAAATCCACATTTGCCTAGCTTAAAAAAAATGTTTATTCTCTTGCTACCTGGTAGAATTTCATCCTCTTTACTAATACTTAAAACACTGGCTAGATGGGCTGGAGAGATGGCTCAGTGGTTAAGAGCACTGACTGCTCTTCCGAAGAGCGTGAGTTCAAATCCCAGCAACCACATAGATCTCACAGCCACCAAGATCTGATGCTCTCTTCTGGGGTGTCTGAAGAGAGCTACAGTGTACTTACATATAATAAAGAAATAAATCATTAAAAAAAGAAAAGAAAGAAAAATGAAATAAAACTTCTTTTAAAAAAAGAAACAACACTTTCTAGTTTAGAAAAATTAGGACAGCTGTACTGGTGCTTGAGGAACCAATGCAAAGTACTTCATTTACACACACACAAACACACACACACACACAGACACACATGCAGGCACACTCATTTTTGTTGAGGAGGAACATGGGCCTCCCACATCCTAAGCTCTTCCCTAGCTACAGGTCCAGACTTAGAGATGCAAAGCAATTCAATTTCAAAGTTTAACCAGGATCATCAAATCAATGAAATCAGGGCTCCTCCAACTTAATATATACTTTGGTTTCTTGGGTTCCCTTGGCTGAGAGATGGGAACATTTGACTCATATGTATCAGAACCAGCTAGAGTTCTAGATCCCCATCTTAAAGAAGCAGGCTTTTAAAAATTTAATCTACTCCTCCCTCTAGCCTCCAAATTAACTTCCTGTTCAAACACGGCACTGCTCAAAGAGATACTTGGATTCAAGACACAATCTCAAACTGGCCAGGACACAGGGACTTAATGGCTGGGCCACCTGTCTCCTCCAAGTAAACCCTCTCTGTCTCAGCTGGCTCAAGAAAGCCAAAGCCAAGCTATCGGGTGAATTAGGAAAACTCCAGGACAGCACTGTGTGTACACAACAGAGTAGTACTTAAATGCTTTCAGCAATCCCACTAACCAAGAAGCCCACAGTCACCATTCCTCCTTCAGGGCTCCATCTTTCTATGCCTCAAGAGGGGTGTGCAGCAGGTGGCTTCTTTCCTATGGCTGTCTCTTCCAGGCAACTGGTAGACCTCTACACCTCTCGTGTGAATTAAAGAAACAAGAGGATTGTGACAGGCTAAGAAATGTCAGGCCAACCACTGGTCAGTTCCAGGTTGGGAACTGCCAGTCTACTGGCATTTGCTGAAGGAATTCAGATCCTCCACAGTAAGAGATCCACCTACCTGTCTCTGTCTCTTCCTCCTGAATGCTGGGATTAAAGTAAACACTCTCAGCATCTAAAATAGGAGAGTTTCATCTTCCACTATTATCATAACTGTTTCACGGGGCACAATTAGGAGTTTAAAGGCAAATAGGTGGTTAGAGATTTTTAGTTAAGCCCTTCCAGCAAGACTATGGATTTAATGATTTTAATTAACAGAATCTAGCTTGTTCAGTTTGAATAAGTAACAGGGCCATTCAGATCAGTGTTGACTACATTAAAATATCCAACCAAACTGGACTCAAAAGATAAATGTTTTTTTGTTGTTGTTGTTTGGTTGGTTTGGTTTGGTTTGGTTTGGTTTGGGTTTTTTGAGACAGGATTTCTCTGTGTGGCCCTGGTTGTCCTGGAACTTCCTCTGTAGACCAGGCTGGCCTTAAACTCACAAGAGATCTACCTACCTGCCTCTGCCTCTGCCTCTGCCTCCTGAATGCTGGGATTAAAGGCTTGCACCACCACACTCTGCCTTTTAAGATAATTCTCAATGAACACAAGTCTTTTGGCCTTATGAACCCCTATGAAGACAGTACATTTATTAGTATGCATCATGACATTAGCGATTGACTTTAGAGACTGGGAAAGTCTGCCTCAAGATTTACCTGAGCAGAACAGCTGCACCACCAGATCACAACCACCGTTAGATGGGATCTACTAAGGGGCATTGCCAGCAGCACCTTCATTTTAAAGTCACACCTTGAGGAAACATCATACAGATCCCTTGGTCTATGCAGAGAATGAGTGTCACCATGGAAATCCATCACAACAAAATGTTATGGCCAAAGTAAGCCAACAGGCAGCCAAAATGTTTGCAAGATTAAGAACAAACAAAAACAACCCCCCCCCCACTAAATAGATTCAAAGATCCTTCACGCTATTCCTTTTCAGAACTGAATTATTAAGGGGCCATGTGGGGGGCCAGGGGCTAGGGAAGACAATGATGAGGAAGAGTCACCATTCCCTCAGACTTCATCAACATATGTTGTCCTGTTCGTCAGGAACTGACTGCTCACAGGTAACCCACCATGTTCTGTGATGATGGAGCTGAACAACTAATCTAACTACCCCAGTCCCCATAGACAAAGCCTTCTAAAAACAAAAACCTGTTAAAAACAAAACCACAAGTCAATTGAAAGAATGCAACATAATTTTTTTCAAATAAATTGATAGCTAAAATTTGATCAGAGAGTTTTTATAGTTTAAAAAAATTAACATTTTTTTGTTGGAGGCTGATGCCTAAATTATGGGGCTGGTATGCAAGCATCTTACAAGCGCTCCTAAATCACCTATACGGCTGATTTATCACCCTCCCTCACCTGCTATTCCAATATTGCTTTACTGCTAAAGCAATAGACTGGCTAATTATCTGGACACCGGAACCAGTTAATTAGGACCTCTACACGGGAACCAGTTAATTAGTAAACTGGCCTTCACCCAAGTGTCCTTACCCTCGCATTCCAAGACATCCCACCTGACTGTTTCAAGACTTACCGTCTTTGTCTCACTCTCCCCCCTTACTGCTTACATCCCCTTGCCTCCTGTACATTAAACAGACCTTGACAAAGACTTGCTTGGTCTCACTCTCTCTGATTCGCCCATTCCCATAATATTTAATATTGTAGGCCAGAAATCCCCCCTTGGACCCACGAATTACTGACTCTTGCGGGTCGGGGCAATTTTTTTTTCTGTAAAAGCCTCTTTGCTGGGAGACACTCAAACGGAAACTCTCTCCAGATAAAGATAATTCGCATATTCCTTTGTCGTCCAGTGAAATTCAACTGTATTCACAAAACACCTTTGTGCTACTGAGAGTCTGGCAATGTTCAGAGGGTCTTCAGGGGAAGGAAAGTAAGACCCTCCCTCCCTTCTACTACTTTCTGGGAATTCCTGCTTTTGATCCTGGGCCCGCCTCCCTCTTGTGTCAGCAAGAAATTAAACTCCCCAGCCTTTCTAAGTAACTAGGGTAACAGCATAAACATGGAAGACCTTGAACATTTAATAGCATCAATGGTACTAGGAAGCTGGCTCCTTAGGCTTGGCAAACGAAGAGCTCGGCAGTTATTTGTGTAAAGGGTGTTTGTGTGTGAATAAAGACAGCCTAATTGTCTCAGGATAACTCAAAAACAGCCAGGAGGCTTACATCAAAAAACCCAATCTAAGACAGTAACTAATTCATTAAGAGACTTCTAAGAATGCCGCAGACAGAGAGGATGAATTCTAAGACCCTGGAGACACTGACTTGTCTATAGCTGTTACCTTTAATCGGTTCGATTTGCTTTATGGATGATGTTTGACCTTGGGGAGTCTACTCTCACCCAGATTTCCCCAGTATTTCCTACTAAGAATCTAGCTGGCTCACATTTTTAGATTTAGAACATATGGGAGGCACATTTAAAGGCACACTGAGCACGCTGTGCAAAAGGAATTCCAAATCAAAAGTTTTTCTACCTCACTCATTCATACCCAGCCTGAGTAACCAACTATACTTAAAATTTTCATTTAAAGTAAGGATGAACTGTCTGTCAAGTAAAGCAGCAGATAACTGAACTGCTGAAGAAGACTAGTGGCAGCCAGACTGTTGACGCCTAAGTGAATGTTTTCCTTCAAGATAAATAAGGCTCATGCAGCTGCTGGCCAAGCCTGACACTCTTGGTCTCTATGATGCACATTCAAAGCTGGTGAATAGGCAGATTGTTCTATTACATGACCAGGTCTGCTCTCTCTCCCTTCCTTCCTTCCTGCTTTGTTTCGTTGTTTTTGTTTTGTTTTGTTTTGTTTTGTTTTGGGGGGAAGACTTTTGCTTAAAAGAAAAGCATCAGTTTGCCAAGCACATGCTAATTATTTACGCGTCCAAAATACCTGTCTACAGAAACATGTTTTCTAGGTTGCACTCTGCCTCCACAGCAAGGTCATTGTTCCAGAACGTGCTTTCCTCTCCAGCACTGGTCCTCAACCTTCCTAATGCTAGGACCCTTTAATTCAGTTCCTCATGTTGTGGTGAACCCCCAACCACAAAATTATTTTCATTGCTACTTTGTAACTGAAATTTTGCTGTTATGAATCATACTGTAAATATCTGATATATGACTCCTTCCTCAAAGGGGTCAGGACCCACAGGTTGTGAACCAATAATCTACATAGTCCTTGCAAATTACATTCTTAAAATCCATGTAATTTTAGGACATACTTTTTTTTTCTTTTAATTTCATTAGAGATTCTAGACTGTTTAGTCATGTAACTGCCATCTGTCCCCAACACCTAAATACCACAATGACTTCCGTTTTCAGGGTATATCAACGTGAGGAAAGGCACTCCTCACTGGGGGCTGCTCCTGGCTGAACATGAGATTGTACTTATAAAATCTGAAACTGTTTCAACAGTCATTTCTTAGGGTCGGTTAAACAAACTACTACATTGTCAAAACACATTGAAATTTGTATCACAGTGGAGGAAACTGTATGGGTCTGGACCAAGAAAATGGATAAGACTCAACAGACACAAAGAGAAAGAAAAGAATCCATTCGCCTTCCTTGTCTGTTGAAAATTCAATGACAAGGGGGTGATAAAGTTTATCTGTATCACCAGAAACACTTCCAAACACAAATCAATAAAGGGCCACAGTATTCCAGGATACCAACTCATCTGCCCACCTTAAAAAGAAAAAATCACACTGAAACACAAACATAGAGAAAGGCCCACAGGCATCTCCTGATCATACACTGAAAATGTCAATTACAAGAAGTTCTGGGGAGGGAGACCATTTAAAAACTGGAGACTGTTCTTAGTGAAAACGCTCAGCGAGTGAGGGCTAGCACAAGGCATTCTGACTGACTGAAAGCACGGGGGCTGCAAGTCATCCCGGCTGGGCAGTCCGCAGCTGGCTTTCTGCACTCCATTTCACAGAGAGGAGTGAGCGAACCCCCCGTGCCGTGAAGCCAGAATGCCCTCTAAGGACTGCTTCCACAGCTGGAGAGAGGCCCCATCCCGTGTCGGCACCCTTGGCTTAGACACTCAAGTGGGCTGAGCTAAGTTACACTGCTGTGTAATGAAGTGTCCCCACCACAGCTTTCACGTGGCACCTTGTCCACAGCCAATCTGCTCCCAGAACACATCTCCTACTGTCCCTGAGGTGACAGTCTTAATCAGAATTACCAAACGACACAAAACCCAACGACAATAAATTTTATACGGAGAACTCATGGCGCCTTTAAGAAGAACCAAGCACGGACTTGATGAAGAGGCTCAAATGCCTATCCTTCCCAAGGGCCTTTGAGCTTTCTGACAGTTGTCAGAACCGTGTTTGCAAGCAAGGTTTCAAACGCACTTCCAACATCAGCACATTTAGGCCCTGACTTATTCTATAGCAGACTAATTTTAAGAAATATATTTTTAAAGTTCTTTCATCCAGAAGGAAATCTAAAAAGGGTGTGTATTAAGCTTGAGATTCCAAAACAGACCGAGCTTTATGACATCCAGGACCTACAGAAAACACTTTTTTTTTCCTAAAAGGCTACCAAAACACTGGGATGCACTGACTCCAACAGGGGGTAACCTTCCCTCAGCAGGGGTTTGGACTGCAAAATAACCGAGCTTTCGCTTCCTGAGTGGGCCGGGGCCCTTCTGAGTTGCTCAAACACGTGCACCTGCAGACTTACCGGAGCACCAGCTCCAGGGTGCCCGGGGCTCTTGGGAGTCTCCTCTTGGTTTTGGGAGGCTTCTTCAGGTCCCCGAGTCACAAGAATTCGGAAATGCTGCTGCCCTGCATTTTGATCCTTCCTGATCTTGAACATGCACCCTGGACTCTGCGGGGTCCTCTCTGAATTTGTCCTGCGGATCTCCGGGACCATCCTGCCGGTCCGAGGTGATGCTTCTGGGGTTCTTCGGTCTTCGGTGGGGCTAGTCCGGCCTGCTCGGGGCTGGGTGGGGTATGATGTGCTCCTTTCCAGCCGAATGCGTGGATATCTCACCAACCTGTCCCCCTTAGTGCCAGTGAAGCCAAAGTTGAAGTCACCGCCCAGCCCCAGAGTGCCTTGCTGGGGCTGCTGCAGCTGAAAGACAAAGCAACGCTTCCCGGAGCTCCCAGAAGCATCTGGAACATGCTGAAGGGACCAGCGCCTGGGTTCGGCCTGGCCATCCGGGCCGAAAGGCAGCAGCCGGACCTGGCGCACATCGGCGCTTGAGGCTCTGTGCTGGATGCGCAGGCCTGGGGTGGCCTCCTCTGTACCCTCGGCCAGATGGGGACACTGACCACGGTGGTCACAAGTGCCATTGACCAGGGTCCCCGGGTCCCAGGCTGCCCTTGGAGGGGAGCTTCCGGGAGTGTCCACTGGAGAGGGCTCCGATGAGCTGATCTGAGCCGAGACCCTTGTGGCTGCGGCCTGGTCTCCGAGGTCAGCCTGGGCGCTCGGGGGCCTGTCCTCAGGTCCCTCCGGTGGCCCGCAGCTGTCCGTGGCACCGTCTGCGGCCTTTCGCTGCAGGGAGATCTGCACGGAGGAGCTGCGGGTGGGCCTGGCGTCCACCCCGGCCAGGAGCTGCGGGATGAACATGGATGAGCTGCGCTTGAGGGCACCCACGCCCTCCTGCAGGCCGCTGTCTTCCCCTGCGTTCCGGGGGAAGGGGTGCGGGCTGCTTCTCCGTGGCAGCGTCTGGAATGCCATGAAAAAGTCCTCTTCTCTCTCCTGGTCTAGAATCTCGGACTCGGGGGCCGTATTGCTGCGGCCAGAGCCAAAATGAAACCGAAGCCGATGGGCCATGGTGACCAGGGGGGCCGGGAGGGAGAGGACGAGCAGCAACAACACGCCCAGCACTGCCAGAAGTCAAAACCCAAAGACACCAACTCCAAGAAAAAGTGTCCCATCTGCCAAACCGTTAGCACTGCGGCACCAAGAGCGACAGATAGCAGAAATAGCCCAAGTGGCAAACAGCATTCCAGGCATGATTGGATAAGAGCAAAAGCTCTCATCTACTCTGTGACAGAGGGTAGGATGGCTAGGGACACATGACCGCTGCTCCCCCTCCAATGCCAGCTTCTGGACTATGTGAAGTTTCCCCTCTCTTGCTGTTTTCCCCCCCTCTGAACAGCAAGAGCTCGAAACAGCACCTTCCCAGCTGCTGTGGTTCTGTCAGAAAGGGGCGGCCCAGCAGGGAGCTGGGGCAGCTGACTAAGGCAGCAGACACACTCGCAACCATGCTGTAAATCTGATCTATCACACTCACAGGGCACTGCTTTTCCAACCACCAAGAGCAACAGGTCTCTTTTTGGCTGATGCCAGAGACGCCTCTGCATCAAGCCCAAGTACCCAAAGGTATGTCATCCGCCTCCCTGCCGTACCAGGGAACGAGTAAAATACGGCTCGGCTGCAGGGTGAACTCCCTCAAGCATCAAATGTTATGTTTCTGTTATGATATCACCACACTACCACGAGGGAATGCAAAGTAATAAAATGTACTATAAATACGATTACACACCCCGCGGAATTAGTGTCCCTTTAATGGGAAATTATTAGACCATGATCTACAAGTAACAAAATAGCCAAGTGGAGGCGCAGGGGCACACGACTGCACAGCCAGCTGTGGGCCTGGTCCAGCTCCTGCTACTTACTATAAACATTCTTCATTTAAACTGTGTGTGTGGTGTGTGTGTGTGTGTGTGTGTGTGTGTGTGAGAGAGAGAGAGAGAGAGAGAGAGAGAGAGAGAGAGAGAGAGAAAGACATATGATATGATTGCCAGACACAACGGTTAAGAGAGAAAAGAATCTCAGCAGGGGAAAACAATCTCTCTTGTACGACACATACAGGCACAGGCAGACACCACACACATACACACACACACACACACACACACACACACACACAGAGAGAGAGAGAGAGAGAGAGAGAGAGAGAGAGAGAGAGAGAGAGAAGACGAGCAGTATGTTGTGGTAAGTTAACTTGAATACCATACAGAGGAAACACATGGAGCTCTTTATGGGCAGAACTCATCAGGATTACCGCAGTTGGCCCATAAACCTAGAATCTTTGTTTGCAACATGCCAGAAAAGACCTGAGGACTAAAAGTGAACGCCCCCAAAATACTGTCTTCGGATTCATCACAAACCTGGAAATAGTCTCTGCATATTAAATATACTTTTTCCTATGCCCCCAGAAACATCACTTCCTTAACAAAGAGATTTATTTAGGCAGGACTTCAAAAAATTAGAAGGGGAAAATACCAGGCTGCACAGAGTGACAAAAACTTACTTTAAAATCTACAAAGCATGCTTCTGTCAACAGCTCTGGAGCAGAGGGTGTGGCGGATTAACCCAGTGTTTACACACATCCGAACTTGTTTTCTAAAAGTTCAGAGTTTTGAATGGCAAAAAATAACCTCTGTGAAACCTAGTCCCTGGTCTGCTCAGTGCCAGAACTTCCAAGTAGACTCCAGTCACGTATTGTCTTCTCTGGATTAACAGCCAACAAAGAAAAAGCCACAAGCAGCACCACTGGCATCCTATGGAAGGTGACCACGCAGCAGACAGCCTGGGGCAAGGTCTGACATGAACACATAAAACACAACTGCATTCAGTCAATCCCTCTGCAGTCAAAGCCCCCTTTGGTTTGGAAGCATAGTTTCTTATGCATGACAAGGTCACTCAACTGCAATCATTACTTTTAGATCACACAGGATGGGAAGTCCGACACATTTTAAACAGTAAATTTCTCTAGCAGAAGAACATAAAGAGGCACTTTCTCTTCAAGTTTGACTACTGTTTTATTTAAAAAAGACTTTCCTCCACAGTTTGGAGGGTTAAGTACCAGTGTGTGAAGGCCCTGTTCCTGTAGAGACTTACTGCTTGCATTATTACCTCAACAAATGCTGCTAGTTCACTCACGGGCCAGTTCTTGCTGGATGGGTTTGTGGGAGGCTAGGAACCACACCGTGCACCTCACAGGTGAGTTAGTCCTCACCTCTAAGGATCACTCTCCCAGGACTCATTTCATTTTAACAAAGCCACCACAATCCCATATTTATAACAGTAAAGATTCAGGGATTTGAGGTTCAGTCCCTTAGTGTTCCATTTGCAAGTCAAAAGACAAGCACATTACATCCACCCCCAAATCCTTTAGGTAGAAGGTCAGGCTACTCTCCAGCACAGGCTGATACTAACAAGACAAGGTGTTAGACCTTGTATATTCCCTCGCTGGCACTTCCTCAAGTCACCCTTGGAATCAGAGTTCCTGTATCCCTAATAACAGGGAGTACATAACTTTGTATCAAGTATCCTCTTATGGATACACTGTGTCAACCTCAAGCTATTCTACTGTTGGCTGAGTTTCTATTGGATTCTGTAGAAAGATGAGTTCACGAATGCGCATTTCTTTTAGGCAGGGCAGTAAATAGGAGTGTAATCGATCTTGTGCCCCGAGCTGTATTCCCACGTCTGAGAGTGTTCGAAGGACCGACCCAAAACCTGATCGGGTTCAATTTCATATCTGGGACACTTGGCTCACGAGAATGTGATGTAAACATTCAAGTTACTTAGGAAAACAAAACCCTGGGCCAGCCAAATATCTCTGCAGACAGAGGTACTTGTCATGCAAACTCAGTCACCAGTGTCCCTGGAACTCACATAAACATGGAAAGAGAGAACTCACTCCACAGAGCTGTTCTCTGATTACCACATATGCACTGTATATTCTATGTCTCTCTCTGTCTCTCTGTCTCTCTCTGTCTCTCTCTGTCTCTCTCTCTCTCTCTCTCTCTCTCTCTCTCTCTCTCTCTTTCTGTCTCTCTCTCTCTCTCTGTCTCTCTCTCTCTCACACACACACACACACACACAGAATCTACATATAAAATGCTAGTTATATCAGCTCTCTTCTTCAAGCACATCTTCCAGAGTTCTTATGCTGTTTTTGGTGGGTTCTTCCTTCATGTATGGGTTTGTTGTTCTAACAGAATCGAGAACGGAACTTTCACATGACAGGCAAGTCCTCTACCACTGAGCCAGACCTTCAGCTCTTAGGTTAGGCCTTTCAAATTCTTTTCTAAGGATTTTTCTTGAGAAAGTATCTCTGTTTGATTTCACCTGCTAAGAAAACTGGTTTTAATTATAAACTAACTGGTAATTAGATTTTTGTTTCCCCAGAGACAATCACCATAGAGCTGTTGGTGAATTTGCTGTGGTATCATATGTCTGAGGAACATTTTGAAATGAACAGGACTGGTGGCCTCATTTACAGATGCACACACTCATCCATATTCTCCAAAGAAGGCAAAGTAAGGATTTGGGGTGGGGCCATCATAGGTGACTCTTATTAGTATCAACTATAAAAAAAAAATACACATATACCCAAAGCAATATTCTGACCTAGCAACACACAAATATTTGCTGCACCTGAGAACTTTAGCAGTGAAACCAAAGCAGTCTTCTTAGGGCATGTGCTCTTCGGGTGACCCAGCGGATCTGAAAGGCAGGACTTGAAAAATCCAGTTTTTAAGAAATGAAACTCAAAACCAAGGACTTACCAATCTGTTCTCGTCAAACACTTCAAATAGGAGCCTGTGATTAGATGGATTTACCTAAAAGGAACAGAAACTATATTTCAAATACCAATAGGTATAATTTTAAAATTGAAATGAGAGTCAGGAATAATTAAGAATAACTCCTAGTGCACTTGGACTCTACTGTATATCAATAACTGATCGGCCTATTTGCCATTAGTCTACCTCGAATATCTAGGCATACCAGAAAAAGACAATGCCTTTATCATGGTCTCTTGAAGAGTGATTCTCAACAGTCTAAAAGGACTCTTCACCTCTTCCACAGAGCGACCCTCATATCTGTAGGTCAAGGCCCTATGCTCAGCTACTTACCACCTACGTCAATGTCCCACCTACAACTATGATTTCCTGAAGTACTAACACTATATGGCCTTATTTAATTCTCCTCACAACCCAACAGTATGTAACTACCAATTCATTTTTCACAACCGAAATCACTGAAAGCAGGGGCTTGAGGAACCCACAAGCCAATAGGATATATATACTGAGCAATCCGAACTTGCCCTGGGTCAAGGAGAAGTGACACCCCTGAGGCTGCTGGTGTTTGCTTTTTTCTCTTTCCCCCAAATCACCCAAACAGCCCATGCTTCATCAAGTAGACTCAGGTGCTGCCGACTAGTTACCAGCCTTCCCAGTCATGGCACCAGGGATATATACATTCCTGTCTGTCTATCAGGGAAGGAAAGACTACACTGAAAGGACCTCTATTTCTCTGGGGAAAAGGGATCCAGGAGACTGAATAATTGGTGTTCTCAGAAACTGCGAGCAATCACGACAGACATGGGACTTGGGCCTCATGCTAGGCTTGGCCCCTTCCTAACGGAACACAGAATGGTATATTCTAGTTGATTGTAGCACACAGAGCTCGTGTGCTCAACTTGAGCTCTTGGCCCTGTGTCTGTGTCTGCTTAGCAACAGAACAAGCAGATGGATGGTTGGTTGCCTGTTCAACTCTGCAAAGGGTTCCACACTCATCAGGAATAGAGATGGTCAATAGTAGGAACAGGCACATAATAGACATTTAATACGAAATTGTGGAAGGAATAAAATAAAGATCTTTAATAAAAAACAAAAAAAGCCCACAGGCAGGATTCATTGAACCAGTTTTATATCTACTAAAATTTATACAATGTGGTTCAAATAGGAGCAGCACAAACAATCTGGAGTTTCACGAGAAGGCTGCTTGCTGTGTCTGAGTTAACCAAGCGCCAGTAACAGCCAGCTTTTTGGCCCTTCACAGAGTTATCTAAAATATATATCTAGTAAGGGCTGGGCATGGGATCTACCAAGTGTTAAAGCCTCAGAGCCATATTTCAGCTCTGAACATAATAGAAAACAGATGCTGGGTAACTCATCCAAATTTGCAGTGCAAAATATCCTAGCATGGCTGAGAGGAAGAAGCCAGGATCTTGCGCATGGGACCTAACAACACTGGGGCAGTCTGAGGTGTTTCACATCACCGCAGACAACTCAAGCTTTCAGTTTTAAACAGGAAAGGCATTCTCTTCCAATTAAATGGTCGAGGCCTTCTGTTAGCAAATACCAGTGAGCACCAGTCTCCTCTAATCCAGAGAATCCCCTTCTGTATCCAGTTGTTATAAACAGGGAGTGCCAGAGGCCAAGGAAATATTCTCCTATTCGGTGGTATTAAATGTAATTGTATGCATTAGGTCTCTGAATTAGAAACCTTTCCCTTCTAACCAGAACATAACTGATAATTTTTCTGTCTTTTGTGGGGAGGCAGTGCAGAGGATCAAACCAAGGGTCTCTGGAGTAGTAGGCAAGTACTCTACCACTGAATCACCGGGGCCTCTTCCTACTGTGAATGAGCAATTTATAGTCAAAATCACACAGAAATCCAACTACTGTTTTAAATTGGATTGCTTCTTGCCTTTTTCTTCAAATTCCATTTTCAAAGGTTGCAAAACAAAACAAAGCCACAAGTGAAATTAACCAGACATAATTCAATCTTAGTTTTAAAGTTTGAGTTGATAAAAATAACGTGCTATTTTGACAACCTTTTTTATTTCTCCTATATAGCTCCAAATGAAATCTCCACAGATTTTCAAAATTTGGGACACATTCAGAGTCTACCTGCCCAAACATTCTCTATCATTTTAAGTAAGAGAAATCTCTTACTTAAAATGCTAACTAGTTTTCTTTCCAGGAGTCTTTTTGAATATGCCAGTATCAATCTAGAGATCAATAACAATCATTACAAAAGAGAAAAAAACTTACTCTAAAATAAAACTCTTCATTCCACTTTGGGTTCAGCGTCTGGAAGAGAGATTATTTTGTGATCTTCAGCTGTGTTGGAACTGACAATTACTAATATAATACAACTCTTCACATTTGTGCAAACATTTTTTTTTCATAAAAACGATTTTCAAAATGGCAATAAAAGCAACATTTAGTCAATTACTTGAGACTGTTCTATAAACCCAAAATGCACGTGGAGGGGCAGTATTTATGAAACTGATGATTGATGACTACGAAACCATAAATTTCATGAACAAGCTCAGCCGAAGGAAGAAGGCTGGGGCTCACTGACAAAGAGCCATGAAAAGGAAAGTCCCTCCAGAAAACGACATTAAAAATGATTTACTCTGTCAGGGAGGTGGGAGACTTTGCCGACTCCCCTTTACTTGCTACAAGGGCGTGCTAAACTGGGAACGGCTGAAAACCCTCATTACCTACATCAATGTTGACATTTGAAGAATATTTTATAAAGAACAATACTGATGAGATTTTAACATACCACACACACACACACACACACACACACACACACAGAGGAAAAGAGAGAGGGAGAGAGGGAGGCTATAACCAAAGGAAACTGTATTTTTTTTCTTTTTCTCAAAACAAACATTTAAAGATATCCTTTGATCTCCATGTATGATTCATGTTTTATCAATCTATTTAAATATACATCTTACAAGAATACAGCAATGGTATTTTGATGCTCAGCCCGAGCAAAGCGTCTTTTCAAACTATTATAGAACACTTTTTATGAGGGAACACACACACACACACACACACACAAACACACACACACACACAGGCATAAAAGTCAGAGAAACGCAACCTGCAAAAATGACCTGTAAAATTCTGAAAAAAAAAATCATCAACACATTTGCCTTTTAGCAGAGGAAAGAAAAAAAAAAAAGAAAGAAAACAGAAACAAACAAGCACAGAATACCACACATGCAAAGCAACACTGACAACGATCAATTGCATTGGTTAAAAAAAAATAGCAAGATCCCACTTTCCCCACACCCCAACTCCTCAAAAAACCCCTCCCTTAATGACCACACTTTGGGGGCATGAATAGAAATGAGGTGGAATTGGCAGTGTGTGTGTGTGTGTGTGTGTGTGTGTGTGTGTGTGTGTGTGAATGTTCCCCTCCCGACCTGGGAGACAGGTACACAGGATGAAGTAGGAGGTGTTGCCAGGCAGGCAACGGACTAAAGGTGACCACAAAGCCAATGGAGCAGGGACCCAGATAGAGGAAGCCTTAGCTCTCCCCTAACCCAGCACAGAACAACACGACAGGCACAACACGGCACAGCAAATACTAACCAGGAGGCTGGCTGCAGGGATGGAGACACTCCCTCCAGCTGGTGAACGGAGGGAGGAACAGGGCTGCCACTCCAAAGGAAAGGCATTGCGATACCCTTGGCACTGTCAAGTGTCCTGGGCTCTAGTCCAGCAGGGGACTAGGCCCCCTGACTGCTGCTCCAGCTAGGTCCCTCAGCTTCACTCGGAACAGAACAAATGCGGGCGCCTGACACTGGGAACAATGGCCTCCGTGCTCACAGGCAGCCTCCCACTAATCTGTACACTGGCTTCTGTTTGCAAACAGATTTTGCTGCTGGTCTCAATGTCAGGTGAAGGACACTGCATTACTGTTTCCTGTTCAAAATGACCCCACTGTGCCAGAGATCTGAAGTGTCTCCATAGCAGCAGGAAGGATGCGATATGTTTAAAGCAATCGGGGAATCAGGATACATTTTTGCAAAGAGATGAGACTAACAGACTCAGAGAATCAGTGAAACTCTGTGTGTGTGTGTGTGTGTGTGTGTGTGTGTGTGTGTTGGGGGGATAATAGTAACTCACAAACGACCCTAACAAAAATATAGTATTCTTGGTAGAAAACACGCAACTTTAACAAAGCCGCCTCCACCCCCAAGAAATATCCCTGTATTTTATTATAGGTAAACACAGGCACAGGGGTGAGTGGAGTTAGGCATTATTTTTACAAGGCTGAGATGGCTCAGTCAGTAAAATGTGTGCTGTCCCAGCAAGGATGTAAACAGTGGGCGGAGCAGTTCCCAGCCCCTGTCATCCCTGCATGGATGCAGAGACAGATCCCAGATCCAGGGCTTGCTAGCCCGCCTATCTACTCAAGCCAGAGAGTTCTGCATTTGAGCAACAGACCCTGTCTCAAAATCAGGGAAAACATGGTTAAGGAAGTCAGCTGACTTTTACCGCTGGTGCCCACACATCCATGTTCATTTTTCCATCCACTTGAAGGTGCACATCACACACCAACAACAGGAAGAGACATATATATGGACCTTTATTATTAATACATCCTAAGTTATTTTCACCTAACAAAGCATTTTGCATCCTTCTGTAAGTTATTTCAAATCAAACCATTTCTCTTTTGCCTGCTAATTCCACAATCCATTTCATTAGGTAAACGTTAAATTACAGCTTACATGTTTTTTTATAAAAAATATTGAGTTAACCAGAACAATTTATTTGTATGGTTATATGTGATATAAGGGGAAAATTTTTATACAGATAAATAAAACAGGAAAAATTTTTCGACAAGGATGGTTTTCAGATATAATACTTAAGGGACACGTAAAATAAAAAAAAAATATTGCTCTCTTATCCTTAAAACACAAACTACTACAAAGCAAAAATACAAAACGTTAAATAATGACTTATATAAATTTCATAAAAGTTGGCCAACCTACCTTTTTAATTGTCTTGGTTTGAACCAGAGCAAGTTCTCTGTTCTCATCAGCTACGTACAAGGATAGCTTCACGTACGGGTCACTGCAAGGAAACAGCTCACACTTAACAGTGCTGTACGTTACTTTTATCATTAGAAACAAACAAGCAAACAAAAACCAGCAAAACAGAATGAAGATGCAAACACCAGGCAACACCCCAGCTCATATTTATGTCCATAAACTAATGAGCAGATTTTAATAAATGTTCTTGTCAAACAGAGCCAAAATTAAACAACACAGAAACCCAAAGACACCGGTGCTCTAACTTTAAAGATGATCTTTCCAACACCTGACGTTGCCATCACTTTCAGACCTTTGACAGATTTTCGCAGAGATTGTTAAGTGACACAGGAAATTTGTTCCAACAAATAAAAACCTATCAAGAGGGCCGGGCGTGGTGGCGCACATCTTTAATCCCAGCACTTGGGAGGCAGAGGCAGGCGGATTTCTGAGTTCGAGACCAGCCTGGTCTACAGAGTGAGTTCCAGGACAGCCAGGGCTACACAGAGAAACCCTGTCTTGAAAAACAAACAAAAAAAAACCCAAAAAACCAAAAAACAAACAAACAAAAACCTATCAAGAAAACTTAAGTGTTTACAGCCCATTCACAGTCTCATTTCTAAAACATGGGTAAAAATACTTTTCTTCTAGTGGATCTAAAACAACAATTATTCACCTAAGCCATGACATATAAAATAAATAAAACACTTCAGAGCTAAACATTGAATCCTAGAAAATTCAGTGGTCACCCGAAGGAAGAGACTTGAGAAAAGTCTAGATTAAATTTCAAGTTTCCTGACTACAAGTCCTTGGACATACTACACAGTCTTTAATTTGAGAAGCAGGCATCTTCTAGAAAGACATGTACTGAAATGTGTACCTAATGTAGACTCTCTATATTAAGAGTGTCAATCCACTCATATCTTCTGATTCTGTTAGCCCAAATGCTCTAAATTATTCAAGTTATCATTAAAAAAAATAGGGGTGGGGACAGTAGATGGTTCAGCAGGAAAAGTAGCAAGGTTAGTCTGATGCCCTGAGTTCAATCCCTGGGATCCACATAAGGGTGGAAGGAAAAAGCTGTTATCTTTCCTGTTATCTTCTGACCTACACGTGTGTGTGTGTGTGTGTGTGTGTGTGTGTGTGTGTGTAGAAAAAAAATAACCTGTTTGGAGAGATTTCTCATGCGTTCCCTCTTGAACTTAGAAAACACAAAGCTCTTTTATGTATTTACCCTTCCAGTCTTTACTTGTTTAATTATCTATACCTGATCATTTATTTCTATCACTCTATTGTGCCAGTTTCAAGCCAAGTTGAGAGCTGATAAGCTGGCCAGGGTGTCATACTAACAAAACCCTAGAATTTAGGAGTAGAAGTATGAGGCCTGAGGATAAAGAGAGACCCTGCCTTAAAAACCACTCTCAACACACCGTGGAGAGAGTTAGCCTTAAGGGGCTGTCCCAACAATGATTACGACTTCCAGAGTATTTGAAAAGACTTCAAGATCCTGATTGTATTAATACCTACCTGCTATCACCAACGATAAGTTTATGTCATGAACCCTTCATAAGAGACTGGCAGTAAGAGGACAGTCAGCACACAACACACAGGGCACAGGGCTGGGAGGGGACTCAGTGGGTGACGTGCTTGCTGAGTTTGGGTCCTGGTCCCCACGTAGAGCTGAGTGTAGGCACATGTCTGGGTGGCGAGAACGGCCATTCTCAGCTCATGGGCAGCCAGTCTAACCAACTAATAATCATAGTAGCAGTAATAACAAGCACCAAAAGCAATTGAGGAGGCTAACCAATGTGGTCCTCTGGTCTCACACACACCTGAAGGGGTTAACTGCATCCATAAACACGCCCACCCACCCACACATACACCCCCACTCCAAACACACACAAAAGCAAAGGTCTATAAAATATGACGATACAGAAAAAGATAGTCGTCAACCTTACCTTTGTTCAAAAAACAGAAAGCTTGCCTTGGGGAAGGAGTACTGAACTAGACAAGTCCACTTTTTACCAGGGCATTTCAGAAAAACAGAAAACAGCCACCAAGACACAGCACCTACTGCATGCGCAAGGCTCGAGAAGACCTTCCCTTGGAGGTCTCTGCTCTGGGACATTGTTGGCCTTTCTGGTCATTGTTCAGGCCTTAGTCTACCAGAATCACTGAGAGGAGAGGATGGTTAAAGTGCAGATTGCTGGGCTCCGTGGCCTGAGCTAAACTCTTATAACCTGAAGAGAGACCCCAGAATTAACATTTCTAGAAAATTCCCTAATGCAGAGGCACCTGATCTACATTTGGAAAACCAGTGTTCTAAGTGGTATTTGAAAAGTGCATTGACTAGCACTAGACTTCCTTTGTTTCCTTTCTTTTCTAGCTGTCAATCTATGGCTTTAAAAGCTCTCAATGCCTAATTTCAGTCTCAAGAACACACTTCTGGTATAGAGTATAAGAAAGTATAAACCCATACACGTAACCCCACATTACACAAAGTACGCATACACCCGGCTATGTTTCTAGACTTAGATCTGCTATTGCAATTGCTGGCTACTATGTAACTAACTTCAAGGAGTCGCTAAGCCTCACCTTAATAAAGCATCCACATGCTTCCACTTGTGATTTATTCACCTCCGTTTTCATATCCCCTGCATACCGTACAAGTGACACACATGGTTGGAGTTTGTGGGTGAGGTCTGTGACCATGGGACAGTGCCTTCCAGCTGTGAGGAGACCAAGGTACGCCTGCACACGTACTGCCTGGAGTGCTCAAGGTATAACAGACCCTATGAAATATTGACCAAGGAACTTCCTGATGCATAATTCAGCCTTAAGAGCCTTCAGCCAAAGGCCAAGGGGCTGGGGCTGGCTAAAGGTCTGTGCCGTACCAAGTCCAAGGTCATGTTGAGCAGCTGAGTTACTAGTGTGCGTGGCTCTGGTGCATCCCTACCTGCTCTGCTGGGACTTAACCACACTCACCTCTGGGCTACTTGTGAATGAGGTGGGACATCAACCCCTAACTCACAGGGTTACCTAGAGATCACGGAACAATGGGGCTGGGCATTAGTAATGGCCCGCACAGCGCCCAACAGTGCCTATGGCCCTGACAGGACAGCTGTTGTAAATGGTACTTCTTTTCCTCGTTCTCTTAGGAGGCATCTGGGGGCTTCTCTGGTTGTTTCTTTCTACTTCCCACTTGCGCTGATTGTTGACTTGAGTTGTTGCCGAGTTGTCGCATGGTTTGAACGGGGGTGTGGGCATGGGGGGGTTGGAGGAGGTGTGCCAGCCACAGCTTGGTAGCTATTCCACACTTCCTCGTTATTCATACCCACAGGCACCTGGGTAAGATGCTCAGGTCAGACATCTTGATCAAAACAACCCATCCTTAGCTTCTAGCTACTGCTCCTCCAGTGTCTGGTACTTAGTACAGCTCAGGGCTAATGCTAAAGCAGGCTTATCTAGTTAGAAGTTCTTTCCTCCAGGCAAGCTTCCTATTTTACAGACAAAAGGCGAACCATAGTATTCTTCCTTTTAGTCCTTCTAAGGAGCCCACACTTTGGTACTGGATTCAGACCACACCCTACTTAATATATGCATATTACGAGCCAAATGAGATAAGCCCTGGCTCTGCTCCACCTGCTTGGAGCAAAGAGAAATAAAACGATAACTATGACAAAGTTGGCCAGGAAGCCAGGTTCTTGTCTTTGACCTCCCATAAGCCAGGGCCACTTAGAATCCGGGCGCCTAGCTTCACCTTAGAACTGGGAGTCCTCAGTGATTGAATATCCCAGGAGATAACCATGAGAATGTACTCAGCTGGGCACCTTTGCCAGAGAGGAATCTGAAGGGACATAGGCCAAGGCTAGGGTGAAAGGGTTTCAGGCAGAAGGGTCCAAGGTCAAGCCTGGTGAGGATGGGTTTGGGCTGGGGGTCTGGATGCTGCCGTCTGAAGAGCTGAGGGACAGCAGACAACATGGATGGACACCGTGAGGAGGCAGCCATCCTCTCCAGTCAACCTCCTATTGCTGCTGTTTAACCTTGAGGAACGAGCATAATTAACTTCTCTGTACCATAATTGTCCTAAGCAGGCGATGGGTACCACACCAGTACTTTTATACGAAAGCCGCCTGGAAGATTGGCAAGAGAGATGCCCTTGACCTTGAGCAAGCGTCCGGTGAGCCAGTGCAGCCTCCTGGCCACCTGCCCCGAGGTGCCTGGACGCACATCTGTGAGCAGCTTCTTCCTAAGACAGGAAGCAGGAGGTAGTGCGGAGGCTTCACCATGCGGAGCGAGAACGGTCTCAGCAGAGGTGTCAAGGTTGAGGAGGAGGAGGAGGAGGAGGAGGAGGAGGAGGAGGAGGAGGAGGAGGAGGAGGAGGAGGAGGAGGAGGAGGAGGAGGAGGAGGAGTGGAGGTGGGGAAGAAGAGCTCAGACGGTAGAAGGCTTGGGTAGTTTGAGTCCCACTCGAGAGCAGGAAGGCAAGAGAATCTGAAGGTCAAGAGCATCCTTCACTACACAGCAACTTCGAGGTCAGCTTGGAAGACACGAGTCCGCGTTACAGGCGGCCCTTGTGCTCCATGTCCACCAGGATGCATTTGTGGTAGGCTGGATGGGGACTGTCAAGTAGGGAAAGTCGGGACTCTCACCAGGAAATATCAATGATTCAGTGCAATTTTAAGACACCTGAAATCTCATACCGGTCCCTACAACCTAATGTCTGGTTTGGGAAAACGACAAAATGTATACCACTCGGACGGATGTCAGGCGCCTCCTTTGATGGAGAATATACAAAGCTGAGGGGGGAATGCTCAAGTGGGTCCAAGCCATTTACGTCTGTGTCCCAAAGAAGACATTTGAGGCAAAAATCAGGATGAAATCGCTTTATCTTACAGACCTGAGACATATTAAGTGGGACTCAAACTTCCCAAGCCTTCTCCCGTCTGAGCTCTTCTTCCCCACCTCCGCTCCTCCTCCTCCTCCTCCTCCTCCTCCTCCTCCTCCTCCTCCTCCTCCTCAACCTTGACACCTCTGCTGAGACCGTTCTCGCTCCGCATGGTGAAGTGATGAAGAGAGAGAGCCACCAGGTACCAAGGAAAGCATTCCTGTTCACCCATGAGAGGGCACCCCTGAAAACTTTGCTCATGGTCCACTTTGATTTTGTAAAGCTTCCTAAAGAAGGCCTTCCCAGGGGTCACCTCTCCCATGCTCAACACGGAGGCCAGGGCTGAGAACTCTGGGCCTCTGCACTAAGAGGGCAGCTTTTGTGGCCGTGTTTTGGTGACCCTGAGAAGAGGACTTTTGGAGCTGCGCTGACCTCAACCAGATTTAAATAATGAAGAGATGTAAATCTTTCTTGGGGTCTCATCCTCACCTCCCGTCACCAGAGGCAAAGATCCTGGAGATGAGATCACTTCTCGGGGAGAGCTGACCATTGGCCCGTCTGGGTTTACCCCACTGCTCAGCCTTCCAGGACGCTCTCAACAAGGACACTCAGTCACGACACACTGCGGTGGCGAAATACCTGACCAGCTCACTGACTCCCGGCGAGCTGCATTCTTCCCCACCTGCTACTCACTCATTCTTATCAGAATAAATAATCCTTTCTGAGAGCCACATATGTTCCAGAGGCCAGGGCAGTGAGCGGCAGGGTAGGCAGAGGCTGCCTTTGACGGGCCGCACGTCCAAGGCACATGGCATGCAAGCCACTGCCTCGTCTGCCAGCCAGGAAGGGGCCTTTCCCACAATGGTTAATCATCAGAACCCCGAAAATGGTCCATATTGATGGAAATCATCATTCTTTGGGAAAGGAAGGTTCTGGGTACCATAGGGGACAGCCGGAAGAAGGACTGGGCTTTGTGCCCTACTAAAGCACGGAGAGCTCACGGCTACAGTACACTACACAGTGCCACGGATCATGCGTTTCTGACTACCTGGCATACTATGACTTACCCATTCTAAAGCATGTCACTGAAAAGCCCATGTCTACCATCAGTGCCACATGCTTATTTAGATCCTCAATAAAGAAATAACACTTAGAAAGTGTGACAACAGATAAAATGTACAAACGCAAAGACACTGACTGAAGTTTACATAACAAATCACGGAAGCCTAAAAGAATTTAACACAGTGTAAAACAGAAACAGCTTAAGGCTCTGCTACCAGAAAGACAAATTATTGCCAGTTTTCTGGAGCAGAACATGGACAAAGTCCCAAAAGCATTCCAAGAGTTGACACCCTTTGATTCAAATATAACCCTGATGACTGATCCCAGAGGCACAGAAAGATCAGAAAAGATATGCCCAGATGCTCATGATAGCTTCATATGAAAAAAAGAAAATATTAGAAGCATACTCTTCCCAATTAGGAAAGTGATTAAATTAATAATGCTTTAACCATGAAAGCAGAATATTATAGGCAATTAAAATCATATCTCAGGGATATCTTAAAATGAGAGAAAACATGATATCGCATTCAGGATTAGGCAAGTCACGTATATTTCTTTCTTTCCTTCTAGTTCTTAACTTTTTCCCCCCTTCTCTAAATTCCCTGTTGTGAGCAAGTGTCACTTTTACAAGTGCAAAAAAGGTCACGGACATTACAGCTGCACGTAGGATTCAGCCGAGATGCACTCCAGTGACCAGGGACCTCACTAACCCAAGCAACCCTCACATTGCTTTCAAACCTAGAAAATGGCCTTCAGTACATGACCATGCGTGACTTTTAAAGAACAATGCACACACACCAGTCCTTAGGACTGGACTGACAGGTAAGAAGTACACCCTGCATGTACCGCTTGCCACCGACACCGGCAGTGACTAACTTACTCTTTCTTACACACGATTTTAACAGATATGAGAATAATGGGTTAGGTTACAGCCAAAGCATTCCCGATTATTCCTAGGCATAGGTAAAAGGGCATTAAAACTTTGTCCTGGGCTTAAACTGTGAAGCTGCCTTCAAAATATCCTCAGAGACTTCACTTATGATTTTGTTATCTGGAGCAAGCGGTGATTTAGCGCATCCAAGAACCTTCTTACTCAAGTGGGACTGCCTCCCTCCCTACAGCAAACTTTTCCACCTACAGTCAGCCAGTCGGGGTCCCAAACCTGAGTCACTGCAACTCCCGAGAGCCAGAGGCCTCTGCACACATGCTGCTGAGTGGCTCTAGAGATCAGTGTGGGAGGGCTTGTTAAGGGGGAGCTCGCTCCATCCACATCCCCTATCCTCGGCAGGATCAACGCTGTCCGGGAAAGCAGCTGAGGGAGAGAGCTGCACTTGTGAGTTCGGGAACATGCACACAGTTGTGAAAAAGAGCGGGAATAGGCAGCCATTCCTACCAGTACCTGTTCTACTAGAAATTCTCCTAAATGTAGAATCTCTTCTTTCTCTCATCTTTTCTTCTCTCTCCCTCCCCCCTCCTCCCTCCCTCCCTCTCTCTCTCTCTCTCTCTCTCTCTCTCTCTCTCTCTCTCTCTCTCTGTTTTTTTTAATACAGGGAAGGAGATAAATAGCTAACTAATCATGTGGCCACAAGAAGAGACAAAAACTAAGCTATTTTTGGAAATTATTCCAAAGAGACACTGAGTTCTCAGCATGTGCAAAAGGCCTGTGGTGGGCACAGAGGTGGAGGAAGTGGGAGAGAAGCAAGCAGAAGCAGATGCTGTCTCCTTCCCAGGAGAGGCCACAGTAAGCAAGATATCCACATACGAGCACACACATACACACACACACACACACACACACACACACACACACAGACACACACACTGAGCTTGTAAGCGAACACCTGACATTTAGGGAAGAGTTATAAACATTAGTTTTAAACAAATATACACACATGCAGAGGTGTGCAGAGACACACACGATCACTAATCCTCGCAATTTCAAAACAAAACAAAACAAAAAAATGATTCTAGCATGCCTGCTTTATGAGAAGAAGAAAAGACATGTGAGGGCAGATTCTGAGCCTCAGTCTACCTCCCAAACCACAGTTTGCTCAGAGTACATCTGAGTGTGCTGTGCATCCCCGCAGTGCCAACCTAAGAAAGCCAAAGACTGAAAATAGGCTTAAGGTGCTGGACTGTGATCAGGAGTTAAGGGCATCTGCTGCTCTTGTAGAAGACCTGGGCTCACTTTCTCGCCCACTCACAACCATCTGTAATTCTAGTTCCAGAGGATTTGATGCACTCTTCTGGCTTCTGGGGACACTAAACATACATGATGCACAGATACAGATGGAAGTAAAATGTCTATATATATAAAATAAAAATAAATAGATCTTCAAACCAAACCAGGTCTCTCCCAAAAAAAAAAACAGATTTAAAATAAGCTAGAGACAACTATAGGCAGTGCAAATAATTAAGTTATATGCAATGTGCTATGCAAACATACAGTCACAAAATACAGCATATAGCCATTAGACCTATCCAGTGACAAGGCGCACAGTCACCTATGCTTTGCTCCAAGACTGAAATGCTCCCTATTATACCACTGCAAAGGCCAACAAAACTACTCTAGAAACATAGCCAACTACATAAAGGGTGCTGCCCTGTTGCGCTGCTGCGCTGCTTTCTAAGTAGCAGAAATGTGTCACTACCTAGGATACAAACACATGGTCCCTAAACGGCAGCAACTAGAAAACTTAAAAACACAATGTGTCTGGGCTCAGCGGTCAAGAGCACTGACTGCTCTTCCAGAGGTCCTCAGTGCAATCCCCAGCAACCACATGGTGGCTCACAACCATCTGTAATGGGATCTGATGCCCTCTTCTGGTGTACCTGAAGAGAGTGACAGTGTGCTCACATACATAAAACAAATGAATAAATCTAAACAACAAGAACAACAAAACCCTACCATGTACAGAGAGCCGGAGAGCTCAGTGGTCAGTGATGATTGCTGCTCTTCCAGAGGATTGAGTTCGGCTTGCACGACTCAAGTCAGTCTGCCTACAACTGCTGGTAACTCCAGTTCCAGGGGATCCGATGGCCTCCTCTAACCCACGAGATCACCTCCCTGCAACCTACATACACACGCACAGACACACACTACATACACACAGACACACACACTATACATACAGACACACACACTATACATACAGACACATACACACTACATACACACTACACACACACTATACACACAAACACACACACTACACACACAAACACATACACTACATACACACTACACACACAAACACTACACACACAGACACACACACACACACACACACAGACACGCACACACAATATGTGTATCAAAGGAATAAGGTATTCCCACCATTAACAAACCAAGAAGTGAAGTCTAAATGGCCTGCTGGTCTGTAGCTTCAATGCCAGCACTCGGAAGGCGAAGGCCAGCACCCTCTATATAGTAAGTTCCAGGACAGCTAAGGCTACACAGATTGATCCTGTCTCAAAACTCAAACAGCAATGACACCCCCACAAAAAACAACAAACAAACAAACAAAATGAAAAAGAAGTCAAGTCGGAACTTCAGGAAAGGTGTGCCAATGTGTCCAGTCAAAGGCCCAGTGTCCTAGTGTCTACGTTAAATGTCAGTGTAGCAGGCTTTGTCACCAGACAGCATCTCTCCTGTGAGTCTCATGCTTCTGTTTAATCATCATGTCAACACATAGATTGCCTCTATTATTTCTTTAGGGGGTTCCAAAATTCTACTCCGTCTAAGACAGCAAAAGCACGATTTTCACACAATCTTAAGGGTGTGAGCGATTAACACCTGTTAACCTGGGAGAGAACATGTAAAACTTCCAAACTGATTAGACAAGGCTGAGAAAGGATACACTTTGGATAAAACTCTGGCGTCTGCATACTCACAAACAACATGAGAGCATTCCGAGAGGTTTTATAGACATTGGACAAACCTATGGCCTAATATGAGTGAGATGCAGAAATTAATCCATTTGGAGATACAAAAAAAATAAAAAAATAAAAAAAAAATCCATGGGTTGCCGAGAATAGAAATGGTTCTGCAAAGAAATAACTCCTTCGCTGCGCTTGCTTCTCAAGTGCTGCCGAGGACCTGGCAGTGAGTGCCACAGAAGCTGCCCTGCATCACAGGCGACCTCCCGTCAGAGGAGAGCCGTGTTCTTTCCCTGCAGTCCCCTGGAAGCTAGAGAAACCAAGGCTAGGCTCCGAACAGTTCCTTATATCCTTAATGGTAAAGTACTACTTCCAAGCAGTACAATTTTCTATTAGAGCAATATTTTTTTTTTTTACTCTAAAATAGAAAGTTTGCCGATTTTGATAAGCCAGGAAAGAGAAGGCGACCTGTATGGTAGACATGCAAAGTCATCCACATAAGAAATCTTGTCTCACAGAGAATACAAAAAAAATTAAGACACCAGTGAGATTAGATGCTCCGTGGATGAAATCCTCACATCCTCCCTCGAGCCATGAGTCCTTTTGGCAACCATCTACTTCTAAGCACAAGAGGAAGGGCTCACTAGTGCTTTCCCTAGGAAGGCATCGGCTCCCGAGACTGCTGACAGGAGATACCGATGCACATCTGCCCTCTACTGCACGTGCACTTAGAAGTCCCGAAGGAGAGATTTGGAACTGCCAGCAGCAGAAGTGACTGAGGAAGTCTGGCTGACCAGAAACTCCCCGTGCAAGGAGTCTCACACTGGGCAGCCAAAGCATCACCTAGAGCAGTGGTCCTCAACCTCCCGAATGCTTCCTCTAATACCATCCCTCCTCATGCTGTGCTGACCCCCAACAGGGGAGTTATTTTATCACTACCTCATAACTATAATTTTGCTGTTATGAATCATAATCCAAACATCTGTTATGTGATTCCCCCCTCCCCCAAAGGGGTTGAGACCCTGGGGTGTGGAGAATCGTTGACCAAAATGGCTGGTTAACTTACAGACTTCTGGACCTCAACCCTAAATCTTCCAGTTCAGAACACCTCACAGGATGCATTTCTGACAACCATCATGGCCCCCTCATTCCCTTTGTTTCTCTAGGCGCCAGTACACAGAGCTCACTTCACTGTGTGTGGAGGATGGGGTGATAAGGAGAAGACACCCGAATCACTATTGGAGACTGAGGACTCTGTCTCTGGGTGGCCTTTTCTTGGTCACCTGATGTTACACACATTTACTAGGGTCACCAGAAGGCCAACCTACAAGGACTACCTATAATTATAATTTACCAGCCATCACCACTTGTTTATCTCAGCAGGGTGGAGGTGGGAGGGGAACATGTCTAGTAAAGGCAAGTCAGGGCCTGCCTAGATTTAAAAAAAAAAAAAATCAGTCTAAAGCAAGACCAGTTAGGAGCCTCGTGCAACAAGAAGAGTCCTCCAAGATCTGTCATGAAGAAAACAGGATGGAAAACAAACAAAAACAAAAAACAAAAAACAAAACTCTTGAGAGACATGATCCCATCAGTTGGTTTATTCTTACAGGAGTTTGGTGGGATGTGGAATATCAGATTTGCTCATTTGCTTCCTGCCTGGTTAGAGAAAAAAAAAATCACATCAAATAGGACTTCATAAGACAAGAGTCCACTTGGGAGGCAGAGGCAGGGGGATTTCTGAGTTCGAGGCCAGTCTGGTCTACAGAGTGAGTCCCAGGACAGCCAGGGCTACACAGAGAAACCCTGTCTCAAAAACAAAAAAACAAAAACAAACAAACAAACAAACAAACAAACAAAAAACAAAAAAGACAAGAGTCCAATGGTACATTCCGGTTTGTTTACTATACATCGATTTTATAAAGTAGCCCTGTCCATCCCTGATTGATAAAGTGGCATGCAACACACACACACACACACACACACACACACACACACCACACAGAGAGAGAGAGAGAGAGAGAGCGCTGTATAAAACTCAAGTGTGGGGGGAAAAGGTTTGCAAATGAGTTGTTCTCTTACAAACTTGCACAGGTCCCAAGCTAACCCTCGATTCCAGGTTGAGTGGGACAATAGGCTGAGCATGCAGAAGACACTGGACTTAATGACAAAGCAGAGCCCACACTCAACCGTATCAAATCTCTAAAGAGGGCTTGCTCTAAATGGCAGAAGTGCTTAGGGAATTCAGCCCTTATTAACTAACCCAGGAAGGAAAACTCCTTTAATTAAGGTGGGGAAGCGTCATCCTGGCCTGAAATGTGGCTTGCTTTCACCTGTGACCAATGCAACCTTGTCCTTATGGAAGGAGAAACTGGCGTGTACAGAGGGGAGACACAGCACATGGTCCTATCGTGGGGAGGCTGCATCTACATGCCAAGAACACAAAGTGCTGCTGACTGTCACCTCAGTCAGAAAGCAATGAAGGAGTCATGACTGAGCCCTGCTCATACCCCCGACAGGTGGCTTCCAGGGCAGTCAGGCAGTAAATGCCTTTGGGCAGGCACCCAGCCCTGGTGCTTTGCAACAGCAGCCTTAGCAGAATAGTATCCCTTAAAAGCTAGACTTTATGGGAAGCCGAGGGGGACAAATAGGTTACAGAATGCCTTTTGCTCCTTTTGGCTCTGTAATACTCAGTTATCACAGAACATCGCCAGTAGAGGCTGGGTCGGGCCCACAGACAAACGTTGAGTATCTCTGCAGCTTCATACATACAAATGCAAGCTGACTGCTATACACAGAAGCCAGAAACAAAAGTTCCAATACACCAACAGAAAAAGTGTTTTGTCTTTGGGACTTTACAGCCTTTGGAACTGCACATAAGGACATGAGGACCGGAAGGAAGCTGTGGGGCCCTGGGAGACACTGAATGGGCTTCTGATGCCACCTTGAAATCACGCTCGGCTTGCTAAAAGATCAAAACTACAAGACCACCTGTGAAACCCTAATACTTCAAAAGGTCAAAAGCAACCCCTCACGACTCAGAGAGACCATTTGAAAAGGTCTTTTTCGGTAGTTTCATCTTCAAGCATGAAAACGGGCAAGCAAAACATCAAATACCTCACCCCTCTCTATTATTTTGAGTGCTGTGGCAAACTCCAAACAGAACTGGAGAGAGGGAAACAACAGTATCATGATTAACAGAGAAGGGGCTAGATTATAATACTATGACTCCCATTTCTAAAGTGATAGATGTCCAGGCGTACTTTCCCATTTAGGCGGTTAATATGTAGTAAGTGCCTACGTTTAACTTCTGGGCCCTCACGCTATCAAGAAAGAAGTTCACAGAATGAAGCACTTATTTGCACTAAAAGCTGGTTAATCCACACCAGCATGAGCACCACCAACCCTTGCCAAATCGACCAAGCTGGACACACACTGGGAATTGTTCTCTGTGCCCAACTCATCTAAAGGAGAGTTGGGTCTTGGCTCTGGCTTCTTAAATCTCATAGACATCTGAGAGGCATTTGGATTTTTAAAAATCTTCCCTTAAATTACCGTATTAGATGTTGAAAGACCTCTCCAGAACCTAGTGTAGACTCTACCTAGTCATTAATAGGGTACTATATTTTCATTCATATTCTCTCTCATAAACATGTACGCTTGAGCACTGCAAGTTTTCCTTACTAGACAGAGGACCAGGTTTTATGGATGCATCTACTTCTCCCTACCCATGGAACCCTCAAGAATTAAGAGCTCAACCACAGGGTACAAGCACAGAGAAAGTCAGGAGTTTACGGGGAACAGCTTGTACTTCTCTCCCATAATAGCTGACATCAAACTTGTACTATATTTAACAACCGGAACGTGGGCTCCTTCTTTTCCTTTTGTTCTGTGTTTTATTCTTTCTAATTGACAGTAAGTGGAGTATCCAGCGAGGTCCGTCTGCCAACAGCCACATCTGTCTTATTCTCAGTGATGTCAGCCTAACATCCTCCAAGCATTCTGCCCCACGGCACCTTGTCATTGGCTCAGATGCATTCTGGGGCTTTCTCTCCTTACCTCCACAGAGATCGGCTGCCTACGCTTCACGCAGTCAGCACCTCTTCCGGACAAACCACCCCATAATAGCCAGCATCTCCATCCTCTGCATTCCTGTAGTTATACCTGCTGAGGCCCCTTCCTCCCACAGCGCGAGTGCCTTTCCACACCGTGCGTTCCTTTTCAAGACTCTAAATCTTAATTCTCACCAACTAAGGCCATCGTTTAGATTTGAGACTTCTGAATATTTCACGGAACCCTGCAGAAAATGGGTCCCCAACGCGTGATTTGTAGATAGCTGACTTCTTGCCAAACGTAAAGAGGAAGGTAGCTTCTCTTCGGAGTTTTACATTTAGAAAAATCACAACTTGCCTATGTTGCTAAAATTTGGAATTTTCAGCAATTTTTATCTCCTATGTGTCATGTATAACTAAGTACAGAATTGATTTTTCCACACGAACCTCACAATCTTTAACTCGCTTCATATCTTATGCTTTTTTAACATGTGAGATCTCGGAGTATCGGAGGGTATAAGTCAAAATACATGCACTCATGCAGGCACTGGGGGAAGCTTCTCAGTGACCCTCATGTCACCAATATGACCAGAGATACCAAAAAAAAAAAAAATAAAGCCTTGGGGAAACACTATTATTGGTGGCCTCACTAGGGGTGGGGGCAGGACACAGATGGATAAAATGACAGTTCATTCCAGAAACATGGATTAGAGGATTGATAGTCAATTTATAAGTTGATGTCCTCAGTGCTACCTTCCATGTTGCTTTCCAGCCTTCCTTCAGTCCAACGCGCATGCTCGCACACAAAGCAGGCTCTTGCAGAGCTCGCAGAAAACGCAAACAGTTGATGAGGTGATGAGCCTCCGATTTCTGCTGAGCCGTCATGGGATACGATACCGCGACACTGACAACGCTTCTCTCAGGTCTGTGTCATGTGAGGGAGTGAGGTATGTCCTCTCTTCCCACAGCATCATTTGGGAACAAACAGCATGCTGGAATGCTGCAGGTGATCCTCCTTTCCGTCACGTAGGACGACACCTGGCAGCCATCCTGAATCATCCATTAATAGTCCAAAGGCCATGAACTGGGTCTCCTTTGAGAGAGCACGAGCTTGATCCATCCCAAGACATGTAAGAAATAGTCGTAAAGGGAAGACTAGATACTGTAGCAAAATACCAATTAATCCCTACTTAGACGTATTCTCCATATGCCATAGTCCTATCATTTTGAGGAAATTCTGAAAGTTAAATGGGTCCTATGGAGACCATACAACAGGAGGAAAAGCCCTCCCCTTTTCTATGATCAGCAAAGATGTTCCTCATTGGAGGCACGGGGATCTGCCAATACTGGACCGTGCATAGAAATCAAAAGATACACTCTGGTTCTGAAGTAAGAGGACCTGAAGCCAGCAGTTCCACTGGTGAGTATGAAGAGTCTCCAAAGACAATCTGAACACAGCTGTCTCGGGAAAGAATGCAGGCAGGTGTGCAAGAGCGCACAGACTCTGGTCAGAACTCAGACCTTAAAACAGGGTGTGATGGTGCACGCCTGTAATCCCAGCATCCAGGAGGAGGAAGCAGGAGGGCCAGAAATTCAAGGTCATCAAGGCTTGGCTGGATGCCAGGCTTCTCTCAATAAAGAAGGAATAGGAAAGAACTCAGACTTATAAACCTTCAAGTTCAATGTCACTGTCCCCTAGGCTTCATCTTCTGCCTCTCTTCACTCTGCAGGTCTCCCTGCCTGGGCTCACTTGACCCCTGAAATATATCTCTTCCTCCAAGACCATTAACCATCAAGTCTAAACAGGATCTTAGGGCATACAGAAGGACCCTCCTAGGCATCCCATTGATTAAATACCTGAAGGATGGAAGTCTCGTCTCAATTAGTTTTGGTCAACTTGGCACAGGTTGGAGTCTTTGGGAAGGGGAAACCTTAATGCAGACAGTGTTCCTCCCAGACTGGCCCGTGGGCGGGCCTTGTGGGGCATTTCCTTTGTTATCCATTGATATGTGAGGGTCCTGTCCACTGTGGGTAGTACCGGCCCTAGGTTGGTGGTCCCGGGAACTATAAGAAAGCAGGCTGAACAAGTCATGGAGGCGAGCCAGTAACCACCCTCCATGGCCTCTGCATCAGCCCCCTCACTGTCTTTCATGATAAACTACAAGGTGCAGAAGGAGATAAGGCCTGTCCTTCTCTAGTTATTTTGGGCATGGTGTTTTACCACAACAGTGTAGACCCCAAATAAGACAAGCCTCAAACCCCAACCTCCTCTACACCTGGCTAATCAGGCTGATTGTCACACACCTTTAAGCTAAGCATGTGTGACTCGTTCTGTTCACTGGCAACTTTGAAGCCTGCAACAGAGAATCCATCCGTGTGGCTGGCAGCCAGGTCTGCCCAGCTCTAGAGCTGCCTGCTGTCCCGTTCGCTCAGCACTGGCAGTCCTGCCTTTCAACACCATCTTTCGTGTGTTTTTGTTATAAATTCAGCCATGGGGAGCAGCCTTCCTGTCTGTTCTCAGCATACCGCGTTTCACTCCCTGCTAGAAATGCCCCACCCTACCGTGTCTGCACACGCCCTTGAAGACACCATGCCCATGCCCATACCCATTGGCAGGAACAGACCAGTATAGCGATCATTTACTCTTTCTCCATTTCTGCTGCTGTTCCGGGAGCTATCGGCAAACATGGGTGTGTCTTGGTCATTTGTGTGCATCATATTCTAGGCACACAGTGAGTCCACAACTCCTTAGAGGGTAGGGTACTGGTCCCACTGCACATTAGGCATTTTTGAAAATAGGGGATAAATGTGTGTGTGGAGGGAGGGAAGGAAGGAGGGAGGGAGGGAGGGAGGGAGGGAGAACTAGAGACTCCTATTCATATCCTGGACCCTATAGATTCATATTCTGGGGTGCAATGATTCAAAGGCAGAATTAAATTGGATTGCCAGCCACACAAATACATTCACTGGAGATTTCTTGGTTGTTTTTCTGATGTTATGCCTAAAACAAAGAAATCTAATAGCCATAGACCAGAGGTTGTAAGCGAAGGATAAGCCACTCTTGAAGAATAATTAATAAGGGATTAAAGCTAAAACAAAACTACAACAGAGCGTGTAACTGCAGCATGCTGAACACCGTAAGGCAGACTGGCCATTAGGTAGGAAACCCACAGTGAATAAATCAGTGGCTGTGCTAAGGATCAGCTACCAGGAGCTTCACCAAGTCACTGTGGTGGACAGACCTCTTCCTGTCACAGCAGCTAGGGGCAAACTACACCCCGTGGAAAGCAAACTAGAGAGGCTGGCAAGTTAACTTTGCCCCCTAAGCACTATGAACCACCCTGCCCAGGCAATGCCCTCGTACTCCTGCATTAAGGTGGAGCCGAGGTGACCTACAGACAGCTCGCCCTCAGTGCAGCATTGACAAGTGGGAAGAAACCACAGGCCCTAGCAAGCTCACCTCAGAACCATCAAGAAGTCCTTGTGGCTACTCCCAGGACGGCCACACACAGACGTCCTTCCCAGACCCTCCTGGAGCCCAGCTTTCCCTTCTCTCTCTTTCCCCTCTGTTACTCATAAAGCACCTGCAGCATGTCATTTGCCCAGAACCCCTGGGAAGACGACAGAGGAAACTCCCTACCTCTTGGGGCTTGCATCCTAGCAGGAAGGGGCAATTAGAGACGGCAAACAATACAGGATAAATGAGGTACACAGGTTATAAGAAGATTACCAGAAGCGGAGAAGGGAGGAGTCCCGTGCGAAGGGGGATGCAGGCCATGGGGGAACCTTTCTGGGACTGTGCAGTGTACCATGGATCCCCAACAGTTATCTGTTTCACTGAGACAGGCAGGCCTTCCCCAAATTCCCCTTCAGTGTCTGGCTTGGTTTCCATGACTTGGGGTGATGCAGCAAGGTGGAGACAGCTACGCCCTCTGGAGTACAAGATGTCCAGGTTTATGCTCAACTCTGCCACTTGAGACATCGCCATCTTCGTTTCACTAACAGTGATGAGATATCTATGGGCTGGGAGGCAGGTTCCGCTGCCACTACAGCCCCGGGGAGCCGCCAGCTTTGGGGAGCTGTCAGATTGCGGATGCTGCTGAGATTTAGATGGCGGTCACTGTAGACTGGCTCATGCCTCGTCTCTTAAAGACCTGAGAAAAACTTCCTTTCCAGTGGGGCCGGATGCCTTAGCTCAGGAGAGACCGGAGTTGCATCTCTGTCTACATGTGGACTCCCACTTGCCTCTCTGCCTAGCATTTACCCTTTAGGTGCAGAGTAACAAGTTAGCAGGCTAGACTCAGTAGCTGTGGTAATGGATCCTAATCCTAAGGGGGAGAACCAGGGCTCTGAGGTCTCCCCCTCATCTAACACAACTTCATAAACGGAGAGACCGAGAGTCCTCAGTGCCGGGTCCCAAACAAACTCAGGGCAAATGGCTAACTGTGGTGGGTGCCCATATAACACACAGAGGCACACCCTGACCTCCGGGCTCAGGTGGTACCTGTGGCTCCCCTCTGTTCTTCTCATTCCCACCCTACCCCTACCCCAAACCTCTCTAGTTCAGGGGCTTCCCTTCCCTTCCCTTCCCTTCCCTTCCCTTCCCTTCCCTTCCCTTCCCTTCCCTTCCCTTCTCTCCTCTCCCTTCCCCACCTCTATTCTTCCCTCCCTTCTTTTTCCCAGCTTGTCTTTCCTATATAAACCAGCCCCAGGCTCTCTTAGTCCTACCCTCTTGGCTCCTGGTCCCCTCTCTTGCAGGGTTCTCTTCTTATCTTTTTGCTTGCTGTCCCGTCCCTTCCCCGCTCACAGCCCTGCACAGTCTGGACCCTCCCACGTGCCTCTGGCTGTACTCTACCATAAAAGCCTTCTCCTCAGCCATACCTAGGAGCAGTCACGTCCTCATTTTCATTCACTCTGACCATCCCTGAGCCAGATCCTTTGAATTCTGTTACCTACTGTACCCTCTGAATAATTTAGTTCATGGGGGGGGGGGGACGGGACTTTCCCCCAAAGGAGCAGCTGAGAACTTCTAGTTTCCATATCAAATAGATGATTCTTGAGTATCCTAGGGGTGATGGAGAATTTGCTTTCCCTGGTAAATATCTTTTTATTCTGCTCTAAGATCAATAGCCATTCACCCTCTAGGCAGAATATTTTACAGCTTTCCTGGGAATGATCCTTCTAGAAATTTGTTAAAGGCAGGCTTCGGACCACAAACCTAGTGTCAGCCCCAACTTACAGCTAGACTGGACAACAGGAGGAGCTACAGGGCAGAAGAAACCCCGAACACGTAGAGAAGCACACCCACGTGTGTAATTGTCATCTCCTTCCTTGACTGCTTCTCTCTGTGGCTCCTAACCCCATCATAAGTCCACGATCTGTGGACTCGATTAGCATGGTTGGTCAGGCCCAGCAGGCTAAAAGTTCCCTGCAGGGCGGAGAGGCAAGTCCCTGGCTCAGACCCTAAGGAGCCCATGGCCTCTCTAGCGTGTGTTGGGAGTGAACCCCAGAGGGCTCAGTACATATGGGTCAGATAAATGAATGAGTTTCACCTTACAGCTCTGAACTGGTGTGTTCTCAATTAGGAACTTAGGGGTTGCTTTTGATTTTGCTCTGATCATGTGTCTTCCCTTCCCAAACACAGATAAGTAGAGCTAAATATAGATGTGTATAAACACAACAAACCAGCAACTTAATTATCACTCAGGGAGGACCTGAGATTGGGCATCTCTAGGAGGCTGTGGAGCAGGCAGAAGAGGAGGATGCTGGAGCAGCGGCTGTGGGCGGCACCCTGCACCACCCACTCTCTCAGCTCAGCCTTGCTGTGGAGTTTTTGACTTTTCTTTCCATAACTGGATAAGGCTATGGAGCTTTTCCGTCAAATCTTCTAGCCCCGTGTCACAGTCAGAATTAAGGTTTTTTATGGCGCTCTTCCTAAGAAGGAATGAATGCTTCGTCTCTGGGGACTCTCATTTCCAACAGGAGGTGACAGGGCCTTGACTCGTGCCTTCTCCTCTCCTGCCCTTTTCGTGGTGTGTCTCAGACACTCATTCCCACCAGCTGCTGTCATCTCTTTTTCTCTTTTGTAGAAGCAGAGCTCTCCTAGCGTACCCAGGAACAGATTTACTCTGCCTGGGCTGCAGGATTTCCCACCAACGAAGAATCAAGAAGCTACCTAATTCATTGAAACCAGCCTCCAAAAGCAGCCAACCTACTCTATCAGCCATTTGAGAAGGCTTAGAAAAGTCTTTGAGAAACATCTTCTCTCTGCCCATTGCTATAGTACTGCTAATACATAAAATACACCAAGTAAAGATCAGAATTCAAAAGAGTATTAGTCCAACAAAAACTGATGAGTTTAAGAAATGTATTCCTCAGTAGCTAAAGAGATGATAGCTACCATTCATTCAGAAGTGCTGGAAGAATAGGAAATTATTTTTATGCAATGAGCAAGACAAGTGCTTAAACCATGTATTCAATGAGTTAGTTACTTAAATACAATACTAGACAGAACAAATCTATCTCAGATAAAACGTTCACTCGTTGACCTCATTCTACTGAAAACTTCAACAAAAAGGAGTCGAACATAGAATAGAGTTAAACTTTAGAGGCCTGTCACACTTGACTCCTTACAAAGCCAGACTTCCTTGACTCTGAAGCTTACATACTTCCTGATAATTGTGTGGAGCATTTTAAACCTCCACACTGGCAAGGGTCCCAAAGATCATGCCCCAGGGAATCTGAAAGGCCTCTCTCTGCCCAGGAATTCCCGATCACGAGCCTTCCAAGTCTGTGACAAGGTTTCTAGTCACTGACCAGGGTCAGAAAAGGCTGTTTATAATCACACGTGACTCTGCCTGCAGCAGGCCACATGAGTAAGAGCTAGTGAGTAAGACAGCTTACATCACTGAAAGTGGGCTGTGCTAGGTAGCCCTAGCCATTGATTACACTTGAATCTGCCCAGCCTATATTTTCACTTGGTCTGAAATCCCACTGCTCACTGTCTGGGGTGTATGAGGTGGGGGTGAGGGGTGGGGAGGCAGGGCACATCATGTGCTTTTCCAGAATTGTCCATGAACTCTTTCATTTTCTAGAAGAAAAATCAATCCTTTGTTTTCAGAGGCAGGGAAGGAGCAGGGGCAGGGGTTGGAGGGTCGGGGGATGTCAATCAGCAGCTCGACTCTGAACCTTCTTCCAGGGACCGCAGTAGACAGAGCGGCTGGCTTGTGCTCAGCTGCAAGCAGGTAGTTTGTGATTACCTGACAGTTAGGTGGGTGGATTCATTTCTGGGAACCACTGCGGGGAGGGAGAAGGGTGATGCAGGATTTCAAGAAAGGAGGGAAACGCAGTCTCCTTGGATTTCAGGGCTGCCCACCTGTGAGTCCTCTGCATAATTACAAAATGACGTCATCAGCAGCCAACTCCAGGGAAAGAGGGGATCTCCATTGGTGTCTAGGCTGCCTTTCTTTACCAACCCGTGGGTCATGACCCCTTTGGTGGTCACACACCAGACATCCTGCATATTGCATACTTATATTATGATTCATAACGGTAGTAAAAGTATAGTTATGTAGTAGCAACAAAAATAATTTTATGGCTGGGGGGAGTCACCAAATTGAGGAGCTAAACTGTATTAGAGAGTCATCGCATTGGAAAGCTTGAGAACCACTGGCCTGGGGGAAGGAGTGGCTCTGGGGACCTGACTGCCCAATGTCCATTTGTGCCCCTCGTGGCCCTCAGAGTCCAAACAGGCCAGGAACAAGTGAAGCACAAATATTTACTGAGTTGAGGGCATGCTAAGTGGCCGTTTGCAGAATTCTGAGCTACCAGGGAAGGACAGAGTCCAAATAGATTCTGGGAAAAAAAAAAAAAAAACTGGGGCTCAAGAACACGTGCTCTTGCTGTGACTCCAAGGTGAATGACCTCAGAAACTGGATCCTGGGAGGCCCACCTGTGAGTCCTCTGCATAGTTTCAAAATGACGATCAGCAGCAGCCAACCCCAGGGAAAAGAGCTCTACCTCCCTATGTAAATAGCTGTCCTTGAAAACCACTTTGGAAAATCCCTAGCAGGTTCAGATAAACAAACAAACAAACAAAACAAAACAAAACAAAACAAAACAAAACAAAAAACGCATAAAAAAAATGAAAACCACCAGAATAGAGAAAAATCAAGCCGGCCCTCCACCCCCAAGCACCACTGATGAGCAAGGAAATCCCCTTCCGTGCACCAGGAAGGCCAGCAAACAGCCCTTTGTGGTATGTATGTATGGTAGCCACACTTCTCAAGGGTTCGTGGCTCCCCTGCCTTGCATCCTCTCCTCTTGAACAGACCTGATATCAACAACCGAACACCCTGAACAAGCGTGTGGTTTCAAAAGCCACATTCAGTTGCAATACTGATTCCAAAAAGTCTTCTTGAGTAGGAAAGCCAATTTTTCCTAAAAATAGGGGCCGTGGAAAATGCGGGAGAAAGCTGCCACGGTAGTTCATGCTTCTTCCTCTTGTCTAATTAAATAAAAACCCTCTTTCCCTCATCTCCTGACACCACAGTCACTGGATTCAGCTTTACATGGGCAATGAAGCTCACACCTCCGGCGGTGCTTAATTTCTTTTTCCTTTATATAGATCAGTTATTCCCCCGCCCACTTCAGCCAGAATCTAATTCAAATGCGTGTAGACAACGTACTTTTTGGATGTGAAATAAAGTGGTGTCAACGTACCCAGATCGGACTATAGCTTTTAATACGTCACATTTCTGATCCATCTGCATCCTTTAAGTCCTAGCTGTCTTAACGCAGTGCTATCAGAATACCCATGGAAAGTAACCAGGCTCATCAACAGAAGGCGTGGCCCGGCTTACGGATACACTACTAACCTAACAGTTTATGAATCACCAGATGAGCCGGTGGTAAAGAAACAAATATCACATGTTAATCACACCGAGCATGCATGAGTAACATACATGAGAAATGACAGCTAGACACGAAAGAACCATTTGGTTGAATATGTTCTGTCCTTTCATTCTGATTCTCTCAAAAAATTATTATTTTCATAAATTTAGTAACTTATACTAAGTTACATAAGCCAAGTCCTGATGGAAGTGAGACATCTACGACTGTCATCTAACGATCTGAATGGAAACCACGAGTCTCCCAAGTAAACCACTGTATGACCTAAGATGTATTTCACTGGAAGCCAAGGATGGCTGGAATCTCCCTCGTCGTCAATGAAACGTCACAGGAACATGGATTCAGCACATGACAGATTCTGAATCTGAGAATAATGCTCACAGAATTTAAGCAGTGACCCTCTTTATTAGATATAGAATATACCAAAAGTAACCTTCCCGTGTTCCTTGGGGAGATGAACACTATACATTTTTTTTTCTAAACCGTCAAGACAGAGAAGAAAGCAAAAGCAGATCAGGGTTTATGTATGTCATAGCCCCTTTCAAGTTTGCCTGCCAACCCTTTTCCACATGAGGAAGAATCCCACCGGCTCTCGCTAACCCTCAAAAGCATGTACAAACGGAAGAAGCTCTTGGTACGTGTTAGCGTAACATCGCTGACAGGAAAAACGGTATTAGGACAAAAATCGTACTCTGCGCCAGTGGATGCCGTACACCCACACAGCGGACTTACAGAGGTGTCTTTGTTCTTACCTGTGATTGTCCTCAAGAGTCAAGACAAACAAGGCGTGTGTGTGTGCTGCTGGAAAGTGCAGGGCCGGACTGCTGTTGATAGAAGTCTAGCTGGGCAACCCTGGGCAACCCTGCCTGGTCTTCTGCCTTCCTTGTTTCAAAGTAGTGTCTGCACCACGCACCTCTGTGGGCACTCTGAACACCAGCAAGTTTTAACACATCTGAGAAAGCCAGCCAGAAGCTCGCTGCTTAGGCTGATGAGTCACTTCAGCGACAGCTAGACCAGAATGCTTCTTGGTAGAAACAGGGACTCAAGTCAAACTCCACCCAGTCCCTAGCTATTGCTAGATTGACTCCACCCAGCTCGGCAATTAGCTGAAATCCTCTCACCCAGTGCCCTACAGTCAAGTTACCTGTGCTTGTTCTTACAGTCTCTCCGCTCCAAATGACAGTCCTGGATGGATTGTCGAACCCAGAACGGGATGTGAAGGCAGAGGATCAGCCTTCCTCCACTAACTCTCCACAGCTCACTCAGCGTCGGTCCTGTTCTTTTAGTTGGGCCCCACACCAAACAGGTTGGAAATCACAACTTCCTGGCTCTCAGAGAGCTTAAAGTAGTTACCAAAATAACCATCCTATGACTACCACACTGAAAGGAAGCAGCAGGTGAGATAGGGTATTTCAGGAAAGGTGAGTTCTGACTACAAACCCACAATCCCAGTCACCCCCACATCCTCGCTCCCCCACCCCCGCCCCAGGTGCCCAGAGGCTGCAGAGCACCAACCATCGCCTTGTTCTCTGTGTACTTGACTCAATCTGGGCAGCCTGACCACCACCTGTCCTTGGCTTGCTGTCTGTTGTGATAAGACAGAAACCAAAGCAAGTTGTGGGGAAAGGGTTTATTTCCCTTACGAGTCCTGACCATTGTCTACCACAGAGGGAAGCCAGCCAGGTACTCAAGGCAGGACTGGGGACACAAGCTAAAGAGGCCACAGAGGAATCGCAAATCCCTATAAGCAAACACGGGAGGGGGTTGGGGGAGAGAGAGAGAGAGAGAGAGAGAGAGAGAGAGAGAGAGAGAGAGAGAGAGAGAGAGAGAGAGAGAGAGAGAGAGAGAGAGAGAGATATTACCTCTTCATAGAAAGCACTGGACTGGATGTCAGTCCTGCAAGCGTGAAGACCTTGGTTCCAGCCTTCAGAATCTATATTTTAAAACAAAATCTGGGCATGGAGAACCTGACTCACAAGTCAAGGTGGGCAGCACTGGAGAAACGACTGGAGGGTGTCTGGCTGCCACACAAGTGTCTACATCTGACCACATACGTGTTCACACACAAATGATCCAGTTAAATGCTACCCGTGGTGGGTTGAACCCTAGTGCCTCAGAATATGACCCCACAGGTAGGATCTTTCAAAAGGTAAGAAGGTTAAAATAAGGTCAATAGGGCAGCCCCAACCCAATGTGACGGTGTCCTTATAAAAGGTAAATCAGGACACACACACGCGCGGAGAGAGGGAAGGCTGGAAGAAAATGACCATTGCCAGCTAAGGAGAGAGAGTGATAGCCAGCCCCGATTTCAAACACACTGACTTGAAGACCTCTAGGCCTGCAGAACTAGGAGGGGAATGTGTGTGGTACTGAAGCCACCCAGTGACAACTCTGCCAAGTATTAATATGAGGTCCACATGGACTTCTGGTTCGCAGAGGTGCACCTCACCCCAGGATGCTCCTTCCCTTGCTTTGTAGCCAAGAATCCATCTGGAACGCTGGGCAGAACGACCTCATTCTGAAAAGGGCAAGGCCTTTCTCCATCAAATGCCCCCTTCCACTTCAGTCAAACACGGGTTCCCAGGTCAAATGAACCCTTCTCTGGAGCCCACAGAAGCCAGCTTATTCTGAGCCTTCAATATAACTCATTAACAATCTCAGAATTAAATTAAGACATGATTTTTTTTTTTTGAGACAGGGTTTCTCTGTGTAGCCCTGGCTGTCCTGGAACTAGCTCTGTAGACTAGGCTGGCCTCGAACTCAGAAATCCGCCTGCCTCTGCCTCCCAGAGTGCTGGGATTACAGGCATGCACCACCACACCCGGCTTGACAAGACATGATTTTTTTTAAAAAAAGGTTTAATTAGCAGTGGTCAGATCTATATCCAATTCTTTTTGCCTATAGGAAGAAACTAGGGCCCAATTTTGCTATACCCAAGAGTGAGAACCATGCTCCTACTAATTAGGGTAATAGGACCATTCTACTAACCTGATCTCCCATGTTTTGTTTTCCCAAATTTACAGTGTCCCCTACTTAGACTACAGTGAATAACTGGGGGGGGGGGGGGGCGCAGCAGCAGGCCAGAGAACCTGTCTAAAATAGGTTAGCTTAGTCTTTTAGCATGGAGACTGGGGCTGTATCCCCCTTGGTTTGCTTTGGTACGGGGCATCTTGCGCACTGTAGGATGTTTATCTGCATTCTTGCCTCTGCCTACTAAGTAGCAGGTTTTCATAGGTATGAGAACAGAGAACAGCTAAAGACACTGCTCAATGTCCCCTGGGAGGCAACTGTGGCTCCTGCTTGAAGGGACAGGACCTAGAGCAGAACATGGTGGTGGTGGCCTTGGTGCCATGGGAGAAGGAATCACGGTATAGATGTGGGTAGGGAAGAATGCAAGGGTGTGATGGTGGAGGCTTTAGCATCTCCCCAGTGGAAGCCAAAGAGGCGCATGCCCGGATAAGAAACGCAAGGGCCCCAGCTGATAAACAGGAAGGAGCTGACGTCTTCAGACTGACGGTGCCTCAGTTTCACAACACGGGCAGCACCTGGAGGAAGAGAATCAGCAATCCTTCCCAGCATGGCACAGAGTCTTTTCTGACCAAGGAGAGGCCCCAGGAAGACCTGGGAATGACCAGGGAAGGGCAAGCCAGAAGCCTTCCTTCGTTCCTGCCTGCTTCTTGGAGACAGTTCTTTTCCAAATGACGTTTCAAACTATTATTTAAAGACCACACTGATGCTGCCTGGCTACGGTGTAATAGTAAAATGCAGAGAGCTATTCCCAGCCGTTATGGAGGTTGAGGAAACAGGATCTTATGTTAAAACCCTGCCTGGCATGCAGAGGGAGCACAACACTAGTCTAGGGAACTGAGATTCTTTACAAATGCGCAAAGTGGAGGAGAAGCAGAAGGAGGTAAAGGGCTTGCCTAGAATGCTCTTGGCCCGGGGTTCAATCCTCGGGAATGTGCATTTTAAAATTCTGATGTTTTCCCAGCTCTTGGGAGGCAGAGGCAGGCAGATTTCTGAGTTCGAGGACAGCCTGGCCTACAGAGTGAGTTCCAGGACAGCCAGGACTACACAGAGAAACCCTGTCTTGAAAAACAAAACAAACAAACAAAAAAAAATCAAAAACAAAAACAAAAAAATTTCTGATGTTCCCACAACTCTATATTATTTGTGACTAAATGTGCAGCTTTGGATGACTTGTGGGCACTTCAAACCACTGCTCAGGACTATGCATTATTCTTAGACAATTGGGTTATTTATAAGCTAGGTCTTATAAACAGTATTAATCAAATCCTTTGCTAAATGTGGATTCTGCTGGATAGAACTGAGGTTTTTATGCTTAGAAGACAGAAACTTAGGTATTTCATGAAATGGGTCTAGCCCAATGCCTTCTATCTTTATTTTAAGAGGCAAACTGTTATACACACACACACACACACACACACACACACACGCTCCTTATATATCTAGGTCTTATAAATAACAATCAGTAGATATAAGGTATATATTCATGGTTTGTTTATTTTCTAAGCATCGTGTATATACACCATGCAGATGCCCATAGGACCAGAAGAGACTGGATGCTCTGGAACTGGAGGTGCAGCCAGTGCGAAGCCATCTGATGGGCTGGCGGGGCTGCTGGGAACTGAACCTGGGTCCTCTGCAAGAGAAGCGCTTTGAAACACGGAGTCTATCTCTCTTGAGCCATGGAAAAGTGTATTTAAAAGATAATTAAAGTTTAGCTAGCATAGCCAAAAGGAATATGAATAGTTAAGAGTGACTTTAGTCAAAACAAGATCTTAAGAACATAAAATTTGAATTTCTTAGTATTCCAAACATAGTTCAGGTTTGGTGTTTTTATTTTCTTTTAATCTTAAAAGGATCTGCCAACTAGTGAAATCTTCAAGGATTTTTCCCTAAAAGGCTCCATGATTTAATCTATAATATGTAGTCTCTAAAAATTATTAAAAACTGTACTGGCTAGTTTTGTGTGTCAACTTGACACAGGCTGGAGTTACCATAGGAAAAGGAGCTTCAATTGGGGAAGTGCCTCCATGAGATCCAGCTGTGGGGCATTTTCTCAATTAGTGATCAAGTCAGGGAGGGCCCCTTGTGGGTGGTACCATCTCTGGGCTGGTATTCTTGGGTTCTATAAGAGAGCAGGCTGAGCAAGCCAGGGGAAGCAAGCCAGTAAGGAACATCCCTCCATGGCCTCTGCATCAGCTCCTGCTTCCTGACCTGCTTGAGTTCCAGTCCTGACTTCCTTTGGTGATGAACAGCTGTGTAGAAGTGTAAGCTCAATAAACCCTTTCCTCCCCAACTTGCTTCTTGGTCCCGATGTTTGTGCAGGAATAGAAACCCTGACTAAGACAAAAACATAAGCTATCATGAAATGTTTACCATAAAATACTACTTACGTCAAACTCACAAACTATTTCTATTAATCTAGTTATAAACACAGCCACAGGGCTGGAAAGAAAGGCAACAAGGTGGTGGACCAACTCTCCCTCTCAGGCTGCTTGGATTTATAGGATTTATGGGATTTACAGGCTTGCCTTTTGTCTTTACATTTTATCTGCTATGAATAATAAAGGGTATTTAAAAATGGTGACATGACTGTACTGTCACTTCTTGAAGGATGAGTAATCACACAAGGAGGGCGAACCCAGATGCTTGATGCAGAAGCCCAAGTTTCTCCGTCTTGCTCAGAATCAGCTACAGGAGCAGAGAACCTGGGACACTTGGTGGGGGAAGAAGGAAGCGAAGCCAAACCAGGATGGCCTGGTGCAGGCAAAGCTCCTCACGTCAGGCCGGCGGAGCCTCGTAACCCTGGGTCTGGGACTCTTCATAAAGGTGAAGAACAGGCCCTCCTGTCTTGGTTTAGCTTACTGTTCCAGTGCCTAACTATAAAAGAGGACGCATGTGTGGCTAGGGTCCTTCACAGGTTCCCATGATCATGCCCTTATGCACTTAGCACAGTATCAACAAAAAAAAAAAGGTTATGGTTTTACAGAGAGGAGGAAAGGACCCCTGGATTCTCCAAATACCATTCAGTACACAAGGCTGCATACCGCTCTGCTCAAAGCATATGTCCCCCAAATCTGTATCTCTGAAACCTTTGGCAGCTTACAGACATGTCCCTGTTTGTGAAATGACTATGTTCCTGACTTTGAATTTTCAGGCAGTTACCTAGAACCCCAAACACACTGTCAAACACCATGATGTTCCCTCAACCCTGGCCAGTCTCCCAGCTCGTTTGTACTCCCAAAGTTTATGAAGCAAAGAAGACCTCAATGGAACTTAGGCTCCGCCTCTCCCCTGCACGACCCCCCCCCCCCACACACACACCTAAGTGGCTGTCAGTCACACTCTGTTCTTGTTTTTCACGCACACATCCAGCCCATTAGCTGAAAGGGCTCTACAGTCCCAGGGAGCCCCCATCTCTCTCCTCCTTTCCACCCTTGAAGACATCATCTCCTGCTCTAGGCTATTGCTACAGCCTCCCAACTAGCCTGGAGCCACTCCAACCTGCAACACTAAAAGACAGCAAACCGCTCCCATTTCTGGCAACACAGAGGCTCTCAACCATAAAAATGCAAATTCCTTATAATAGTCCACACACCCCAGAGAGGCCCTGGCTCCCTAAACTTCATTTAGACCGCTCTCCCACTGGCTTTGCTATCACTTAAACCTTTGAGTTCATTTCCACCTGCCTCTTTCTGAATGAGTTTCCTAAAAGTCCCTCATTTTTTCAAGGAAGCCCAATGACTTTACGATGACAGGAACACAAAAAGGAAACGAGTGAAGTCTGGGGCAACGTGTTTAGATCTCAAAATTCTTTTTAGTTAGTAATCCCATTTCCAAAAAAGAAACACAAAAATAAAAATCCAGTTTAAAAACCTTTTGGGTTTGCACAAAAATATTCACATCTTTTCCCACTTTCTTAAAACAAGAACAAAAACAAAACTAGAAACTTCCAGCAGACATGATAAAATAAGATGCGGAACACCCAGAAACCCGAATATCATTATGTATCCCACGGTGGAATAAGTTACGATGTTACAAGGGCTATCAGAAAAGCTCACACTCCCTCCCAAAAGATAAACACAGAAGATGCTGTAGTTGATACTTAGAAACTTCTATAATTTTTCCAATGAGAGGAGAAAACCCTTTTGTATCTTTAACAAAAACAAATGATGCTATAAATAATTGTTAACTTTCCAAGGCACTAAGAGGGATATATTCAAAATGTTAAAAAAAAAAAAAAGTGTCTACATAATAATATATACAATAAATTGAGTGTGAGCACTGGTTGCATAAACAAGTGGCCAAATCCACTTTTATAAATAACTTAAAAATCATTGAAAAATTAGCAACTGGGAGGAAAAAGGACAAAAGGCTACAAGCCAGTACTTTATAGAAAGGAAATAAGAAAGCGCTAAGAGCACTGGACACTTCAACTAATTAAAGACGGAAAAGTGATGGGTTCCCTTTCCGGGCTGGAGAAGTAAAAGGACTGACAAATGAGGGTAATGCCAGCCATAGGAGAGCCTGTTCTCAGCACCAGCTGCGAGCTGCAGGAACTAGTGGACAACTTCCCAGCGTCTGCTCTGAAATGCTCCCCGGATGGTGGTGCTGTGTGGGGGCCTGGCTGCGCTGGGAGCGTGTCACCAGGCCAGGCTCTGAGGGTCACATCTCCTTTCACTCTGTCCGGTCTATTCTGCTTCCTGCTTTGCAATAAAATGTTCTCATCACCTTGAACTTCACCATGCTGTCTTTACCAAAATGGACTAAAATGGCTGAAACCCTTCAGTCTAAAGTTCCTATTCTTTAAGCGTGTTCTGTTAACTGGGGTGTGGAAGGGTAGAGATGGGGGTGATTTATATGTACATGCACGTGCTTGCATGGCCGCTGTTCCTCAGATGCCACACACCTGTTCTTTTTGCACAGGTTCTCTTGCTGGCCTAGTCAGTAGGTCCCGGGGATCCTCCTGTCTCCACCTCACCAGAACTAGAACTACAGGTGCACATCAACACTCCCAGCCTTTTTTGTCAAATGGGTGGGGGAGGGGGGACTATAGTTATTGTAAGAACTTTACCATCTCAACTATATGCCTATCCTGATTCTGGGAACGTTCAGGTTCGATCCAAGATTCAAGACTAGTAATTGTTTACAGAAACCACAGCTGCACTACTAAACACCATGGGGGTTTTTCACGATAGGGCAGATGTGGGAAGATGTTCTGAGCTACATTAGTGGGATTTTGAAAAACACCCAAGCCATTTCAAGTGATGGAAAGCAATACACAGACATGGTCTCAGAGAGGAGAGGGGAGGGGAGAGGATAGGAGGGGAGGGAAGGGGAGGAGAGAGGAGGGGAGAGGATGGGAGAGGAGGGGAGAGGATGGGAGAGGAGGGGAGAGAAATTTAATTAAGTTGCTCAGAAAATCCAAGGAGATAGATATCAGGAGATCAACTCAAGAGCATGCTGGAACAAGGAAAACGAATACGTGGTCTAAGAGAAAGGAGCCAGGAGGATTTCTAACCTCAAACCACAGGCCTTTGTGGCTTCTTCCTCCGCAGGGAAACCATGGCTGTGGCTGACACGCAAGCCAGCCGGGCAGCTCAGCTGTTAATCTGGCAGGGAGGAGAGGTTTGGCAAATTCTGCTGTCCCGTTCCTCGTCATCCGCTTCAACCTCTGCTCCACTCCCCCAGCTCAGACCAGGGACATTCCAGCTCCTCCCCATGCTTACACTTTGAAGTCTCCTGAGATCAAAGCTAATCCGACACAGCACTAAGCTAAGTCTTCCTGAGGATGAGTGTATGATATTATAGAGCATGAAAGGTCCATACGTCGGCCATTTTCAACCGAGAGGCGTTCATATCGCCAGAATTGTGCTACTAAAATGGCAAAGTAGATCTATTTATACATAGGACTGCGTGTGCAGTTTCTAAAAGACACCTGGAGGAAAGCTGCAGAGAAATCAGTGCATTTTAGGGCAGGTGTCTTGCCACGTTGTGATGGTTAGCCTTGGTCGCTGGGGTTGGGGGGGCACCTGAGAGGTTACCCAAGCAGAGCTGAAATTCCATTCGTGAATACACTTTTAGCATATCAACTAAGGCAGGGGAGGGGGTGCTGCCAATGTGGGGGTAATGCAGGCAGAGCCCCAGATAAGAATAAGAAAGGATTTGCCATGGCTCTAACTGCCTTCTGCCTTAAGGTGAACAACTACCTCCCCCTCTCCCTCCCCCTCCCCCCTCCCCCCTCCTCCTCCTAGGTTCAGAGTTGCTTCAGGGCCCAGGTGATAGAGACAGCTACCCAAGGACTGAAGCATCTGGAATCATGAACCAACCAATCTTTCTTCCATTAGAATGGTTTGTCAGGAACAGTAAGATGGTTCTTCTGGTAAAGGGGCCCTCCACTAAGGCTGACAACCAGTGTGAAACACGGTTACACGGTGAAGTTAAGAACCAACTCTCACAAGCTGTCTTCTGACACACGCACACACACACACACACACACACACACACACACCACACATGTGCACCCACACACGTGCACACATGCACACGCATGCAAACACACATGCACATATACTCCCCCCTTAGATATATAAATATGATAATAATAAGAACGGCTGCTAGGCTTTTGGTTACTCTGATACAATTAGCATCCCAGCAGTATCGACTTCATCCTGCTAACACGTATTATTCTCCATGGTTTCCAGTCAGATGGGCTTCAAGCAGTGGCTCATTTTACTCTGTACTTCCCAGCAAGAGAAACTATTTTCTTTTTTGAAATAGGTTCGCTGGTTGTCTGCATTTATCCTCCATGGTTTACACATTGTTTTATTTGGAGTCAAGCTTGCTCCTCATCCAGCCTGCAGTCCTCCAGCCGGGGACCATAAGTGCATACCACACTGGGCTCAGGCTTATTAATAGATCCCTTATTCACCTTTCCTCGGAATGTGCTGTACTTACCCATTTCTAAGTTCCTGGTATGGTCTTGTCTGACTGGAAGCTAAGCAGGGTGGGACCTGTTTAAAACTTGGATGGGAGACCAGAACTACTTGATCTATGCAGACCACGTATCTTTGACTTATATGCCCCAGTGCCTTACCTGCATCACTTTCTGCCCAAGTCTTCCCCTAACAGAACAATTTTACAGTTTCCTACATTTGCCTCCTAAAAACTGGATTGTCTGCATGCGGTCAGGGCTTAGAAGGCTCTGGGGCTTATTGCTGATAACACTGACAGGATCATCCCTGCGTCCTTCCTGCCACCCCCACTCCAGATGAAGAGATGACAGAGCCCGCTCTGCCCACCGGATAGCACCATGCGTTTCTCAACACTACTCGACTATCCATCTACTGCAGAGGAACTATCGCTTACCCAGTGAGACAGCCATGCACTGTCTGTCCGGTTCCACCGAACTCTTGGGACCCTCAATCGGTACCAGGTGGCTTTGGCCATGAAAACCCTTCTCGGCCTCCTGTGACCATCTCTGAGCCAAATCTGTGCTCACTCAATTTCCTTCCCTCACATCCATCTTGGCTCTTCCCCAGAATCACACATTTATCCTCTGATATAAACAGCAGGATTGTTTTTAATTTAATTAAAAACCACTCTGCAATTCTAAAAAAGATCACAATAAACTTACTTATTAATTTTGTGTTAACTACATTCATTGCTTTATTTCTAGTTTCATTCCTTCAGGTTTTGTTTCATATTCTTCACTAAGAATGATGTCAGAATAGTGTGCTGGTTGACTTTTTTTTTTTTTTTTTTTTTTGGACATAAGCTACGGTCATCTGAAAAGAGAGAACCTCCATTTAGAGAAGGTCTTATCACACTGCCTCTAGGCAAGTATGTTGGGGGTATTCCCTTTGTTAATGATTGATGGAGGAGGGCCCAGGTCAGCGGGGTGGCGCCAACCCTGGGCAGGCGGTGTTCCTAAACAGAATAAGAAAGCAGGTTGAACTAGCCAGTGAACACTGTTCCTCCCTGGCTTCTACTTGAGTTCTTGCCTCCAGGGTCCTTCCTTGAGTTCCTGTCCTGACTGCCTTTCATAAACAAGTATGTAAGTACAAGTGTAAACCGGCATGAACTCTTGGCTTCCCAGGGTGCTTCGTCATGTTGTATATCACACTTTGACTGAAAAAAATGAAGGCAGAAGCTGCACCAGGAGTGTGGGATGTGAACGCTGTGACCATCGTGGGAGGGACTGTGGAGGCGCTCACAGGCGTGCGCTCTAACGGGCACCAAGTGATCAGAGCTGTTGTGTAGGAGCCCGAAAGACAAGAACGTTGAGAGCAGAAGATGGAGTGCTGGCTTGGGAAGCTTCAGAGGGACTTCTGAGAGTCCCTTCAAGATGACTGGGACCATTCGATATTTCAAAATAAGAATATGTGGTTCTGGCTAGCTGGGGCTGAAGAATCAATTCTGCTTAAGAAGAGCCCAGAACCACGAATGGGGAGAATTCTTTGCTTTGTTGGGACAATCAAACCTGGTCACTGGAGCTGGGAAATTAGTGGCGACTAAGAAGAGGCCAGCATCGTTGAGATAAAAATCTTCTAAGAAGTGGTTGCTCGAGGTCAGCAACCAGAAGCTATGGTCTATCGAGAGCTAAGGCTGTACCTTGTGTCCGCGGGTGAGCTTTGGTAACGTGTATGAGTTTCTCAGGTGGTCTGGTTTGAAGACAGGGAGAGCGTCTGAAGATTGGCACGGTGGGAGATGAGGAGAGTGGTGGATGCAGCCTCAGATGCAGTAGAAACCTCAGGATTGAAGGAGTCGTGCAGGAGAAGACGGGGCTTGGACTCATTTGACATGGTCAGAGTACCTGAAGACAGCCCAGGGAGGGCTCTTGGTGAGAAGCAGCAACAGAGACACCAGAATTCTGAAGATGCCAGGACGGTGGCATGAGTAACAAGGACAGCAGTACCTGTAGAGTGGAGCTGGCCTGAGCCTAGGAGACACGCCGTGTGTCCTGTGAATGGCAGGGACACTCTTGAGAGGAGCCAAACGCTGCCAAATGAGTCTCAGACAGAAGGACAATGACTATATGATTCAACGCATAGCGCTGGATGTTGGTTTTGCTTTGTTGAAATTGTGAGTGTTCCTGGGTTCTAATGTGTGTAACTCGGTTTATTTTGCAGGAACCTAACAGCTGAGGGACTCTTGATTTTAAGAAACTTTGAATTTTCAAAGAGCCTTTGTATATTTGAAGGAGACTAAGCTTTGAAAAAAAAAAGTGTGGAATATTAAAAGTCATACCAGGCCTTATATATTGTGATATCAGCATGAGCTCTGGGGAACAAACGAGAAAGGCATTTTAGTAGTGTCAAGCTTTTGTGCGTCAAGGTGACAATAGCTCAATTGTGCCCAAAATTATTTATTCATCAACTTCACACAAGCTAGGGTCTTCTGGGAAGAACTCTTCATTGAGAAAATGCCTCCTTAAGATTTGCCTAGAGGCAAAGTATATTTTCTTGATCAATGATTGATGTGGGTGGTCCGGATGGCAGGCTAAGAAAGTAGGCTGCTAGGCAAACTAGTGACACTGCTTCTCTATGGCTTCTGCTTCGGTTCCTGCCTCCAGGCTTCTGCCTGTGATTCCTGTCCTGACTTCTCAGTGATGAGAGGAAACAAACCCTTTCCTCCCTGAGTTGTTTCTAAGATAAATGGTTGCCTTACATTTCCATGCATTTGTCTTTGAAAGAACAGACATTTTCTTAAAACGGTTTCTGTCTGTGTTTTAAAACTAGCCCCCTTGACAATTCTTACTGGTTTTAGAAACTGCTTTTCCTTAGAGGCTCTTGGAGTTACAGGCACACACCCCTTCCAGTGAGCCTTCAGTACAATACTAAATAATTGTGAAAGAAAATAACTGTGAAGGGGACATCCTCGCAGATTCCTAATTTTAATCGAAAGAGTTTGAGAGTTTTGACTTTTAAATATCTGCTGTTGTGAAACACACATACGCGCGCACACACACACACACACACACACACACTCTCTCTCTCTCACTCACACACACACACACACACACACACTCTCTCTCTCTCTCTCTCTCTCTCACACACACACACACACACACACACACACACACACGGATGGACGAGCACACCTTTTGTTATTTTTCTTCCTCCTGGCTTGCTTTTTCAGATTTATTGTATTATTAATATCTACTATCTTTAGTAGATATTATTACTATCAGCTAGCTTTGCAGCCTCTGCTGTCCTGGCAAGCACACATCTCCTGATGCATTAGTACAACAACCGGTGACACCTGAGAAGAGTCCCCAGGCCTTTAGCTCCCCGGTTTCACTGGAGGGAAGTCCGACTACGGTGTACTAGCCTTTACTATACCCACAAATCTATTGGTTAATGGGACTATAGTGATGGTTTACCACTTAACTGCTCTGGCAGAGGACCTGGGTTTAATTTCCAGTGTGGTGGCTCATAAAAATAAAAAAAAAATGTTTCAAAGTGTATCTGTATTTTATTGCTTGACCATTTCATAAGCACATAATACATTTTAATAAAATCCTCCGCATCCCACCGCATCGCCTCTACCACTCTTCCCTCCCAAGTTCATGTGCTTTTTTTCTTTTCTTTTCTTTTCTTTTCTTTTCTTTTCTTTTCTTTTCTTTTCTTTTCTTTTCTCTTCTCTTCTTTTCTTTTCTTTTCTTTTTCTTTTTTTGTAAAGCCTACCAAATCTATTTAGTGCTGCCTATGTGTGCACTGGTAGAGGACCGCCTACTGGAGAATGGGTATCCCCTCAGAGACTGCATCCTTGAAAAAAACTGACTCTCCCCCCACCCTCAGCAGCCACCAACCATCGATAGCTCCTCAGCTAGGGTAGGATTCATGAGCCCCTCCCTATCCACACTGGGCGGACAAGATTTGAGGTTAAAATTATGCCGATTCTCTAAGTGAGCAGGGAGCCTTTCTTGCCTCGCTACGTCTTTGAGCAGTCTACGTAACACTGAAGCTTGATGTTCCTTAAAGGTTGGCTAAAACAGCTGAAAACATAAAAGTGGAAAATAAAGGAAGCCCATGCAGCCTGCTGGCCTTTCCCCAGCCGCCCTGCTTGTCTCCTCCATAGAAACTGGTCCATCCAGCTCTACTGCTGGTCCTTGGATTAGTTTTGGTCCTTGGTGTTTTACTAATGAATCAGCCCTATGTTTTTAAGTGTGTTGGCTTGGGCTGTGCACAGCCCTTTCCTGTAAATGCTACTACCCACCCACCACGCGTCCAGACCTTTTCTCTTCCCATTACTATTGCCTAACTCTATTTATTTGTTTGTTTTCTGAGAAAGAATCTTGGGATAGAACTTGACTGACCGGAAACTCGGGATTCCCCTCTCCCTGCCCCCCACGTCTTTTTCTCACTCTATTTTAAAGGACTTTAAAATAAGAAAACGGTACTTAATAAATAAAAAGTAATTTTTAAAAAAGAAGAAGAAAATAAGAAACAGTACTTGCTTATAATCCACGCAGGGCCTCGCCTATCTGACAAGGACACTAGTCTTGTTCTTGCCCTCTTGCAGAATTCATCCAGGCAGAGAGGCTCGTGTGTGTGTGTGTGTGTGTGTGTGTGTGTGTGTGTGTGTGTCTACACAGTGGGAGATGTGCTAAGCGGAGGAGGGGGGTTCCCCCCACGGTTCCCAGAACCAGTGAGAGCGTTCTAAACCAGTGATGGCTTCTCCGTGCCTGGTAGCAGCAGCTCTGCCACCCCCCACCATGCTGTTCTCAGGCTCAGCCACTCAGTCACCGTTCTGGGCCCTCCTGTGCTGGTTGGTCGTCCTTCCCGCTGGCCAGCTGCTGGGTTTGGTTAGCTCCCCGGCGGCTTTGTTTTGCTCCTACAGTAACTCTCACCTTTGTCTGCTAATTTCTCTGTCCTTTGCTTTGCCTAGTTTCTATTCAGTGTCTCATCTTTCAAATTCTTACAGTACAAAGGTCTCTCCTTCAGCTGATTTTGTACCCCCAACCTCTAATTTTAAGGCACCTTCCCTAGTCTAGACGATATATTATATAATATTAAGATTTTCTTTTTTTCTTTCTTTCTCCTTCCTTCCTTCCTTCCTTCCTTCCTTCCTTCCTTCCTTCCTTCCTTCCTTTCTTTTTTAAGAACAAGAAGAAAAACTACCACAGAAGGAAACAAAACTTTTAAGAGTCTCTAGCTCAGGCTGCCCTGGAAAATCCCTAGGTAGCCAAAGAACCTTGAACTTTTGACCCTCCTGCTTGCCCCACCTGAGGGCTGGAATTACAGGTCTACACATCACACAAGGTTTATATCAGATGAAAGTTTTAAGAGCCGTGCAATTAAGTCGGGGTACGAACACAGAGCTGGCATTCTTCGAGCAGAGTCTTAGCAAGCCACGGGGAGACGGTGCCTCCATTCCGGACATAGGCTTGGTTAGGGTTACTATTGTTGTGATGAAGCACCATGACCAAAAGCAACTTGGAGATAAAAGGGTTTATTTCATTCACAGTTCCACGTAACAGTCCATTATGAAAAGCAGAATGGGCAGGAACTTAAAACAGGGCAGGATCCTGGAGGCAGGAGCTGATGCAGAGGCCATGGAGGGTGCTGCTTACTGGCTTGCTCCCCATGGCTTGCTCAGCCTGCTTTTTCTTTTAGATCCGAGGACCCACCCACAATGGTCTGGGCCTATCAATCACTAATTAGGAAAGTGCCCTACAGGCTTGAGGCAACCTAATCTTCTGTGGGCACTTTCTCAATTAAGGCTCCCTCCTCTCCGATGATGACTCTGGCTTGCACCATGTAGACATAAACTGGCCAGCACACAGGCCATAACCAAGCAAAATCATCCTTTCCCTCTCATATCACGTTGCTGTTAGCCTACATTTTACATTCTTGTTGTGTTCTCAGACAAGTCTAAAAAAGAAAATAGCATATGCTGATGGTGTGTGCCTTTTATTCCAGCAGCAGACAGTCAAAAACAGGCAGAATACTGAGTTCAAAGCCAACTTATTCTACAGAGCTACTTCTAGGTTAGCCAGGGCTAAATAGTGATACCTTGATACCTGCCATAAATACGTAAGAAAATACCTGCCACTGCCGCCACCACCATCGCCACTGCCGCCGCCGCCACCACCACCACCACTGCCACCACCACAGCCGGCTGCCACCAACAACAGGAACAAACACATGCAGAAGAAAATATAACACCAGAACAAATCCTGCAGTGGGTATGTATTCTGCCTGGTCTTAAAACCGCAGGCTGTAGAACCCAGGACACAGCGCAGTGTTATAATGCCTGGCTACCAGCATCCACAGTGCCCGGGGTTCAACCCCCAGCCCCACTGATAACACAACCACTTATACCCGTAATCCTAGACTCCTGGACTCTGACTGGACAAGGGCCTGCTCCTGCATTACCACGTCAGCTTACGGCAGAAGCCTTTACGGCACATTCGGGTAACTCAGGAACGAGAAGAATCGATTCTTCAGAAGCCACAGTGCTCCCAGGTTCAGCCAACGCGCACTATGAGAAGAAAGCCCATCTCAGCTTCCTGCAGCAATCTCAGAAGTGGATGCTGAAGGGACCAAGGTCTACGCGTCCCAGAGTGTGGGAGGCTCTGACCTACTTAGAAGGCCATCAAAACCCAGAAGCCACACACAGGCTGCTAGTGCCTTAATCCTCACTCCAGAGATTTTTTTTTTTTTTTTTTTGAGGTGTTAAAGGTCCCAACCTGGCTGGAGGCATCTGAAAATAACACTCAAATAGAATCCCATTTGCCTACGCTCTATTAACTCAGACTTAGTTTAGGAGTTTGGACCTGCGCTTCCATATTTAGACCCTATGACAAGAGATCGAGAAGGCTCGGCCTCTTTAAGGGAGGACACGTTAGAGGCTCTGACTCATGACCGCAATTAACACACTAATAATTTATCTAGGAGTTAAAGCAAGTACCGCTGTCTGGGGTGCTGGCCAGTCCTTATGAAAGCCAGACCCCCGGGGGAAAACTGAGTATCTTCTACACTTCTTGCCTTGTTCCTGGACACTCTTCCCAGCAGTGCCAGTAATAAAGATGTCACCGTGGGAACAGCAAGTCTTTCGGCGCCGCCACCTGGTGTTCCTCAGGGTCTTCAGAACCGGTGAGGAAACCATCTCTTCCTTTCAGGCCGAATGCAAGTGAACAGCAACCAACAACTACACGACACCCTGTTTATGCAACCTGTAGATCCCAACGACTAGTGCACACTCGAGAGGGGTGCGGAGGCCACCGGTGCACGCACCAGAGTACAGAGGCAAGTTTTAGGGTGATAGAGTCCCCAGAACACCGTTGCAGAGAGGGGCAGTCGCGCTGCTCCAGCAAGTCCAGACATGCTGAGAAGGTAGAGTCGGGCTCAGGAATTCTACAGCCTCTTAGAATCCACCGGCTGGCTCTTCCTAAAACGGACACCCCAGATGCCTTAATGCAGTGATCCTACACCTCACGATCCACTTGGAGATGTCTAACAACCCTTCCACGGGGGTCACCTAAGACCATTGGAAAACGCAAATATTTACATCGCAAATACGTGGCAAAATTATAGTTATGAAATAGCAACAAAAATAACTTCATGGTTGAGAGGGTCACCACAACATGAGGAACTGTAATTAAAAGGTCTCAGTATTAGGAAGGTTGAGACCACCGCCTTAACACATTTCACTAGCAATAGCAACAGATTAAAAACAAATCCTACCCGCACGTACGGACACAAAGACTGGACTACATCCAGTTCTCCCACCCATCTTAAGTTATAAGATAGTATCTCTAAGCACTTCAGGCAGTGTGGCTGTCCTCCAAGGGTTTCTTTATGAGGCCAGGAATGAGCAGACCAGTGCAAACAGCTCTGCAAACACAAGTTAAGAGAACGCTGGCTTCTGACTGAGAAGCTTGGTGTAACCTTCAAACTGGTTTCATTTAGCTACGCTCCTATTGGATGCTTAGAGCAGACGGTACTCAGTGTGCGGAGCACCCTCACGGGAGGAGAGTCCTGAGCAGAGAGAAAATAGAAAGGAACCGAGGAAGCCTTCTCATAGACGCTTGCACCCCAAAGGATGTAAGAATGTATAAGAAGACTCATCCTCACACCAGGGGTGTGGAGCAGTGCTTGTCAACCTTCCTAATGCTGCAATCCGTAATACACTTCTCCTCATGCTGTAGCAACCCCCAACCAGAAAATTATTTCATTGCTACTTCATATTTTTGCTACTGAGCAGTGTCTCCGTTCCTAAGATCATTGGAGACATGTGTTTTCCAATGGTGGTGACCCACAGGCTGAGAACTGCTGGTGAGAGGGACCAGTACAAGAGGACCCTTGGGACAGGGACATTGTGTAAAGGAAACAGGAATGGCCACAGAGGCAAAGGGCAGGCAGCTGATCTTATCCGGAGCAAAGAGAGCAGAAAGCGGAAGGAAAGAAAGAAGGCTAAAACAGAATATATTTAGAACATTCTACCTGCAGTTAAAGGGAAGGTTGGAAATTCCTTTTGGATGTGGGTGGGTCTCTTATCAGTTCTCTTAGAGCAACATCTTCAACTAATGACTAACAGAGAGCCCTGAAACTTCAAGATTCTGCTTCCCACGTGCTTTCTATTCTTATTCTGCACCAATTAATCATCTCATTTTCCTCTCCCATTGGACACACTCCCATCTCTCTGTCTCCCCCCTCCCTCTAGTTGAAACAGCCCAAGCTCCCTAGGATTACAAAACAAACTTTCAAACATTATCACCACAAACATTTCCTCTAAATATAGCCTCCCTCGTGTTGAGAACGGGCAAATACCTTTGCCAGGTGACCCTATTTACCTTCCTCAATCTCTGTTACTCTTTCAGCCAGTTGTGACCAGGACTCATTGCCAGTGTTGTTCAAGCTTGATCGTTTAGGACCCTACTGACCCACAATCGTCCAAGTACTAGCTGGCTAGCGATCATAAAACCACATTAGTTCACTGAATTAGAGACCGATGCTATAAACATCCATATAAGAGGTATACATATCTACAGCGGATTCTATATTGCCATGGCAGATCTTAGAGTACCTTGTGATTGTTGATAGTTAGATGTTCTTTAACACAAAGAAAGGAGGGAGGGAGGGAGAGAAGGAGGGAGGGAGGGAGGGAGGGAGGGAGGGAGAGAGAGAGAGAGAGAGGGAAGGAGAGGGAGAGGGAGAGGGAGAGGGAGAGGGAGGGAGAGGGAGGGAGAGAGAGAGAGAGAGAGAGAGAGAGAGAGAGAGAGAGAGAGAGAGATTGAGATTCTTTGCTGATATGTGTCTGTCAGTGTGGATAACTATGGAGGACTGAAGAAGGTGTTAGATCCCACAAAGCCACAGTAACAAGACATTGTGCGATCAGCTAAACTGCTGAACCTGGGTCCATGCTCTCAACTGCTGAGCAGTCTCTCCAGGCCCCAGTCCAAGCCTTGTTGGTTAAGCTGTTCCTAGCCCACTGGATATTTGCATCCGATTTACCTTCTACACCATCCCTAGCAGGATGCAGGGTTCCTTTTTTCCTTAGTCTCCTGTTACCCCTCACTGCTCTATATCAAATTTCAGAGCTGGGAAGCTCAATTTTTATCTGAAAAACCAAATGACTTCTCCTTTCTAACAATGCATGGTACATTCTGGATTTCCGGCTTTCTGCATGTGACCTCTGCACCTTTCAATGAAGACAAAGACCTCTTATGGAGTGTGTGTTTAAGGCTAAGAAAACTCTACACCTAATTCGAAAAAAGACTGACTAAAGCTCACCACAAATATATGCAATTCTCTTATGCCACTGCCTGTCACCCGTAGAGACAAATACTCATTAAAGTAACAAGAGTCACATTTGTCTAAATGTGTGCTGATTTGGTTGGCATTATCTAGTGATAACCCTGCCCTGTGGAAATGTCAAGGTGCCCACAGAATATCAGCATCACAATACCAAGAGACTTTCTTATCCTTTTGCAGCGTACATAAACAACTTGGTTATTAAGTAAAGCCCACAAACAAGATAAACTCTATAAAACAAACAAATCACGCCTGGAAAGGGAAGGCAGGCAGACCGGTGGCAAAACCTGTCATAAATCTAGCTACACTTTGCAACTTGCAAAAGGCGAACTTCACTTAGGTCACTGCGGAGCTCAAAGCAATGGTCTCTCCACAGTGGACTCCTACACAGGGACTGGCTCGCACCGGGCTGACAAGATTGGCATAAACCTTAGAGCTGAGGAACGTCTCTGTATTCTCAATAAGTCACAGTACATAGTGGTTAGTTTTCGAATGTTATGAAATTTTAGGGTCTGATTCACTAATCTTCCCAGACAGTCTGGCAAGACTGGGTTTATCTCAGAGATGACGACCAAGTGGAAAGCTTACTTCAATTATATAAAAAGTAAAAAGAATTTGTGCAATGTTTTTAATCAGCCATAGTTATTTTAGCATTTACTAATTTGGGTGCAGATAGCATAGCATATGGGGAAAGGATTATCTGTTTCTCAGTATCGAGAGTTGCCTTTTTAAAAAACAAAAGCAACCCTCCCCTTATTTGTATACTTTATATCAACACTGTCAACAGGACACTAAAATCTTACAGTCACTGTGCAGAATACACTTATCAACTTAAAGAATACCATTACTTTCCAAGACTGGCCTCCTGAAATTGGAATCCAAACTAGATCCTACAAAACATGGCAACAATTTCATTACTTGCATTACTTTAACTGGCGATTCTGTGTGTACATAACTTAGGGAGTAACTGACAGCCAGGCTTTTATTTAAATACACATGGAAGCCTAATAAGATCAGTTAATAAGTTTGTGCTCATGCATGTCCACCTCACAGCAAGGCTGTGGACTAGCATGCTTCTATGTGTATATAGGCAACAATCGGACTACAGTGTTCCTTCAGTTCATGGAGTTTGGGCTGCAGGTCACAAAGGTGCTCATAGCCTGTATGTCATCTATGCTACAGTATTTACTGTTATATTCCTCCACGGAGCCTCTGCCATTTCTATACAACTTATTATACTCCATACCATATCAGTGATATGGAAAATAGTCTTCCTGTGATATGAGGGGAGGGTACCAGGGAAGAAGGTTCTAGACATGTTCAATATAGATGCGGTTTTCTCACTTCCATATGTTCGGATTTCTGCTGAGTCTCTGATTGCTTGAAGCTGTGGATCTGGAACCACAGGGGTGGATTCTATGGGGAACACATTCAGTAAAGAGAGCTGGGGCACCTGTCAAACAAGAGAAATATAGGACGGCTAGGGAAGACAAGCTGTGAAGAATGCATGAAGCAGGAATGGTGGGCAGAACCATCTAGAAAAGACCCCTCAGCAAAGGCCAGATCTGGGCGGTACACAGACAGCATGCTGGAGGATGCGTGGGAGAAGAGTGAGGCTCCGTCCGGTCCTGGTGACCAACCACTGCTGCGTCCCCTGCAGAAGGCGGCATCAGATCAGGGCTTCCTCATGCTCTGTTATCCCTTGGAACCCACAAGTCAGGGGCAGAGCCTGGCACCTGCCTGTCTAACAGGCTCTGCTATACTGGCCCATGGTGTGCACTCTGACCAGAACTTCCCTAGACCCAAACCTAGCCAAGGCAGGCAGAGGGAGGTAGAAGAGAACAGAATAAAAATACTTGCTGTGGTAGGGATAGAGTGGGGTATGTGTGAAGGGAGGAGCTGCAGACAGGGACTGACAGCTTCTGGATCTCACTTACAAGCCCTCTCCAGTCTTCTAAACGAGGGGCAGGGACCAGGTTTTACAAGCAGAGAGCTACCTCTTCTGTGAGGCTCAGCGGAGGGGGCGGAGCTTAGTGTAGCTCTACAGAGGTAGGCGGAGCTTAGTATAGCTCTGGAGAGACCACTTGTTTCCAAGATGAGTGGGTGTGTGACTAAATCCCACCAGAATGCCAGAAGAACACCTGCTCGAGGCTGTTTATTCCAGAACACCAGTCACACCTTGGGACTAGCCAAGTCTACCATTAGTGGGCTGGAGTACCTTATGTGCCATCCATGTGACAAAAGGGAGCTGGGTTCGGTCAAAAGAAAACGGAAATGTTGGATGAAACATTGCCGAGAGTCAATTCTTTACAAGTCAGCCCTGGTTGAGTGTAACAGGCACCTCTGGCCCTCTCAAATACACAGAAAGCTACCCACGCGGGAAGCAAGTCAGAAGCAGGTCAAGGACATCTCTCAGCAGTGGTTCTAATTCTCCTACTTACTCAGGCCCAGTCAGATCAGGTCATCCGCTGTTTTCTCTGGGTCTGAAATTTACCATATGCGTCTCTGGGTACAGGCAGGCACACAAAGGTACCTCCACCGTTATCCCATTTGCAAAGCCAGTTTAATCTAATTAAGGAGTCAGGAAGCATATGCATGAAAATTTTAATCTTGAAGGTTTCTAAGAGCAGGCGGCATGACAATAAAAGATGTCAGATAGGAGCTCACGATTAACTGAAAAGTGAATTAATTAACAGGCAAAGTTGCTCAAGAACTGAAAGGAGGGAGAGATTAGAAAAGGAAAGCTAACCTTTTGGAGCCTGTTCCTTCATCCCCAAAGGGAGCGTGTTAGACTGAATTAGCTCTCAGATCTCAGTCTGTTTCTAGAATTGCATGTCAGTCGCAACCTCACAGTGACAGCCACAGCCGTGTGCCTGTCATATCCCCACTGTGTGAGAAATGAGGCCCAGGCCCGCTCATGTCGAGACCCAGAGCCCACAGCCAGCTCTCCCACTTGCTGGCTTCTCTCTGAAGCCTCACTCCAAAGAGCTCGTGCAAGAAATTGTCAAGTCAGGGCAGGGCATGTAGCTCAGTGGTAGAACAGTTGCCCAGAGACTGCAAGGCCCTGATTTTCAACCCAAGTATCACACGTATACACGCATGCATGTTCGTACACATGCAAACATGCATAAAAAGTATCGGGTAATTATTTACTATACTTTTATTAATTATCAAGGTATATTTTTTTAAAAAGGCACTTTGCCAATAATTTGAACTGGAAAGATACTTTAAAACCTTTTTACTTTTATCTATCTACCTACCTACATACATACATACATATACATACATACCTATCTACCTACCCACCTATCATCTACCATCTATCTATCTATCTATCTATCTATCTATCTAGTTAGTGCATAGGTGGATCCACGGTTGCCACAGCAACACATGGAGGTCAAAGGACTATTTATGGGAGCACGTTCTCTCCTTCTACCTCATCAGGTCATGGGGATGGAAGTCAGGCCATTAGGCTTGGCAGCAAGTACCTTCACCGAAGGTATCTCCCTGGCCCTGTCAAAGACATTTTATTACCCTAAAGTTGTATCAGTGACAGTTCTTTTTCTTTATTAACTATGTCCAAAACACACACACACACACACACACACACACACACACACACTCTACCCTGTTTTACTACTTATGAACACACCACCCAGACATATTCATTAAAGCCAGGCTCTTACCCCAGCACTCCAGACACTCTGGGCTGGCTGTCCGTGAAGGAGGCCTCCTGCACAAATGCAAAAAATGAAAACAGCAAGAAGCCCCAACCCGCAAGTGCCCACCCACTGCCCCCCATCATCTTCTCTCCCAAACTATGGCAACCAAAGAGAGTCTCCGGAAACCACCACATGTTGGTGGAAGGGACAGAACCGGCACTATTTGAGAACTGCTTTAAGTATCTGAGGGTAAGTTTACATACCAGAGTTCAGCGTGAATGAAATGACTAGTTTTAAGAAAATACTGGTTGGGAAGTAGGGTCGGCGAGTAAAGCACCTGCCGTACAAGCAGGAGACTGGAGTTTGGCTTCCTACACTGAAGCAGAGCCAGGTGAGTGCTGTATGGCTTGAAACTCAGCCCTCCTACAAGCAGGAACGTGGGGACAGAAGGATCCCCGGAAGCTAGCGGCTCAGCTGGCCTGGTGCACACATAGATGAACAGGAGACCATTATTCCAACAAGGTGGAAGGAGACAGGCGATGTCTGAGGAGCTCCACATGGGTGTTGTCATGCATTACTGTGCACGCATGCATGTCCCCCCACACTGAAAATTAACAGTAACTTAAAAAGCTCTTTCTTAGAATCTACAAACCAGTGTTTATCTCTAAAACACAGTCACTAAAGAACAAAGCTGCAGAGCCAATGTTTTGCCTTCAGCTGCACTGAATTATGCTTTCTTGTTTTTGTTTCTTTTGATGTGTTGAGACAATGTCTCGTGTAACCCTGTTGGTCTTGAACTTGCTTTGTAGCCAAGAAGAACCTTGAACTCCTAATAGTTCTGCTTCTACCCCACAAGTAGGAGGACTCTGGGCAGACAGATACCACCATATCCAGCTGAATTAGTGCTTAAAAATGAAAAAGCATGCAACACACACACTTAATAATTCCCTAGTAACAAAGAATTCAGGTTAAAAAATCATATTTAATCCTACCTACCCTGAGATTCTAGAATAAATATCAGAGTCCCAGCTAGGGGCCAATCCGGGCTGTGTGAGGCAGGAACTTGGCCTGAGAAAGAGCCCGAGATGACTCAGGATGGACCCACACGCACCCTGCCTCAGAGGACCACAAAACTCAAGGATCATTTTGCCACCACAATTAATGCTGGCCCCATTCTCTAAAATGCAATTAAAGGCAGGGAGAAGGACACATAAAATACATGCCTTATGCAAACGCTTCCAGATTTCATATCTGTTGTTCTGCTTCTTTAGAGAGAAGGTTATTGACAAGAACTTCAACACTTACCAGAGACCTGTGAGAAACACACTCCCCAGTCAAACAAACCTAACAGACCACAGGTTGAGAAACAAACAAACAAAACAACCCTAAAACTACTACCCTTAATGGAGATCTTTCAAAAATCACAAAGAGGGACATCTTGCCTCTGTTACTATAAAAGCTATTTTTAACCTTATTTTAGGTATCGCTACGGTGGAGCATAAAGAAATCACCAGTGTTATAGTCAGGTCAGAAGGAAACACTGCTGTGCGTTCTCCTTGACCTACAAGTTCAAAGGTCATCTAGACAGCCCCGCCATTTACTGAGACTATCAATCAAAGATGAACAAGAACAGATGGTAGCCACAGTACCTGCAGGAGACCTAGGCAGTGACCGCATGCAGATGGGGACACACAATCTTTTAATACCAGTATCACCTGCCACCTCCCAGGGTGGCTGTGGACCTCAGGACTGCCCCGATCCTCCCAGAGCTACCTGTGAGTCCTCTGGTGGGCAGCTTGTCGCTGCTGTCCTCTCTGGCATTGGTAGTTGGACCTCACCCGTACCACCCAGGAAAGAACACAGAAGACTGGCTCTGCCCAGTTCCCACAGGTGGGCAGGTGGCTGGCAGGGAAGGAGTCCCCAGAGGAGGGTATGCAATTCCACTTGAGCAGTCCCAACCAGGTTGGAGTCATTTACCCTAGAGATCATTAACCAGGTGCTCAGGCCTCTTGGCAAGAAGTGAGAGTCTGGAAGTTGAAAGAATGTTACCAAACACACGGTTTGAGTCACCAGGAAGAGTCCATCAGTGTCCAGGCAGGAGCCGAAATGAGGTCACCCCTGGCTGGGGGGGAGAGGACGCTCATTTCTTCTGGAGCTGCTAGAGTCTATTTGCTCTTCCTGCTCCCTTATGGGGGGACAAACATTACCACACGTGCAAAGCAGCCTACAGGGAGGGAATTATACACAGATAAGGAGTGCTAGTTTTTTTCCTCGCTAATTTTCAATTTTCAATTTTTTTTTTTTTGTGGTGGTGGTGGTTTTGGCTCTACAATCTCATGCCACCCACAAAAAGAACAGTGAGTCCCTGTAGTAATTGAACTGTTCTGTTTGCCCCACATCTAAAGACCCAGCACCACAGAGTTTGCAAGGGAAACAAGTTACCATGAAGCAAGAAGGGTCAGAAGTTCAATCTCACACATGACAAAGGCCCACGGGTTTGAAGATTCCTGACAAATGTTTTGTTTTCTGGAGTATTTCAAGCTATCCCAAGGTTAACTTCCTTCTTCTTCCTAGGCCATGAAACCACACATGCTGCGTCTCAGCCTTTGTGTAAGGAGTCCGTTGACGGGTATGCTCCCCAAATGTATTCCTGCCCTGGTCTTCCATTCAGGGTCATATAATTCCATTTCCCTCAAATCATATATTTGTCATATAACATATTCATGTTCTGTGACTAAAGCTCTCTCTCGCTCTCTCTCGCTCTCTCTCTCTCTCTCCTCTGCCCACACTGTTCCTGCTATTGCAAGTGACCTCATAGAAAGACAGCTTACTCCAAGAAATTAATCCCTGGATTTTTCTAAATGGCACTTATGTAAGTCCTCTTTAACTTAGGATATGGAAAATATAAAACGTCCATTTCATGTTCTCTAAACGAGGATCACAGTTCCTATTCTGAAGACTGAGAACCAGGAGGTGCTAGTGGGAAAGGGCTGAGGCGCTGGGCACCTCACTTCTCGGCAGCAAAACTTCCTGACAGGACGCCTCTCTCCACCCAAGAGCGAAATGATAAAACCTGGGAAGCTCTGTGAAAACTCAAGTTGGGAGCCACAGGACTTGTCCCCTTGGGGTTCCTTTGAAGGTCTATGCCAGATCGGGTGCTAGGAAGCTAATCTCCAGGGATCCAGAAGCACACCTCTCTCATGGCAGCCCAGGTGACCACACTGGCTGTGCTTCAAATCGGAGCAAATGTATAAGGAAGCCTAAAAAGAAAAGCTCTGTCCTTATTTCAACCTGGGATTTTGTACCAAATTTCTGAACTCTGTGTGAGAGATCCTTTCACTGTGTCTATTTTTGACATTTCAGGAAAACAGCAAGGACAAATGCATCATTTATTCATGGGAAGGCATAATCACTTTCGTTGCTGCACAGTGAGAAGACGCTTCAGGCAACATGACAGAGGTTAAGCACATAAGGAATGAAAAAATTTATGCTATATTTTTTTGATACAGGTATCAAGGCATGCTAAAAATATTCAAAGAGCACTTTAAGAGAGAGAAGGTGTAAGCTCAAAGACTCCTCTAAATTCTAGCACATGTAAGTTAAAGCTCACGATTCCACAACACGAGACCGTTATGCACAGACCAAGAAAGGAGACAGGGCCTTTGCCCATACTTACCAGATTCCAGGCAGGAAAACCTCCTTTAAATGGGAGAGGGAGAGGAAGGCTGGTCTAGATGCAGATGGTTGGTCTGTTTCCCTTAACAACAGCAAGAATGAAAGAGGAATCCTGGTCTCTCCGGTTCCCTACAGGCAATCAACAGCCCGGAACGGGTGGGCGGAGCCAGGTGCTGAGAGGGGAGGGCTCTGTAGCTACTGGCCAGGTAGAGCCACGCACAGCTTCCCACCAGGCAGGGCACTCTGAAGCCGCGCTGAGAGCTCTCTGGGCTAGAAGCTGCCCCTGATGCCTGCCTGTCTCAAAGCTTGAGCGAATTCAAACGTGGGTTAGACAGAAACAGCTCATCACAGAGGCAGCCCAGCCAAACACTATAGGCAGAACCTGGTGGATTCCAGAGACACAGGAAACAGCCCAGGCTCTGTAATGCTGCCCTGCAGCCAAACTGCACCTTGAATGTTGACAGCCAAGGTTTAAGAAGTGGACATTCTGCCCCAGGTGACCTGGAACCTCAGAGTCCCTCAGCCATTTGGAATGCCCCTTAACAATGAGTGACACAGGACGTGGGAGCAAGGAAGGACAGCTGTCCAGAGCGTTTCCTAAACGGCCACACAAACGTTAGGAAGAATAGCCAGGGGAGCAAGAGCGCCCCTCTGGGCATCTCTTGTCATCCCCATAATGACAAAAATGAACTTTCATTTTTAATTCACTAAAACCGGCTGGCTTTTTAGCTTAGTGACACTGTGCATATATTCCTGAACCACCCTGATCCTTGGCAAGTGGAGCCCCGGGACCTCCTTCCTGCCCTGTACTGAGAAGCAGGGAGACCCTGGTGTTCTTAAACATTCACCACCCAGGCGCTTTTAACCCCTCTACATTTCCTTTCTCTTGAGCACTGAACTACAGTCTTCAACCAGCCCGGGCTACGTCCTTCTGCTTCCCTCAACGAGGAGGCGGACTCAAGAAGGCATAGAGTGGGCTGCCTGAGCTCATGCCTAGCAGGTGCAAGACCCTGGCTCCACCCCCAGCACTGCCGACTAAACAAATCCATGCCCCCCTGTACACTTAGTAACACAGGCTGCTTTTCTTTTCACCAGTGTCTCCAGCACGTCGGAGGCACCAGTTTTCAAATTCAGTTTTGAATCCAATGGTCAAAAAGAGAGAGCCCATGACCGCACAGACTCAACCTTGCCTAGGATACCCAAGTGGCAGCCCAAGGCTTGGCCCAAGGCTCGGCCCAAGGCTCAATGTAAATACCCACTAGAAAGCCAGTATCGTGGTTTGATTATGCTTGGCCCAGGGAGTGGCACTATTTGGAGGTGTGGCCTTGTTGGAGTAGGTGTGTCACTGTGGGTATGGACTTTAAGACCCTCATCCTAGCTGCTTGGAAGTCAGTGTTCTGCTAGCAGCCTTCAGATGAAGATGCAGAACTCTCAGCTCCTTGAGGCTATACCATGCCTGCCTGGATGCTGCCATGTTCCCACCTTGAGGATAATGAACTGAACCTCTGAACCTGTAAGCCAGCCCCAATTAAATGTTGTCCTTATGAGTTGCCTTGGTCATGGTGTCTGTTCACAGAAGTAAAACCCTAAGACAGCCAGGAACATGCTCCGTTCTAAGGACCAAGGAGCTGAAGCAAAGCCAAGGGTCTTTGCCTGTAAGTTTCCCTTTCAGAGGCTTGGAATTGGGCTTGCAGATGGTACCACTCTTTAATAAAGATGAGGAGTTTAAGAGTCTGCTTGATCCTATCCAGGCCAAGAGACTGCCATCCCCATCTGCTGGTGGCCCTTGCTTACTGCAGTCATGAACCCTACTCCATCTTCAATCCACTCTGGAGAGGCAACATGGAATTCCTGCTTTGTCACAAATACTCCCCCGACAGCCAGTTCTGCCGCTCAAGGACAACCTTCATTCTCTCCCTTCAGATCTTAATTTCCAACCTTCATTTTTTTTTCCACACTCAAAAAAAAAATCTTTTTTTCTCCTTCCCCACCTAACATCTGGGGGTGTGGTTATAAAACGAAAATTCTCGGCACACAGGGAGAAAACGGAAGCGCCAGTATGCCCCCCACACAGAACAGTAAGAGCCACAGCATCACTGAAAAGAGAATTCCCAAGTACGCATATAAGGACTCCTGTTGCACCCTGGGATAGCTTACCATTCTGGCTACTGTTGTGGGTCACAGGTGTGTGTGTGTGTGTGTGTGTGTGTGTGTGTGTGTGTCAGGGGTTCTTATAAGTTGTTCTGTGCAACTGGAGACTGTATTGGCAGACAGTCACATTTAAAGCCATGTTCCTAACCATTTCTCTTCTCCCAGGTATCCATTCATCCCTCTGGACTATTCTACATCCAGCAAGTTATAAATGACCAATACCAATTGTTATAGTTTGTATATGCTTGGCCCAGGGAGTGGCACTATTTGGACATGTGGCCTTGTTGGAGTAGATGTGGCCTTGTTGGAGTAGGTGTGTCACTGTGGGTGTGGGCTTTAAGACCCTCATCCTAGCTGCCTGGAAGCCAGTCTTCCACTAGCAGCCTTCAGATGACGACGTAGAACTCTCAGCTCCTCCGGCACCATGCCTGCCTGGATGCTGCCATGCTCCTGCCTTGACGATAACAGCCTGAACCTCTGAACCTGTAAGCCAGCCCCAATTAAATGTCGTCCTTACAAGAGTTGCCTTGGTCATGGTGTCTGTTCACAGCAGTAAAATCCTAATTAAGAGACCAATCTTGGGGGTGGGGGGTGTTATTCCCAGAAGTGAGGACTGTGAAGAAAGATGACCTTAGAAAACTCATGTTTAAGAGATGCCACTGCGTCGTCTCTCATGCGATGCTGTGATTTAAAGGGAAGGAGCAGGGGAGAGTACAATAAACCTTAGGTTTCGTAAGCAGCTGCCCAGAGTCTGGCAGTGATACTGGGGACCTGGAGCGTGGGGAGGCAGCCGGAGTCTGGGGTGTAACAGAGGAGGCTGCTGCTGAGTGCAGTGAGGAAGCCGGGAATTGTCAGGACTTCACACTGAGGAAAGCACGCTTTGCATCCTTACCGCCCCAGTGTACTGGTTGCATGTTAGTGCAGAAACAGCAGAAATCTCCTTTATAATAAGCTTAATTATATCCTAGAACAATCACGAAGTGAATTTTAGTTGCTCTGCATTCCCCAATCAGAGTATACAGAAAAAGTAACGCCAAGAAATAGCTCGTTTGTAAAAGGGCCTTGATCAGTGAGTCCAGTTCAACAATGGTCTCCATCTTTACAGAAAAGCCCTTCCCTGATGAGGGCTGAGAGCCACACCTGTTAAGAGTAAATACTAAGAGTGCAGCTAAAGATCATACTGGTTTGGGAGGTGGAGTAGGTGCTCACCAGCTGGCTAGGTTTACAGCAAGAACTCCCTCCTATTGATGGGCCTTAACCCCAATTAGGCAGCTGCTGGTCAGCGCCTGTATATAAGGACTCCTGTTGCACCCTGGGGTAGCTTACCATTCTGGCTACTGTTGTGGGTCACAGGTGTCACTGCTGGGTGGGACTCCTGGTGACTTTCTCCCTTGGCATCCTGGAGAGCACCTTGCAGTACTATGAAGGGTGGTTCTCAAGAGGAGGCGGATCCAGCTTGATTCTTCCAAACCATTATATGTATATATTTATTTAAGTACATGTATGTCTATGTTCGTGTCACAATAATAATTAAAGAAAATGAAGCTGTGAGTTTGAGGGGAGCCATCAGGGACACAGGAAGGGCTGGAGGAAGTCTATGCAAATGTATTTGTAAATATATATGTAAATATGGGACATACATAAAATTATAAAAATATTTTTAAAAAGGATGAATGAAGAAGAAAAACGAAATACTGTTCAGCTTGGTGAACGTAAAAGGATGAGAGGTTAATATTGACAGCTTGAGGCAGGTAGACTGAGAGCATCAGACTAGGCTACATAACAAGGTACCAGAGGATGAGGAAGAAGGAAAGAATGTAGACACTTGCCTTTCTCCTAAGTATGTATATATTCACAGCCTGGCTTTCCTCTTAGCCTCTAATGATCTCAAAAGCTTGCAACCAACCACAAGTTTATCTGCGAGGCCAAAGCCACAACACGGGCTGCAGTGTTATGTTGAAGCATGACAACATGCACCGACCAGTTGTTTAAAACCAGACATGAAAGAATACAGTGCCATGATCCATGGGTAGCATGCATACAGCCTAAAGCAAAATCATAAACTTATATGAAACACTGTAAGATTGGGGGTGGGGAATGGCTCTATGGCTTGGCTCCCTAGAAGGAATTCTGTAGAGGCTCTAGAGTATGAACTTTACCCACGACAATATTGTGCCCTAATAAAATGTTGGATACATGTATGGGTCTGTACATACCACATTCCTTAAAAGACAACGGTAAAACCACTTGGATATCTAGGATCGGTGTCCATGGGCCAAGCTGAGTGTGAATCAGCAAGAGCCCGCTGACTTCTGAGGCCACACCCTGGAGGCCACACCCTGTTCTCTCCATCTCTGCTTCAGCACCTTACAGTTTCAGTCAGCGTGGATCTGGGCCTACTAAACTCAACCAGAAGTCAGAAACAAGATCCCACTGTGCGGCATCACCACCAACTCATAGGAAAGAAAGCATCGATGCTTGCGTTTGGTTAGGTAGAGAGCAGAAGTATCAGAGACAGACAAATGAGTCAGAGCCAGTCAGCAAATATCACTGAAGTAAGTGGTAGCCTGTCAGATAACTAACCTGAGAAGCTAGGAATTAGGAGACCCGAGAACTAACCCCAATGGTCCCTTCCCTTTTGTTCATTTAAGAAACAATTTTTATTTTTCTATTTATTTACTTATTTATTCACTCATGTGTTTGTTTGCTCTAACCATCAAATATGCTCTGATCTTGTACAGTCACCTGGAGAGCCACCAGTTCACAGGAGTCTAGTGAACTAGTTAACGCATCTGGGCTAATTCAAACCTTGAGGCATACCAGAATATACTCTTGTTCACTTCTCTGTGGAAGTTATTGTTAGGAGGGTATTTTCTAGCCCTTTTTGTATTGTTTCTACATCTATGGTGTAAAGGTTATTACCTGTGGTTTGGAGTTTGGTCAGAATGAGGGAAGAAAGAGCCCCAGGACATTGCAAGACAGGAAAGCTCAAGGTGGTGCTAGCCAGACAGTGCTGAACTTTAAAGACAAAAGAGCCTGCTGCCTTTCAAAGAGCAGGCTTGGAGCAGAGAGAAAGGCAGGAGAAATCTGATGTGGGCTTTATGAGGTCTAAATATAGGCATCGGCAGCAGAGTGGTTTCTTTGGGGAACAGTTTTAAGGATTCTCAGGAGGTGTTAGCTGCTCACTGCACATCAGAGGAGGATAAAGGCTTCCTGGGTTGTCTGGGAGGATTGGAAACCCAGAGAGGAGCCCTGGGAAGGTGAAGAAACAGCTTTTGTTCCCAGTCCTCCTGCTGGACAAAGGGGGCTGCGGGAGGCAGTCATGGCTTGGTGTCTGATTCAAGAAAATAGTACTAAACAAGAGCCAAAAAATTACCCTGCACCTCTGTCCTGACACAGCCGACTGGAAGAAAGGCTTGCCGGGGACTCTGGTAGAGAGACCTGGATTTGTCTACTAACAAATACAGATTGCTCGTACAAAAGAGACTCTCTTCTGTAAGACAGCAGAAGTGTACATTTGCATAATATCCGTTCTTCAAATGGTAGCGGAGGCCACTGGATTGGTGCAGGTGGTAAAACCCACCAACACTGTGTCGTGGAAAAGGTCAAGAGCTGAACAGGGTAATGCAGGACTTGAGAGCAGTAGCAGTGTTATGCTAAATGTAGACCATGTGCAAGTCTCACGTGCAAGTCTGACCCATGACTTCTGTAACTTTAGAGCCCTGGGGTAACAAGTGGCCTTTCTAAGCCTCAGTTTTCCCAACTGCAGAGCTGAGTTCATTCTCTGGCTCCTGACCCCAACTACTTGTGTCTTACTCTAGCTGCTTAAGTCAGTTTCTGGGATGAGACCCCAGGGAAGTCTTGGATGGTCTGTGAGTTCTACTGTGGAGTCAGACTTAAACATCGTTAGTCCAATGTGCAACTCCAGTGTGCATCCAGGTTCAGTATACACGCCTAGACTTCTGTCTGTTGTAACCATCAGCCTATATGTCTGAATCTGATGGAGAGACCTTGGCTGAGCGCAAACCCAGCCGAGGAGGTGGGCAGGGACGCTCATTTCTGAACACGGGATCAGTTGCTTTTCAATGGACATTAATCTCCTCCATCAACCAAGGAGCAGCCATTCCTGTCCGCCTCTCACTAGACAGCTATGACTGTGTATCTCCTCTTAGAAAAATAGAATGGACAGGCTTGATCTGGTGGCACAGGTAAGTGCCACTGTGACAAAACTTCCACATGGCTAGAGGCTCTGAACCCACTGACACACCTACCCCCTGACAGCGAGGGAACTATTCACACCTTCATCGCCTGATCTACAGGGAACATATTGGGCACCAAGACCCTCTGATGGCGGAAAGCCATCTTCCACGGGAGCTCACACTCTTACCTACCCAGTCTGTCATTTCTCATGCTCTGAAGATCACCCCTTACTAGGTTATTGGTCTTGGTATTGATTTATAGACCACATAATGCATTAAGGAAATCAGCTCTTCTTCTGTGACAGAATCCTGCCTGCAGTAGGCTCTCTCTGGACAGCATAGCTGTCCAGAGCTGCATGTATACCTGCATGCCAGAGAGGGTATTAGATCCTTTTGGGGATAGTTGTGGGCCACCATATGGTTGCTGGGAATCAAACTCAGGACCTCTGGAAGAGCAGACAGTGCTCTTGCAGAGGCTCTCTCTGTTTTGTTTTTGCCATGAATTCTTTTTCTCGGATGTTCTCGGATGTTCTCGGATGTTCTCGGATGTTCTCGGATGTTCTCGGATGTTCTCGGATGTTCTCTGGTAGTTGCACCTTCTCTGACAGTGTTGTTGCTGAGATGAACAACTGAAACTTCTTTAAAAACTTAAGGTCAGGGGCAAGGAAAATGGCTTTCTCCTTTCCTTCCTTCCTTCCTTCCTTCCTTCCTTCCTTCCTTCTTTTTCTTTCTTAAGATTGATTTTACTTTGTTTGGGAGTACTCGCGCTGCATGTATACCTGCATGCCAGAGAGGGTTTTAGATCCTTTTGGAGATAGTTGTGGGCCACCATATGGTTGCTGGGAATCAAACTCAGGACCTCTGGAAGAGCAGACAGTGCTCTTGACCTTGAGCTACGGCTCTGGCACAGTAAAAATTCTTGCTATGCTGATCCCCAGGACCTGTATTAAAGAGCTAGATGCAGTGGCACATAGGTGTAGTTAATCTCTGTGATAGTGGAGGAGGACAGATGGAGCCCTGGAACTTGGTAGCCAGATAACCTGATTAAATGGTCAAGTCCCAGGACATAGTGAGATATGTTGTCTCAAACTCAAGGTGGACGCCTCCTGGGAAACAGCACCCAAGGCTGACTTCTGTCCTCCAAAAGCACATACACACAGATGCATGAAAACCTGTACACCTGAGACCACACACACACAAACACACACACACACACACACACAAACACACACACACGGTTGGTAGATATTACTAGCTTTAAAGAATGCACTGTTGAAAAGGAATTGGCCCTCACAAAAACTGGTTGCAGCTGCTTGATGGGGCAAGGAAGCCTAATCTAAGACACTCTGTGGTGGCCGTTCATCACCTCTGTCTTGTCACAGTGAAGACCTCCCTACTTTGGCAACATATGTCCCTGTGCGGTCACACATTTGTACTGTTCCCCTACTACAAAGAAACTGACCGCGACCATGCATTCCTAGGGCTAACCACCATGCCAACACATAACCCTGTGCTCTCCTCTCTGAGAGAGCGAGGGTCCCACTACAAGAAAAGGTCCAGAGTAGCCTGGAAATCCTACCTTTTTTGTACCCAAAGCCCAACACTTCGTGAAAAAAAAAAATGTTTCTAGACTGCTTCTGCTTGTCTGCCACATGCCTAACAGGCTCTGGGGGGAGTAGCAATGCCACCGGCACCTCCTGGCTCTCTACTCCACACTCAGAAGCACCCGGGCAGGCAGCTGGTGGGGAAACAGCAGAGTGGTCTTGGAACTTTTGCCATACCCCTAAGCGCAGCGATTCCTGATGGGACAGTGACAGCCAGACCAGAGTTCCCACCAGGACTCCTGCCCCCAAGCCCTCCCAGCAGCACCCCTAAGCTGCAAAGCACAAGCCCCCCTCACCCAGGCAGTTGTTCCTATTGTGACTATTTTTCCCATGACTTCTTTGATTCCAAAAAGTTAAATGGTATAAAATAGACTACAAAGGCAGAAGTTAAACGACTAAAAATGATGAATAAAGACTGTTTCTGGCCGGGCATGGTGGCGCATGCCTGTAATCCCAGCACTTGGGAGGCAGAGGCAGGCAGATTTCTGAGTTCGAGGCCAGCCTGGTCTACAGAGTTCCAGGTCAGCCAGGACTACACAGAGAAACCCTGTCTCAAAAAAACAAACAAACAAACAAACAAACAAGCAAACAAACAAAATGACAGTGTTTCTCCTTGAGATCTTTGAATGTTTCCTTTTGCAAAGGTAGAGCGAATCAAATTAAACCCAGAGTGAATCAAGGGCGGGGAAGCAATCTGAAGAGATGCCCACAGGTGTGAGGAAGAATAAACCGTGGGCACATCCCCGGGGCAGGACGGGGCTCTGAAGGGAATGTCTAAGCAGGCATGCAAGATACCCCGAGCGCTCCACCCCAGGTATGAAGCTATGCTGAGCACAAGAGACTGTGTTTCCAGATGCACACTGAGGGATGACACACAGCTTGTTAACTCCTACCTTTAAAAGTGCTGCAAATGCCAACTTAAATGTCATCATCCAGGCAACCACTGGCACGAGGGCCAGTTGGCGTCTAAGTACCCTCTACTTGGGGGTCTTTCCTATGGGAGGCGGGTTTCTCTAGGCAACCCAGGTTGACAGCAGGGAATTGATCCAGAGGGAAGAAGAGATGAGATGGGTTTCAAAGTAGTTCCCCTTGAAGTTAGCCAATGACTTCAGAGATGAAAGCAGTGTCCCGGGCAGGCGTGGACCTTGCCTCGCGTCTCATTCCTATCCACAGCACATAGAACAAGACACCAGGGGTTTAAAAAAAATGGCGATTTTTAAAGGTACAGATGGCAAGTGTCCACCTGCAGCAATAGTCAGGGCCATGCAGTCATTTCTTCTACCACAAGTATACACACTGTGACAACGGCCCTCCAATACGGTGGCTGTTGAACAGTGCTAAAATGCTAAGACAGACAGGTGCCTGCTGGGACCTGGAAACAGCTCAGCAGTCAAGCCTGGAATGAAAACAGGCAAGAGCACGTACCTCCTACCTGCAATGCCAGGACTTGGGAGCCTGGGGTAGGAAGAGTGCTGCTGGGAGATGCAGGACAGCTAAACTCCAGGATGGTTGGCTCTCCACCAGCCTGGGCTACGGGGTAGGACCCTACCCTGACTCACTGCAAAAAAAACTCATCAAAACAAACAAGGGAAGCAGCCACAGTGGTAATGATCCTCCATCCATTTCTCAGGAGGTCAGCTACCCGGGTCTTGGTCTATTGGATGATTCCTTAAAATGGCACCCGGCAGATGGTTAATTCATCAAGACAGACATTTATTTCCCTATTAGTTTTAGGGGCAACAAGACCAAGGCCAGAGCAACAACATCCAGGGTCTGCGCCGGGTTGCAGCCTCCTGCTTTAAGTATTCTGTCAACTTGTAGAAGAAAGCTCCCTCTAGGAAGCTTTCCCAGGGGCCAGCTAATTCCATGCCCCTGGAGAACTCCCCAGGCTTAATCACCTTTATCTAGCCTGGTCTCTGAATCCTGGAACACTATTGGTATTTGAATTCTAGAGGGAAAACATCAAACCACAGAAATGTCCAAGGGGTTTACTTCTGTGAGACTGAGGGAAAGGCTAACAAAGCCTATTTCCTGCCGCATGCATGTCTACTGAGATAGTCCCAGCATGGATCACTTTCAATGTTATATAACATGAAAAAAACCATCCATTTCACATCTGTGTTGAAAAATGACTTAGGACATGTCGACACTCTTTTCTGAAGAAAAGAAGGAACAGATATCTTTCTTCCGTGGGTTCTTGCAAAGGTGTCGCTAATTCTTATGATGTCCTCCCAAGTTCAGTCTTGCCTGCAGTATTTATAGCTAGACTAAGGATATCAACATTACCCAGACACCCACTTGCTGTTTTCAAGGCATCACTCTATCTAGCTGGCTCTGCTGGTAAAGACATGGGTACCTAGAAGGATAAATCTAGTAGGAAGCAGGTGGAGGGGGTATGCTGGAGACTGATGCTGGGGACCTCAATGGTGGATGACCTCCAGTGATAAGGGTGTGCCACACTCTGTAGACATCTGACCTCCGCTTCACAGCCAGGTGACTGCCAGCACATTTCCTGTGGCCTAGCGGACGTGTCAGGAAGCACCACGCCACTGAAAAACGTATTTTTCAGCTTAGCTGAAATCACTTGAGTGTTTTCATTCATTTCTGTGTTCACTGAAGAGGCCTTAATTTCTCAGGGGCAAGAAAAAAGTTTGTATTTATACAGCCTTAGCAGCCTGGAAGGGGGGGCTGTTTGTAGTTAAAACATTATCATACAAGAATGAGCTGTCTTCTGATTAAAAACAGGCATGTTAAAAATGTATCCATCCTAGATCACCGAGAAGGTGGTAAGAACTGTAACCCCAGAGCCAAAAATAAATGTTGGTGTCTACAAAAGCTACTTTTCCATGATCTCAAATAGCTTGTGTCCTTCCCTACTTTTGGTCCTACTACAAACATGCCTGGACTTCCTCTCAGCTGACTTTAAATGGTGATGCACACCTTTAATCCAGCAGAGGTAGACAGATCTCTTGAGGCCAGCCTGGTCTACAAAGTGAGTTCTTGGTTAGCCAGGGCTACATGGTGAAACCCTGTCTCAGGAAAAAGGGAAAGGAGAGGAGAGGAGAGGGGAGGGGAGGGATGGGGAGGGGAGGGGAGGGGAGGGGAGGAGAGGAGAGGAGAGGAGAGGGGAGGGGAGGGGAGGGGAGGGGAGGGGAGGGATGGGGGAGGAGGAGAGGAGAGGGAGGGGAGGGGAGGGGAAGGGAGGGGAGGGGAGGAGAGGGGAGGGGAGGAGAGGGGAGGGGAGGAGAGGAGAGGGGAGTGGAGTGGAGGGGAGGAGAGAGAGAGGAGAGGAGAGGAGAGGAGAGGAGAGGGGAGGGGAGGGGAGAGGAGAGGGGAGGGGAGGGGAGGGGAGGAGAAGGGAGGAGAGGGGAGGAGAGGAGAGGAGAGGGGAGGAGAGGGAGCCCTTAAATGATGGCAAAGGATAGGTATGTTGGTGTAAATTGAGAGGGTGTTCTAGGCACTGTTGGCTGGTTTGGGGACTTTTGCCATTTGGACAAAGTGCCCAAGACTCTCTCCTCTGTCCCCAGTAGGACTTTATCAAGACACTGAAATAATACCCAAGCATACCAAAGCAATAGCCAACACAACTTGCATGTAAGAATTGGTAATTTAAATCTGCTGCCACCGCCATTGTTCTCTGAGGGTCACTGTGATAATCAACACAGGGCACCTCCTGCTATGACGTGAGCCACAGAGAGGAGATAAAGACAGAGGGAACTAAGCACCTTCCAATCCTCTTCTGCCTTTCTAAAAATAGCTTCCCTGCAGTCCTGCAGGAGCTCAGGGCAACCCTAGGCAAAGGGGGTGTTTTTAAATCCAAACCACATCTGAACAATTCTGAGACGATACACCCTGTCCCTGCATGGACAGAAGCTATTTACAGCAGTATAAATTAAACTATAGCAATACAAATTTCCATGTTAAGAATGCCAGTCTGGAAATCCCCTTTTCAAGGAAACCCCAGCAATTTTTTTTTAACATTTCTGATCCATAAACTGCACACAGCAGCTCATTGGGTCTACAAGACTACTCTGGAATACAGCAGTCAACTAAAGAATTTAATTTCTTTTTACTATCTGCTAATTATTCCTATTTTTGTGAGTGGTATCTTGTTTTGATGAATCTATAAATTATTTGGTAGATAAAAGGAGGAAATAATGTTTAATGCTATGTCTTCCTACTTTAAAAACACCACCTATGTAAAAAAAAAAAAAAGCCAGAAACTGCTTAAAGTAAATATAACTCTTTCCTATGTGTAGAACTGCTTGAAAATGAAAATGTGTACCCAAACTACCAAGATATGAATTAATATTCTTTACAAGAGAAGTCCAAATAATGAGTATGAGATTCATAGCCCATTTCCATAGTATAGAATGAAAATGCACCTAGTAATTGGCCACCAGAGGGAGCTGTAGGTTCCACAATACACCTGAACCCAGCAGGAGGGCAGAAGCATCCACACAGACAGGCATCACAATTCCTACCTCTAAGAACTGGAGGGGACTGGGATGGACATTAAAATGGGGCTTTACTTAAAAATAAATGCATCTGTGTTGATCTTAAAATTGAGCAAGAAATGCCAGGTAGTGGTGGCGCATGCCTTTAATCAAAGTACTTGGGAGGCAGAGGCAAGTGGATTTCTGAATTCAAGGCCAGCCTGGTCTACAGAGTGAGTTCCAGAAGAGCCAGGGCTACACAGAGAAACCCTGTCTCAAAGAAACAAAAACAAAAACAAAAAATTGAGCAAGAGATAAAAATAACACAACGTGCACTTATAGAAAGTTTTGTATCATTAAAATTTATCTTGTATTTATTTATAGAAGAAGGGGGTATTAAAAAGATATGCAAAGAAAACAAAGAGAACAAGAAGATTAAATTCAGACAGTAATAATATGAGCATGCGAGATAGCATGGAGAGCACCTAACAGGAGACACGGCCCAGAGGCAGGAGCAACGTGGGACAAGCCACATAAGGCTCTCTAGCTTGCCAAATGCATGCCGTGGGTATGTGGGGCTGTGGTTTCAATCTGAAAAGGCCCCCACAGACTTCTGTGTTTGAATACCTGATTCCAGGTGGTGGCGCTGTTTTGGGAGGATGTGAAACCTTTAAGACTCATGGCCTAGGTAGCCAATTTGGGTTGCTTCTGGCAGACTCTGGAGGTATATCCTCTCTGGTCTGGCCCAAGTACTCTGCTTTGTGTCTAATGTTAAGATATAAGGGACCCAAGCCGGGCGTGGTGGCGCACACCTGTAATCCCAGCACTTGGGAGGCAGAGGCAGGCGGATTTCTGAGTTCGAGGCCAGCCTGGTCTACAGAGTGAGTTCCAGGACAGCCAGAGCTATACAGAGAAACCCTGTCTCGACCCCCCCCCAAAAAAAAAAGATTTAAGAGGCCCACACTGTTCATTCCTACTCTTGTGGAATACTTCCTTACTATCCTTGCCACAGATTTTCTGAAACTGTGATCCAAAAGAAGCCTTTTTTCTCTCAAGTACTGCTGTCAGACATTTTGCCAGGGCAATGAAAATAGTAACTCATACAGCAAAGAAATGGATAATTGTTTTCATGGGCGTGGTGTCCTGGGTAATGTGGGACAGCAGCAAATAGAAAAGATTTGTCTCCTATCCACATGAACCTGAAGGCCAGGAGAGTGAAAAGCTCACCTCAGTTGCTCACTGACACTTCTGAGGAGGGAACCAATGTCACAGCCTGTCTATCTAGAAAGACGGGCGCAGAGACCTGGGATGTGGACTGAATGAAAAGAATAATTTGGTCATGCAGATGGAGAAGCTAGGGTTGACACAGCCATAGGGACAGAGAAATGGTGGATCTTCTGGGACACAAAGGTTTGACCATAGCTATTTGGAGAAGGTAAGGGCAGGGTGCAAAGAACATACTGAAGGGTCTCCTAACGTCGTGGGTTTGCATCTGTGTTACTATGGGCATCACAGAATGATTGCCAAGGACAGAACATAGCCAATGCTCAGTGGAAGAACAGAAAGATGAGAGCAAACATGGACCTTGGGGTAGTTTGAATGAGAATGCCCTGAATAGGTTCATGTATTAGAATGTTTGGTCCTAGGCACAGCAGTTAAGAGACTGACTTCTCTTCTGAAAGTCCTGAGTTCAAATCCCAGCAACCACATGGTGGCTCACAACCATCTGTAATGAGATCTAATGCCCTCTTCTGGTGTGTCTCCAGGCACCTACAGTGTACTTATTTATAATAAATAAGTCTTTGGGCCTGAATGAGCAGGGACTGAGCGAGCAAGATTAACTAGAATGAGCGGGATCGACCGGAGTGAGCAGAGGTCCTAAATTCAATTCCCAGCAACCACATGAAGGCTCACAACCATCTGTACAGCTACAGTGTACTCATAGACATAAAATGAGTAAAACAAATCTTTAAAAAATAAAGAAAGAAAGAATATTTGGTCCCTAGTTGGTAGATGTATTTTGGGAAGGACTAGGAGGTGTGGCTTTGTTGGAGGAGGCGTGGCTTTGTTGGGGGAGGCGTGGCTTCATTGGGGGAGGTGTGGCTTTGTTGGAGGAGGTGTGTCATGGGGAGCCTTGTCATCACACTTTTCACCATGACAGTCATGGACTTGCCCTCTGGAACTATAATCCAGCCCCTATTAAATGTTTTCTTTCATAAGTTGCCTTGGTCATAGCATTTCATCACTGCTCAGTAGCCCAAACTAAGACAGACTCTAGTGGCTAAAGCCCCCACTTCAAACCCTAAGGACCAGGCATGGAGATAAGAGGTAATAATGGACTGAGGACGACTGTTCCCAGTGTGGGTGCCTTAACTGATGGGTCACTCCACAGAATGAAAGGTATAAAACGTTTTAACATTCCAGGCCAAGAAACTGTGTAAAGACAATCTAAATTATGAATCGTAGTTAACAGGAAATCTCACTTTTAGAACAAATGGTTCTATCTGTACATTGAACAACAAGAGAACATTAAGTTATATACTATTTGGAGCCCACTTTAGAAACAAGAAGTGTGCACTTCCTATATTGTCAGGATACACTACATTCAAAGTCACTTCAAATGAGCTGATGAGGTGGATCCATGGGTAAAGTGTTTTCCCCCTTGCTGGCTGGCCTCCCTTATGTCAACCTGACACACAACTAGAGGTTTCAGAAAGGACCAAACCTCAGTGAGAAAAGGCTTCCATAAGATCCAGTTATAGGGCATTTCTTAGTGATTGATGAGAAGGGGCTTAGCCAATTGTGGATGGTTTCATCTCTGGTGCTGGTCCTGGGTTCTATAGGAAAGCAGCCTGAGCAAGACTGGAGAATTAAACCAGTAAGCAGCACCCCCACCACTCCCCATGGCCCATGACCCAGCCTCTAGGATCCTCCTCTGTTTGGGTTTCTATCCTGACTTCCTTCAATGATGAACAGTGCTGTGGAAATGTAAGCCAAATAAACCTTTTCCTCCTGAAGGTGTTTTGTCTTAGCAATAGAAACTCTAAGACAAGTTGGTACCAGGAGTGGGGTCCTGCTGCAACAGATCTGACTGTGTTGTTTGGGGGAGGACTGTGAAGGTCTTTGGAACTTTGGGCTATAAAAGCCACTGAGTGTTGAGACCTCAGTGGGCTTTTCTGTAGGAGCTTTGAGGATAAAAATGTTGAGAGCAGTGGAGATGATGGACTTGTGACTTTTCAGAGGGAAGGGAAGACTCTAGTGGCTTTTTCTGTGACTTCTCTGTTGTTCTGGTTAGTTGTGACTGAAGAGTCAGCTGCGATGAAAAGATACCAGAACTACTAAAGTGAAACCTTGCTTTGCCCGGATACTCAATACTGGTCTGCTGGATCTGAAAATTTACACATCGTGTGCGTTCATGCACACCCACATACAAACAACTAAGTCTTTGTTTTCAAGGAACATTCAAATTATTTCAAGAGAAAGAGGGGGTGTCTTGACACAAACAATACTGCTTTCTGACTAAGAAAACGGAGACAATGGTGTTAAGGTTGATTTGCCCGTTTTGATTTCTTGTCCGACCACTAAAATTTGGAAGTCTTTCTTTCAAATGTTTGTACTTTCTTACCGCGCATGACTAATTTTAAGCATTTGCAATGATAGTGAAGTAAGGCAGTGATTGTACAACAGGGGAAGCCCAACACTGGGCAGAGAACACGGAGGGACAGAAATGTAAACAGCCCTGGAGGTAACCTCACCACGCTTCTCTCTCTGAAGCACACAGGAACTCACTAGAGCCAAGCATATGGTCACTAACTGTGCTGATGTCCCGCATGCCAGCCCTTTAATAATTTACTGGGCAGTTAACAGACTGTAGATTCCTTATTAAACATTATTTGCACTGGGGGCATAAGTCTCCAAAATATTTAGGAAGGAAGACAGGCAATAGTTTAATTCTAATACACAGCTATACATCTGCAGCTGCTTGCACAAACATGAATTCAACTTCAGCTACTATTCATGCATCTTCATGCACGAAGCAATGAGAATAATTATTTTCACTGAGACAAAAAAAACATTTTGTAATTGTATCCATTATCTGTCTTAGATTTTGTGGTATGCATCAAAAAGTTTCGTCAACAGTATTTAAGCCTGCTGCTCCTGAAAAGAAAAATAGATAAAAGCTGCTGCAATATCCAGGAATCTAACTCTGCAAAGCTCCAAAAGTCAACACTAGCAAAACTACACTTTGTCATTTGCTACCCAGAACCTCCATTAAAGAGTTTAATTTGAAAACCACAACCAAATACTATTGACACCCCATTCCTGGTTCTAAATATATCTGCTGTAGAAAATCAGTGGACTATCCCATACATTCAAACCACAGCCTGCAGACCATGGGCATAAAGCTATGCCCCTGCATTTAGTTGAGACTCCAGAAACAATATAGCCAAATCCAAGGCTCAGAGACAAGGTTTTCAGTGACTTCCTTATGCTTTCCTGCTCACTCCCCAAATTTCCTGATGAAAGAAGCTAGAAAGAAACAAGCTTTCCTCCTCTTCCAGACAGATCATAGAAACCAGAACCTCTCTTCTTCAAAGCCAGCCATAAAACAGAACAGTGTTTCTCTAATATTCTGCACTGTTTTGCTGTGTAACAACTGGCCATAAAGAAATAAAGGCCCTCTGCCTAGAGGGGTCTTGCCCTAGACTTAGGAAAAAGACATGTTAAAACTGAGGGGCCAGGGAGAGTTCCGGCCAGCCTGTTTCTATGAGCTCAGACCCCATCTGTCCATTCACATTCTACATGCTATCCTGGCTTCATAAAACTCACCTTTCAGTTGTCAATCTTGGCAATCTAAGAAAACGTGAGCTCCTTTGTTACACCATTATCATCTCAACCATGCAGATTTCACTCAAATCATCAGGGGGAAAGGCTATACTACTGTTTATGTACCATCCAACTGTCCAAATACAGTTTATTTGTTTGGTTGTTGTCAAGAGACTAAGTCCTGCTGAAGCTTTGACTCCTTACTGGAAAACAGAAATAGAAACAGAAACATGCACACGAGTGTACACAGAGAGACACACATGCATATATACATACATACATACATATACACACATATACATACATACATATATGCGCGCGCGCGCGCACACACACACACACACACACACACACACACACACAGTGACTTCTGACTTAGATGGTTACCTCTAGCCCCCAGGAAAGGTTTCATTTTCCATTTAAGAAGCAATTCTTTGGCTTAAGGCTTATAGTTTGAAAAATGGTTACTAGCTGGGTGGTGGTGGCGCACGCCTTTAATCCCAGCACTTGGGAGGCAGAGGCAGGTGGATTTCTGAGTTCGAGGCCAGCCTGGTCTACAGAGTGAGTTCCAGGATAGCCAGGGCTACACAGAGAAACCCTGTCTCAAAAAAACAAACAAACAAAACAAAACACAAACAAAAAAATGGTTACCTTTCAACCATTTTGTTCCTCAAAATATAAATATAAAAAAGTTTAATAAGGACATGACAAAAAGAAAAGATTAATAAACAAGAAGGAACCCAACAGCAACTTCAAGCTTTCACATGCCATACATACACGTGCATACATACCCATGGATACATGTGAACCCACACGCATGCAAACACCATATACACACACATTTAAGAATTCCAGGGCCAGGTTTCCAAATTAAAGTCTGTATTACGCATTTTTAAAAGCCTGAGTTTAGGTGCAGTAAGACGTCTTAACTTTTAATAGTGCAGATGCACGGCAGGCCCAGAGGACATCCCTCTCAAGGCCTCTTGGGCGGCACTCTGGTCATGGTATAGAGCAGCCAGGGCTATGGAAACCAGTGGCAGGCCGAGGGTTTGGACGAGGGTGCTTGCCTTTGACCATAGACTTGTAGAACTGCTCTGGTGGACCCTCTCAGCCAGAGCCCCCGAAGGTGTGAACGGTAGCTCGGTTTCTGCAAAATAAGTAGGACGCTGCTTGGGACATGGCAAGGAAGCCATGAGGAAAAAGAGGTGCACATGCCTGGAGAGAGGAATGCAAAGGCCACCTAGCACTTAAAACCATGCCACACGCGGCATTCACCTCTCTATCCCACGACTACCGCCACTCTGCCCTTACTGCCTGTCATGACCAAGTCTGAACCACGTACAGAACTTCCGCTCCTTTTGGCTTTGGCCAAATCAACAAAATCCATCAAGCACCTACCATGTGCACAGCATGTCCTACTCCCGAAACTAGATTCTCAGCGACTGCTACGTCGTTAAGGTTTAGAAATAAGGAAGGTAAGTCTTACTATTTTTACTTTTCTTTAACCTTAATATATCCATAAATCAGGAGGGCAGAGGAAGCAGGGGGCACCCTTCTGAGGAAGGGACATTTACCAATAAACAGCATTAGGGAAGATTCTCAAAAAAAAAAAAAAAACCCACAAATTACAAAAGAATATTTTTTAAAATGTTCATACTGACACCCTACCCTGCCCTGTAAGAATGTGCACACCAGACACCCCACAGCTTTTTCTCCAAGACACGAGATCTCTAGAAAGATCTATGCTAATGGCACTGATAGAGTAGAGCAAGCCTGGGCTTCTAACAAGCGAGATACAGGCTGCCCTGGGCATTCAACTTGCTGCGTTCCTTTACATCCGGGAGCCAGGTGGGCTGGGTAGTATGCAAGCTATAAGTTATTACTTTTAAAAGACACTGCACTCATTCACATAAAATCTAAACAATAATGTAGTTGTTACAGGGTAAACAATGGATGGTATTTATAGCTGAGGGAGAAGGTTAATATTCTATCAGGTTATTCTGGCATTTTTCTAGGATGGGGTGGGGAACAGAAACAGGTTCTTTGGGATTCCAAATGAGTCCCAGCAGCAACGGGCTACTTGACAAACATATGCTGGTTCAAAGGCAGATGCTGTGATTCTCAGCAATGCCCTGGATAGCAAGACTGCTCCAATGGGCTCCCCCGAGGGAAACAGAGGCTGGCAAAGAGCCGACAGGCCCTAAACACAGGCTCTGGAGACAGTCAGTCCTCTGTAACAAGAGAGTAAGATAGGCCAGCTCCCGCTATTCAAGAAACACAAGTGCAGGCCCAGATCACCACCGAGGAAAGCCAGGTGCATGAGGTCCCTGTGACCCAAGGGCCCCAGGTCTACCTAGAAGAGCAACCCACCACTGACCCCCCCAATCCTAGATTCGATGATAGCCTGGCATTTCTAGATCACCAAGATCTCCTGGAAATCTGAGTTTTTAATACAGAATCTTCCAAACGTTAGCTCAGAATTTTCTTAGTATACCACAAGCAAAACTGACACACCTGTGGATTTCTTCTAGTCCGTGTGGATCAGCAGTCTCCACACTCTAGCCTGAATGCTAGAAGTGTCTGTGATCACTCAAGGGAGACTTCAAGGTACTTACAGCAGAAATCAAAGAAGGGGGTTGTTTTATGTGATATTTTCAAGAGGGTAAAAAAAGAAACCACCAATCTTTTGGGACAGAACAAATTCATATTTTGAATCTATATTAAATATTTTAAGATATAGCCAACACATCAACTTACTGGTTGTTTACTTGTTACCATTTTAGAGGGAAAATACTTGATATTATTGGGATCAAACAAACCATTCCCACAGAAACCCAAGAACCACCTTAGCACCACTGACAACAGAATGACAAGAGACTGTGATGTGTTTCCTGTTCCAGTGTTTAAATTTCACATCTAATATACAGGAAACACATGGGAAGAAAGAGAACCCCATCACGGCCAGCTGCAGCTGTCAACTTCCCAGAGTCAGGAAGAAGATACCTCAGCTGAGGAACTGCCTAGATAACACTGGCCTGAAGCTTTATCAGTAAGGTATTTGCTTTAATTGCTAATTGATGGACAAGAGCCCAGCTCCCTGTAGACAGTTCCATCCCTAGATAAGTGGGCCCAGACTGTTTAAGAAAGACAGCTGGGCAAGCCAGAGCAAGCAAGCCTGTGGGCAGTGCTCGCACAAGACTCCTGCCCCAGGCTCTGGCCTTGAGTTCCAGCCATGGCGTCCCTTCATGACGGGGAAAATATGAATTCATTAATTGATGACATCACCAGGAAACAATGGAATGCGCTCAATGAGACAAGCTACTTATCGGCCATTCAAAGCGAAGAGAAGAGAAACACGTCTAGACCAGAGTCCGACAGACCTGACGATTAGCTGCAGGATTAGCATTTCAGTCAACCTTAGCAGTCTAGCTGGAAAAGGCATCTCAGAGACACTTGGGGGAATTCAGCTAATGGGCAGGGTAATGGCACCCACTGGGCAATTACTTTTAATTTTGTGAAGACTGTTCTGTGGCTTTATGGACATTATTTGTTGATTTTTGGAGATGTGGGCTGTAGTACTTAGGGACTAAAACCATGTTATCTGTAATTCGCTTTTGAATACTCTGGAGGGGGGTGATGGAATTAATGAAGCAAACACAGGAAAAGAGTAACTTAGATGTAGATAAAAGAGACCAATGTGAGCTGGTGCCATCGGGTTGTGGGCCTTTATTACACGGTGGGCGGCATTACGGTCTTAGGACTCCTAGTCAGAGGACAGGAGACTTTCTCCACATGCTATACTTCCAAAGACCTTCAGTCCATTTGTTTCAAAAGTCACACTAGAAGCTGCCAGAAGAACGAATGATGATAAGCCAATAATGTTCAAGTCAGTACTAAGACCCCAACCACATGTGACAGTGACCCAATGATGTTCAAGTCAGTACTAAGACCCCACCACAACGTGACTTAAATCTAAGTGTCCCAAAAGTGTCAGCTACAAGCTGGGTTGCCAGGAAGCACACAGGATATGAATACCTTAAGCAGGTACCTGTGTACTTTGGCCTTACTTACTTACACAGGTACCCATAGCCATAGTTCCTTGGCCTATAACTGTGCTGGCTGTACACCAAGACGTAAGCTGAGGCCTAGGTATTGAGCTCAGCTCTAAGCTGGAGTTTCCTTTTCACTTCAGGGTCCCAAAGATACAGAGGGCCCCTCTGCCAGCCCAGGAAGATCCCATACTAAAGGCCTCTCACTATTAGCACAAGGATACCAGCAGACTGACGTGTCATCTGTATGGGGCTGGTCTCCTTGTGCTGTGTCTCCAACAGGCATGAGGCACCGTGACTAGCTCCCTCCCATCGCGTGCCTCGCCTATCCTGACTGCGGACTTCACGGTAGGCAAAAGGCAGGACCTGCGCCTGTCCCATCCCAAAGTGTCCACAGGGATGTCTGGGTAAGCCAGGGGCCTGCTGACCCCACAGAGCTTCAGCCTCGTCCTTGGCTCTCCAGCAATGCCTGACTCACTGCCTGCATTCGAGTGGGATGGTGGCCGAGGTGACCCAGGGCACCTGTGTGTTCCCCCCTCCATCTCCCACATCCTTGGGCCTTTCCTGACTCCTAATGCTAAGGGGCTGGTACAGGGCCCTGACCCTCCATTCCCAGACCCAGCTTGGCCTTGTCTATCCAAAGAGAAACTCCTGGGATCTACTGTGGCACGGATGGATTCAGCCCTCGGCAAGATACGAAACGGTACCTTTTCACAGAGGTCAGTGTCGCATACCCTTCGCCCAACATTCCTCTCTCTGCCATCCCCGAGCCTGTGTCCCTTGGCCTCCTTTCTCTCCACACGCCTCTGGCATGTGACTTCTGGTGAGCTCCCTCTGCTGTGTCCCAAGATCTCCTGTGAGAATCAGAACAGGGACTCTCCCTGAATGCCCAAGAGAGGACAGAGGGTAAGGAGCCCACAGCACCTCCCAGGAAGAAGAAGATGCCCACTCTCTAGGCTGGCAGCCCCGGGGCCACTAAACACTCCAATCATACTGCACTTAAGGATTTCAAGTCAGTGGACAGACCCCAGTCGCATGCAAGATTCCTGGGCCTGCCACAGTGATGAAGCAAGGCTAGCCTCTAAACACACCAGGTGTGCAAGCTGGAGGAGGGGTCAGCGACCCACTGTAGACCGGGACAACAGCTGCTCCACTCCCTTGGGCTCTGGGACACATCCCAGGGAAGGGACCTCTACACATACTCTGCTATTGGAACAGGCCAGAGAGAGAGAGAGAGAGAGAGAGAGAGAGAGAGAGAGAGAGAGAGAGAGAGAGAGAGAGGGAGCGCCAATGAGCAGCTATCATAAGGATGCATACAGACTCCCAGCGAGGTTAAAAGCAGCAGCTAAAACAAGCAGTGGTAACTTGTTTAGAGTGTGGTGAGTCCTCAAAGACAGAGTAGAAGCAGTGGCAATGAAGAAGAGAAGGAAGAGATGAAGTGGGCCCAATTCATGCAGACTTTAGGCTGTTTCTCAGGAACAGCGGGGTTAGGAGACTCTAGAAGGTGTAAACTAGGATACAACCCTAGCCATCAGAAGCCAAGCAAGCAGAGATGCCAGCCAAGGGGCTGTAAGTTGCTTGCCACACAAGTGGGAGGACTTGAGTTCAATTCCCAGAAGCCATGTTTAAAACGCAGGTGTGATGGGGAAGGGACACAGCTAGATCCCTGGGGCCTGCTGGCCAAATATACATTACCCTAATCGGTGAGTCCGGGCCAGTGGAAAGCCCTGTCTTTAAAAACAAACAAACAAACTCCAGAAAATCCAAACAAACAAAAAACCAAGCTGGATATTACACAACACACACACACACACACACACACACACACACACACACACAAAGAGAAAAAGGTACAATCCAAAGCTGATTGAGGCCAAGATCAAGTTGCAACCCTGGGGCAGCAAGCCGGAACAAAAAGGCTGGGAAGCAGCCAGGCCTCACCCTCCCTGCAGATGGCAGGACAGTGCTTCAGTGTCTCCTCCGCTTCTCACATGTCCTCTCACTCCCTAAAGGATTAGATTATCTTTTGTCCTGCACTGTTCTGGAGCCAGGCATGGGGGCACGTGTGTGTGTGTGTAGGCACAGCGTGTGGGAGGCAGAGGCAGGACCATCGAGAGCTTGAGGCTTAACTGGCCAACTGACCATGCTCATGGCGAGACTGTCTTCAAACAAACAACACATATAGAGGGAGGGGGAAAAATCACTGCATTTCTTTGTCATTGTAGAAGGAATAAAGACTGAGTGTCTTGTGACGTAGGGTAACAAGAGACTCAATCTGCATCGTGCACCTTTTCATCCCATTCTACGCAGTATTGACTTCAGACAGAAGTGTCCGAATCGTAGATGAAGAGCTGCGTGCCGGTCCTCTCCTGGCCTCCAGGTGAGCCTGGCATGGAAGGCCCCCCTGCCATTCTTCATGGAGAGTCACTCTGCTCCAAGGCTCGGATAACCGATCTGCTCCGAACAAAGGGTCTTTTTGAACAGAACTTCGACTTGGCAGCAGTAGAGACCTGAAGAACAATCTTCCCTCCTAAGTCCTGGACTGTGGCCCAGGGGACTAAAAAAGGATAAGGGCGTCTCGGAGTCGTTCTCTCAAGAGAGCACTGGTGAGCTCCTGCTGAGGGGACCCGGGCTCCAGGGAGCACGCAGCTCTACCAGTGCCTGATCTTCGAGCCTTTGCTAGCTGCCACCACTTCGCTAGAAGAACAAAGAGGAAGTACTCTACCTCTCCACAAGTACCTCCAAATTATCACGCAGGCCGAGTCTCCCTGGCCTCCTACCCCTGCCATACCACAAACCAAGAAATTTCCATAGTGAGAGTTCCAACACCTACCCTGACTGTTGTCAGGGAGACGGGTTCCAGCGAGGCACGGGCTAGGGAATACTGAGGCTGGGGGTGAAGGGAGGATGCTTGCTGGCCAGGGCTCCGAAAGGCACACTGGATGGCAGGAAACACACTGCAGAGCCTGCTCTTGTGACCACGGGCCTAATGCTACCTCAGAGCTTCCGCTCACTGATCACTGGGGGCTCTCTCTCTGGACTCCAGCCTTCTGCTGCAGAGTGGAGTGATCTGACTCACAGACATGCCGTGCCACGGACGGTTTTGAAAGATTTGTTAAGGTTGGGCGGAAAGAGAATGAAGGCCATCAGAAAAATACCAAGCAATGAGACGAGGTTGAAAACAGCATCATCAACAAAGCAAACAAATCAGAGCAAACAAGTCGATAAAAAGAGGGAGGCAATAAGGGGACCCTGGAAGAGAGCCCTTCACTCCAGAATCTGGCTGAAGAGTCCAGCCAGCTGAGCACATCAGCAACAACATGTGCTGTCAGGGCCGTCGATGTAAGGCCACGCCTCGTGTACAGACACACTTCAGAGGTGAATGTCAGAACAGTCATGCTTAAGGCCTCAGCACATGTGACCGAGGACAGCTTGGTGACCTGACAACGTGAACATTTCTGAGATTCTCATGGAAACCCCACGGTGAAAGGCATATCGTCACCCTGCTGTACAATCTGTGACTCATGGTTTTCCTTATCAGACTGCAATCCTATCCAAGGCACTCAGGAGACACCCTGTGATCCCATTCAAAACACAGAAGTAGGGGGGGAGTTATTGGAAACCTTTTGGGTCTGGATCTTCAAAGAACCCAGACCCACATTTAAGCATGTACTCTCTCTGAACACCCCCGTCTTTCTGTTAATTCTCATGTTTAAATCTGTTAAAATGTCTTCCTAATAGAGTTCAAGTCCATAACCAGGAGACCAAAGCTAACAGTAGTTCCACCCCCAGGGCGAGAGAACATCCCCCTAATGAAGCTGTCCTATGACCCACCGGCACATGGATTCTGAAAAGCACCTCAGACTGCTGCAGGTACAAACCAGTGTCTGCTCTCTGATAGCGAGAGTAAGGGGCCAGAGCAAGATGCTGAACCGCCTTAGCCTGCGCCACCAATGACAACATCCCCACAGTCACCAAGCAAGGGAGAGGGGAAGGGAAAGGAGGGGAGGGGGAGGAAAAAGGGAAGGGAAGAGACAATCAATGCAATCAATCCGGTGTTTCCATTTGCTAGGCTGAGAAAGAAAGGGAAGGAGCCCTGGTTCTGGGTCCTTCTCTGGCACTGATCTGTAAGGCTACACTATTTGTCTTTCTAATTTGTATTTAATTTGCACCTGGTCCCTAAGAAGAGTCCTTATTTTCATACAAATAGGAAAACTTTAGAGCTGAATTTTCTTGTGTTCTTATAAGATTCTGAAACGAGTTCCATTACATTAATAACAAACTGAGAAATGGGATAATAACCTATTTCATCTTTTAAAAATATCTTTTAAGATTTTATTATTTATTTGTTTATTTATTTAGCTCAGTGACAGAGGCAAGCAAAAGCTATATTAGAGAACCTCCAGATAACCTGTGGACAGATGCTGAAAGGACACTATATTGCCTCTGGAAGCTAAGAGGTTAAGAAAGGGAAGATCAGGAGACTGACCAGCAGGCAAGACACTTGTGCAAGTCTGACAGGCTGAACCCACAGACAGGTGCATGGAGAGAAGCTGGCCTCTGGCTTCCTCATGTCGTGTGTGGATACCTAGACTCATGGATATTTTTTTTTAATTTTAATTATTTGCAAAGGTCATCTGAGCTGAGTTGGGCTACAGTGGCAGGATATGAGGTGAAGTTTTGATAGGGATGGAATTTGAGAATTCCCGGAATTGGGGTAGTTTCAGGTTGGGAGGAGGAGAATTCCTGGAAACAGTGACAGGGCTGCCCTGGAAGGGAAGAGAGGGAAGCATGGGGCCTTCCTGTCCCCACCTCCAGGGCGGGTCTGCCCCACCTTCAGGGTGGGTCTGTCCCCACCTCCAGGGCGGGCCTCCCTGGCCTGAGCACTGGGAAGGCAGCCAACCCTGCAGGGTGAGTTCACAGTCAAAGGAGAGACACCATTTGGGTGGGAGGTGTGTCTCTCACACATTCCCACTGCACAGGGAAAATGCTCGGGCTTTTAGACACTCCCCTTCCCAGGGGCCCACCCACTCTGAGAGCTGGTCTTCCATTAGCTGTTCGAAGCACACAGAAGAAAGATCTTTAAACAATACACCAATATTTTCTCGTTTTATTTTTTGATGATTTTTCTCGATTTTATTCTATAAACGTCCCATACTATGAGGAATAGGCAGAATTCGGTGACATGTGAGGTGCAGAGGGTTTCTCTGGGGCTTGTGGAGAGGACAGCGTAGAACATGGAAAGAGGCCCTGTTGGGCACAGTCTCCTGCATCAGACAGAGATGCTGTCACAAGAGGGCCATAGGACAAAGCATGGGGGACAACAAGACCACGATGACACGAACCTTCAGTAGGCACCTGCCATCTTTCAAGATCATTCCACCATGAAATAGAAAAGGGCCTCAGCAGGTGTTGGTGGCGCATGCCTATAATCCCAGCACTTGGGAGGCAGAGGCAGGTGGATTTCTGAGTTCGAGGCCAGCCTGGTCTACAGAGTGAGTTCTAGGACAGTCAGGGCTACACAGAGAAACCTTGTCTCGAAAAAACAAAAGGGGGGGGGGGCCTCGGACAGGGGACAGAAGGCTGTCTAGTCATTCTTCTACAAGAGCTGACCTGTGTGACGTAAGGGACTGGCTGGACTTTGTGCACGTCACCCAACTATCTCAAGGACAAACAAGAAAGCTGGGCTTGACCTCAGCTGGGTCAAAGCTCAAGAGCTCTGTGCTCCAAAGTCTGGTTCAGCCTGCCTCCTTCCCATAATACACTGCCACACCCTACAGAGAGCCTAAGTGGCCAAAAAGGCTAGGGAACATCATGAGCAGCACTGAAATATGATTGCTGAAGCACCCAGAAAGCTCAGACTGCCCCCAAAGCCAGGGCATCCGTAAGACATCACCAGCAACACCCAGTCACCCCATCCCTGGACGAAGACACGTCAAGGACACCAGGTTCAAAAGACAATACATACGTTTATTTCCCTCATTAGGACCTAAAAGCACAAAACAAACCCCAGAAAGGCCATCCTCTGCCTGTGTGGAGAGCTGCCTCCACTTCCCCCCGTGGATCCCCAATGCCAGACGTTCCTGCTGTGGTAACTGTAAGTAACCAGCGTGTATCTTCCACATACTCTGAATCGCTTCTACATTTCTCATACTATCTACCCTAAACACTGTTTAAGTCACGTTTTGTGCTGTATTGTGTAAGAAACAACAGGGTGTGTGTGTGTGGGGGAACCACTGTACATGTTCAATACCAGCATCATTTTACCCCAAATATTTCTGATTGGGGATTGGGAGACTCCATGGATCCAGGACCAGCAGAAGTGATAAAAATAAGCACAGTCAAATTCCCACACTGAGGGGAGGAAGAAAACCTCACCTGAAATCTACTTTCCTCAAGCAGTCAGCCCTAGCTAGGGAGCCAGTAAGTACCAGGGAGATGCACTTAGTGATCATGATTAGATATCCATGCGAATACCACCCCTGGCCAGCTGCATCAGCATCAGGCACTAAGCCAGCCTCCCAGGTGGCTCTGCAGAAGCCTGTGGGTGGTCCAGGTGCACACTTAAGTCTGAAAAGGATTTACCAGGCAGGACTTCTGGCACGGGCCTAGAATTCCAGCATTTAAGGGGCAGAGACAACAGGACCACAAGTTCAAATCTGGTCTAGGAAACTTAGTGAGCCCCTGTCTCAAGAGAAAATATAAGGGTGTGTGTGTGTGTGTGTGTGTGTGTGTGTGTGTGTGTGTGTGTGTTGTGTGTTGTGTGTGTGTGTGTGTGTGTGTGTTTGGTTGTTAAGCACTTGCTTAACATGCACAAGGCTCTAGGATCATCCCCAACACCCCTCCACACACCACCAAAGTTTACCAGGTTTTCCGGAAGCCCCTCTACACACAAGAAAGCAAACATACCTGGCTCCAAATATGTCCTTTTTGGCGAGGTCGATTCCAGAAACCACTTTTACTCTGAGAATATGGGATTCTCCCTGTTAGAAAAGGGGAGGAAAAAAAAGACAAGGTTAAAACTGATCCGTAATAGACAGCTCTCTCAGCTTGGCGCTTCAAGTCAGTAATTTCTACTCAGTCCAACACTGTAATATACTTCAGTTCATGCTTAGGTAACTGCCGCTACAGCCATGTTCACAGGCAACACAGCAGCCATGCCATGCTAAGACTCAAGTCCGGATGGTGACGTACATAAAATCCTAGCGCTCAGGAGGCAGAGGTAGGAGGTTCACCACAAATTCCAGGCCACGTTTGTCTACACAGTGAATGCCAGGCTAGTTAGGGATATATACTGAGACTCCATATTTTTTTTAAAAAGTCTAAATGGGCGGCTGGGAGGATAGCTCAGTCAGTAAAGAACTTGCCCTGCAAGCAGGAGGACCTGAGTTCAATTCCCAGGACCCACATAAAAGAACTGGGTATGGTATGAGTTTACAATCAAAGTGCTGGGATGGGGTGGATCCTGGGGCTACTGAACAGCAAACCTGGCTGATTTGCTTAATTCTAGGCCAGTGGAAAACCAGGTCTTTAAAGAAAGGAAACCAAAACAAACCAAAACCAAACCAAACAAACAAACAAGATAGATGGCATGTTAAGAAACGACTTTTGGTATATATACAACACAATGGAAAAAGATGTTAAGACTCTGGAAACTGCAGCATCCTGATTAATCAAACCCAGATTTAATTCTAAGTAGCCAGGTCATGAACATCAATTACTTCTGATATTTGAGGAAATACTGCCCAGTTGTACCAAGATCACCAACAACCACAGGGGACACTGAGACAGTATCTTCCAATGACCAAGTACCAAAATCGCTATAAATAATTGCTTCTTTCAAGTGCATATATTTATAAATGTGGCCAGTGATAGAATAGAAAGGTGTTTTATGTGGTGAAATATCTCCTTAGAAAACAAGTGTTTTTCAAAACGCAGTATTAGTAAGTGAAAATAATTCCCTGGTTCCGATAAAGAGAAATCAAAAGCCTCACTCTGAAAGGTAACCTTCTCAGACCGGTTAGTCAGTCAGCTTTTCATCCACCCACCCATCAGCCGTCTCCTCACTCCATCTGGAATTTAAGTATCTCCTATGCCCCAGCACTGAGCTTGGCCTCCAGATGAAAACAGAAGTCTACTGGAAATAACAGACACCAGCACATCGGTAGCAGGCGAAGGCCAAAGGCTGTGGAACTCCTGAGGATGGAGGAGGGCTGAACCAAGGTCACAGAAGCCTGAGTTTGGCTCACTAAAAGCATAAGCTGAAATAGAGGATCGCGTCCAACACGCCTCTGCTCAAATCAGACAGCAAATGGGAGAAAGACTGGGTCTGGGTTAGAGACATCGGAACTGACCAGCACAGACCTGGAGGTTAGTGGTGATTGGCAACAGTCTGAGGAAAGTTATCCAAGAATAAAAAAATAGAAGCAATGACTAGGAATGGAGCCCTTGTGACACAAGTACTGAGCAATGAGAGAGACATAACCAAAAACTCATCTGCTGGGGAAGAAACACCTGTGTGATCATGTGATGGTAAAGGAGAAAACCAGGGCAAAACCAAAGGTGGATCAAATCTGCTACCTAGCCACAGATCCGCTGTAGTTATGGACAACTAGATCATGTGCTTGAGATGGCTTGCACCCAGGAGCCTTCCATCCATCCCCTATCCCACCCTGCCTTGCTCCCTCCCTGACATAACACGGCCTCCACACAAATGCAGAGGAGAACACAAGACGGTAAAGGAAGACGTTCGTTCTCTTCCTATCTGTGCTGGGCACACGGGGCGGGGGGGGGGGGGGAATCAGTGGTACTTTGCCAGAACTGGGTTCATTCCCCCTCCCCTGGCATCCAAAACAACAGCAATGTTTGGCAGCCCCGAAGAATTGATCAGGAAAGGGAAAACAAGGGCAGAGTCTTCAGGGATAACAAAGACACCATGCTACCTCAGTGACACAGCCTCCCAAGCAGTTACCAAGGAACCTCTGAGTCTGCTGGGACAGCCCTGACCTATCCCTTATATACTTACAGATCTGGGGTCTCAAGAATTCTTTCTTTTGGCACATGGCATTGTATCGATAGAGGCTCTATTCTATCTCTCCCCAAGCGGTTCTTTGCTTTTGGTCATGTGGTGCTTCCCAGAGCCTGCTCATATAGAGAGATGACACAGTGAACCTAGTTTTTACATATGGATCAAAAATCTGGTACCATGTCTCTGCAGAATTCTTTGTATGCCTAAGAAGTGTGTGTGGCCTGCTAGGGCCCGATGCGTACCAACTGAGCAGTAACCCAGTGCCTACCAAATAAATGGGCCCATGCCAGATCATGAGGGGGACAGGGAGCCTCAATATAAACACTAGAGCCAAGAAGTCTCCTAAATGTAGCCATACTGAGGGTGTGTGTGTGTGTGTGTGTGTGTGTGTGTGTGAGAGAGAGAGAGAGAGAGAGAGAGAGAGAGAGAGTGTGTGTGTGTGTGTGTGTGTGTGTGTGTGTGTGTGTGTGTGTGTGTGTGTGTGTGTATGTCATGTGTGTGTGGTGAGAAGGTGGGAGGGATGGAATCTGAGGACACCACAATGGCTGGACATTGTCTAAAGGGGTGACAGGCTAGTAGTCTCAGGTGTCACTAAAGGGACACCTGGCAGAAAGAGGAGACGGATGAAATGACCCTGAGGTAGAGAAGCGAGTACCTGTCAAACCACGAGTGTTGCTATGTTCAACTCAGACAAAGCTGTGGCTGTCTGCGCCCGTGATGGCCGATGGAGGAGATGAAGGGACACTGTGCTTGACGGAGCACAAGGCACTAATGCTCACACACCGCAGGGCAGAAGATAGACGCTGGTGAGAAACTGCTCACCCTCCTCTAGGAAGTTTCAGACATCCTGCGTGGAGACCTGCTCAGCAAAGACTGTTTGGTAGGGACCTTAACCAAACTGTCACCAGGTCTGAAGAAGCAGGATGAGGCGAGTTCACACCTGGATTCCCAGTATCTGCGTTCCCATCGAGTGAATGGGCTTACCTGGGTGGCCTTCTCAAATTAAGCAAAACTCACGCAACACTGATATGAGTAAATGCTGAAAGATTAACTCTAAAGAGAAAGCTAAGCTTTTCTAAAGAAATCAGGTCTCTCACTCAGTAAATGTGAGCACATGTGAAATCACGTGTTAACAAGGAAGATTGTTAACCTGCCCCGCAGCCTGCCTTCCCCTGCTCCCGAAAGCACCTCCCATAAGCCCTTGTAATACAGGAAGTCACAGCCCAACAGAAGCCTGCTAAAAGGATTAGTATCTCTAAATCCCCTAAAATTTCATTCATGTGCTTTACTTGACAGAATCTCATTTGTGAATCAATCCTAAAAAAAAAAAAAAAAAAGCAAATCTCAGAGGAGAATGGGGAGAAAGAGGTGAGCAGAGCTTGCCCCTGCAAAGGAGGACCTGAGTTCAGACCCTCGGAGCCCAGGCAGTCTGTAACCCCAGAGCTCCTACTCAGGATGGAAGAACCCAGGATGTGAGAACCCAGGAGCTCACAGAGGACCCAGCACGGGATGCAGAGATTTCAAAGCCAACGGCCGTTCTCTGATCTCCACATGTGTACCTTGGCACACATATGCCCGGACCCCCTCATACACAAATGCACATGCACCCCCTTCTCTGTATATATACACACGTGCACTCACACATATATACGCACATGTGCTGAAAGATCTTTTAAGTTGCAGATAAGTATAAATATTATATAATTATCATATAATGGTATAACATCATTATAATAGGTATAAAAAGGGCTGGAGAGATGGTTCAGGCAAACAGGACAGCCTGAGTTGGGATCCCTGGCATCCAACACATATGTAACAAGACAAAACAAAACAAAACAAAACAAAACAAAACAAAACAAAACAAAGCAAAGCACTCTGGGTACAACAAGTGCCTGCAATCCCAGTGCCATTGAAGTGGAGAGGAGATGGGTCCTGGGGGATCCTAGCTAAACCCATTCAGTGAGACACCTGGTCTCAAAGATAAGGTACAGAGCTATCAAAGAAGAGACCCTGCATGGACCCCAGCCCTCCACACATGTACCTGCACACACATGTGTCCTTACATGTAAACATAAAAAAAAATGGCTGCTTGTAGTTTGAATTCCAACCAGAACTTGAAGTAAGGATTCCCAGAGTCAGCTCACCAACCTCTGGGCCCTGGGACTAGGACCTCACAGAACCTGTCCCCTTCCCCTGCCTTCTCACCTCCCCCCTCCCCCCACTGCTCCTCTGATATGGGACTGCCTGGAGTCTGAACCCAGAGTTCCAGCCAGAACTTAGGATCAACAGGTTACCCAATCTTTATCAGAGACCTTTCTTGCAACAGATGGGAATTAACATGAGTCTCACGGCTAGATCATGGGCAGAGAGTGAGAGACTTCGCTCATTCAGTCCTAAACAGGATGTCTTTGTCAGACTCTTCCTTCTAATACTTGGGGATTTATGTGAAAGAGAAGGTGGGGTGACTGAAAGTGCCAAAGGTGATGGGTAGCTCAGAGGAAACATCTTCCAGATATAACACTGTGTGTGTGATGTGTGTGTGTGTGTGTGTGTGTGTGTGCACTCACGCGCGCACCTATATACTCACAGCAACTGAGGAAGTGTGCACAGGGTGTACACAGGGCCTACATGGTATCAATTCAGACAAAACTCCCAGCCTGAGGAAAGGGAAATGGACCTAAAGTCCCATCCCTAACCAAGAAACTATTTGCAATTGGGGGGGGGGGGGGAGGGGGACTCAGCTTTCTCTAATGGAATGCCACTGAGTAGATCAACCACACTCCAGGGCAGGTCCCATGCCTGGGGGTAGTTACCCAACACAAACATCCATATGCATGTGAGAGGTAGGTGTAGGTGTAGTGGGTGTGTGTGTGTGTGTGTGTGTGTGTGTGTGTTGTTTCTCTTAAAAAAGAGAAAAAAATTGAAGTTGGGTGGGTAGAAGGTGGTAGAGGATTTGGGAGGAGCTGGGAAAATGAAAGAATACAATCAAACTACAGCATGTGTAATTCTCAAAAAAATAAATTAAAATATCTTTAAGATATATATTATTCACACACGTACACATACTACATTGTGATGTTTCTCCATCCAATGAGCACTGAATACCCACCATGGGCCAGATATAGTTTCTGGAGACAGAAATGTAAATAAGACGGAGTTCTCAGAGAACTCAAGAATCCAAAAGAGACAGAAGGACAGACTGGAAACACACGACTCCTGACGGTTGGCAGACGGTGCTTTAGAGACATCATGATAGGCAGGGAAGCATCGGATCAAGGCAGGTGGTGGAACGGTGAACTGCCGATGGTAAGGGAAGGCCACCCTGAGGGGAAGACATTGAGTGAAGACCTGGGAAGCAGTGTTGAGGGTGAGCAGGAAGCTTCAGGTGGGCCTGACAGCAAGCCTGGGACACATGGACAGACCAGTGAAGAATGTGGTGTGGGGGAGGTCAGAGACCAGACAGGAATCTTTAGAAGGGGGTGGACGTTACACCAATCATTTTGGAGGATGTGCTAAACCGTGGGTGTCAATCATGGCTTACACAGGAAGGAGGTAGAGAGAGAACGAGTGGGGCTTCCAGCAGGGTGGATACGGAAGTAACCCAGACAGCAAACAAGAGGACATTCAAAAGGGTATGGTGGTGTGTCCGTCACTCCAGTACTCAAAGGCTAAGGGATGTATGTAATCCAGGGTTCCAGGCCAACAGGGGCATCGCAGTTAAACAATGTCTCAACCAAACAAAGTCATAAAACCTAAGTCCAAGATGAAATATCTGATGCCAGCCTGGCATGGTGGCTTATGGCTTAACCCAAGCACTCGAGAGGCGGTGGCAGGTGAATCTCCGTGAGTTTAATTAAGGCCAGACTGCTCTATATAGTGGGTTCCAGGACAGTCGGGGCTACATACAGACCCAACCACAGCAAAGAATCAAACAACGAAAATGAAAATGAGCTAAGAGCCAAGCAAATGGTTAATATGCTGTTTCCTTTCTCTACCAGGACACATAACTAGACTACATTTCCCAGCCTTCCCTGTGGTTAGGGAGCCATCACATGATTAAGTTCTGGCCAATGGATTCTTAAAAGAAACGATGAGGGCTTCTGTCAATGATCCATAAGCCATCCCTTCTGGACACACTCTGTTTGCATCTCCATCCCTCTGCTACGTGGAGAAAAGCATGCATGAAGCTCTGGAGAGGGAAACTTCATTGAGAGAGTCAAAAGAAGAAGCCTCCCACCCCCAATCCCGTGACCTGCTACCCCTCCCCGATAAGATCAGCATCCCGCTGAAAACCACGAACTGAAGCAGCATTGAGCCTGCCTTTCTATTCAGCACCTTACTGTTTAGTTTAGTTTTGTTTTGTTTTGAGGAAACCACAAGGCTAAAGAGATGGCCTTGCCGGAAGAGGAAACTCAGAGTTAAGGCCGATCCCTGATCCCACAAGGTGGCAGTAGAGAGCAGAGTAGACTCCTGAGCGGTCCTCTGACCTCAACACACCAACTTCAACAGGCACACATGCATACATCTTTTTTTTTAAGGTCAGTGATATTTCTATGTAACAAAGTATCTAGGAAAGATGTCATATACTGATTGGTTCTGGATAGTGGCTAATGTCTTCTTGTTTACTTGCAATATTTCCTTTAAAACAAACTTTCTCTTTTCTTCCCTCCCTCCCTCCCTCCCTCCCTCCTTCCCTCCTTTCTTTCTTTCTTTCTTTCTTTCTTTCTTTCTTTCTTTCTTTCTTTCTTGATAGTGGCTAATGTCTTCTTATTTACTTGCAATATTTCCTTTGAAACAAACTTTCTCTTTTCTTCTCTCCCTTCCTCCCTCCCTCCCTCCCTTCCTCCCTCCCTCCCTCCCTTCCTTCCTCCCTCCCTCCCTCCCTTCCTTCCTTTCCTTCCTTCTTTCTTTCCTTCCTTTCCTAACACTTGCCTGAGGTTGTAGCTCCATCCAGCACTTGCATGGCCAGTACCATAAGGAACAAAATGGGGGGGAAACTCCAACTTTTACAGAAGTCTCAGCCCAAACAAATGATAAAGGAAATTAAAAAAAAAGTTGTGGAAGGTAAAGGACCATCCGTTTGCTGCATTCCTAAAATGAACACGCCCACTCTACCAAATGAAAACAAACCCAGGAGCTTTTGTTCTGTTTTGCCAGCTTGCAAAGATCACCTTGGGGTGATATGAAATCCTATGCACTCTGCAGCCAGCAGGGGGGAGATGGGGAGAGAGGAAGACCTTTTATTGAGCACTAACTGTTTACAAGCAAAGGCTGTAAGAAAACTCACCCACTCGCCGAAGCTCAAGCAAAGAGTGTTACACAATAAAAATCATTTTTAAACAGTGGAGACTTCTTATCTCTGTTTCCTCAAAATGACAAACTAAATACAGATAAGCAGCCTTCATCACAGAGCCCGGAAGCAGGTGAAAGGTATGTGACTAATTTACCACATGCAGTGGGCCTCGGGCTGAATGACTGTACCTTCTGAAGCATGCTTATTACTTTCATAAAAATCTACGCGTGATATTTTGGTCCTTATTTATGACTTTAGTGGAATCAAATATTTAACTAAGGTGGCTTGACATCGACAATAAAAAACATTATTCAGAGACAGACGGCCCAATCCAGAAAGAGGCAGGCACAGAGAAGGCCAGACCAAAGCCAAGTTTCCATGTCTCTTCCTGTTGTTAAGCTCCTGTTCTGCAGGGCTGTTATTTAACAGGGGTGATCCCAGATACTCTGCATGTGGGACTTTCCTGAGCATTGGCGGCGAGCGTTTTAAATGTTCTTAGACCATGTGAAAGTGGCACCAGGTGATGCCCACTGATAAAGTCTCCAAAATGCCTCATCTATCAACCCCCCCCTCCTCCTGGCAATCAAAACAAAAGAAGCATCTCAAGTCTACCCAAAACTCCCAGGGATGGGAGCTGCCTATGACCTTTCCCTTAGATAGTGACTTCTTATCTACTAGTGTTATCTATAGCAGCAGCTGCTGTCTCTGAAAGAATGTGAGAGCCAGGCTGGGGAATCACCTTCTTCTTTCATGGGGAGCCAGCAGTGACCAGCGGCTTCACATACACCAGCTGTCCACGTGGATGAGGAAGTCCTGGGTCTGGGATCTTGCTATCCTGTTCATTATCCCCTTTATTATTTATGTATTTGTCTTCCCTACCCTCTGGCGTATTCATAAATCCAGTCAGTCCTTGGGACACTGTAGAGCCATCTGTGGACTAGAAGATACCACCACCACTCTCCACCACAGACTGCACACAGCAGCATGCAACTTTAGTTACATTTTAGAAAGAGTAAGCTAGCGTATGGAAGCTGCCCTCTTAGTACCCATCTTTGCACCCCTGCCTCAAACCTCAGACAAAATCGTGTGCTATATATTTTTGGAAGACTTTTTTTTTTTTTTAAAGAACAGTTCCAGGTTCACAACAAAAGTGAATGAGGGGTCCAGGGGTATCTTCCAGGCTACCTACTTTCCTAGGATGCTCATATACCGTCTCCCCCCCCCACACACACACACTGCCAACTTCCTGAATCTTTGACTCTTGTTACCAGCAATCCAATTGTGAAAATACATGGGGCCTTGCAGAATCTTCAACTTACATGTGTGTTCACTCTGAACGATGTGTCATCAGTGTGTGTGCACGAATAAGTACAGCCCTTCCTTATCCATGTTTTCAATAGAATCCCAAATACCCCCTCCCCATATCACACACATTCCCTTTTGGGTTCCTCTGCCCTAATTCCTGACCACTATGCCTTTTCCACTCTTAATCTCCGAGGCAGGTTTCAGGAACATCTCGGCAACTTTGACCCTGGGCTCACACTCTGCCTGTCTAAAGTCACACTTGGCTGCTGTAGCACTGAGAGGGCCACACACTGCTGAACAAGCCTACAACTATGGAGTTAAATATGGACACACTTATCTTTTCCATGGGAGTGGCTAGAGGTGGAAAGGCTCAGTGGTAAGAACAAAGTCACAGAGTAGAGAATGGGGAAGGCCCAGTGCCTGGACTCCAGCTCCAGCTCCAGCTCTAAGAGTAACACCATCAAGTCCCAGCTCACAGGACCAGCTCCTCTGGCTGTCAGCCCATGATTAGCTCATCACAGGACACACAGACAAGTGCAGCTCTACAACACTGTGAACCAGTGGCAGCGGAAGGACACGGTATCTGAAAACTGCCAGAAGCATAGGGCTCCATACACCAAAAACTCCTTGACCTTGACTGGAGAACAGCCATTCTCACACCAAGTAGGTACAGCGAACAAGTAGGAGAAAGGAAGGGAATATCTCTTCAAAGAAATGCTGGCCTCTAATGGAAGTGCTCAAAGCTCTGCCTTTACACACTGGAGGAAATGTTTAAAATATGCCCTCGGGTTCTTGGATCTCTTTTCTTCCTTCTCCCTGAAGGTATCAGACTTGAGCTGAATATCTCTTTTCCAGTAGAATATACAGGATGTAACAGAATGTGACTCTGAAGAGTAGGCCATGAGACACCCTGTCTCACCCTGCCACCTCACAAGGGGACAGAAGCAGACACGGTGTTATGAAAAGTTTGTATGGAGAGAAAACTGAGGCCTCCTCTCTACAGCCATGAGATTGAGCCAGCGCTACATTTTGAATATGGGCTGTTCCTCAAAGACCAATGTGTAAAAGTGGTGAACGCGTTGTCAGTCAATGGCGGTGCTGTGAGCTGAGTGGACACAGAGTAGGTGGGACCAGTCATGTTTGTTCACTACACATTCCCCCACAATGCACTGCGTCACCACATGCCAAAGCAATGGGACTGAAACCTCCCAAACTGAGGACTACCTATGTACATACAGATATACATCATATATATTTGCATATACATATGTATATATTTCCTTTTTTGGCTGATTATCTCAGCAACAGGCAGCTAACCTACTTTAAACCTAATCTTCAATTTCAGGCACCTCTTCAATGTGAGAATCACTGCAGGACTCTGAACAAGCTCTTGTGGGAGGGAGGAAGGTAAGAAGGTTTCAGAAAGGGCAGAAGGGATGCCCCGTGGACTTCAGCAACCTGGGAATGAGATCAGTCCCGTTCAACTGCGTGGCCAAGGGTCCGTGGTTCTTCTAAAATTCTACAGACTTGTGTGCTTGCAAACCAATGGCTCTAAAGCCCAGTATCAGTGACATCTTGTTGCACGAAGACATGTCAAGAATCACTGTACACTCTCACCCCACATTGGGCGTGACAGTTTCGGAGGGTGGGGGGAGGCTGGAGAGATGGCTCAGCGGTTAAGAGCACCGACTGTTCTTCCGAAAGTCCTGAGTTCGAATCCCAGCAACTACATGGTGGCTCACAACCACCCGTAATGAGATTTGACGCCCTCTTCTGGAGTGTCAGAAGACAGCTACAGTGTACTTACATATAATAGATAAATCTTTTTAAAAAAATTAACAAGTGTGACAAAGCCTGGGGACGTGAGACAGCAAGGCTCGACGGGCGTACTGACAAGCTGTAGTCCCCGGGAACTACATGGCAGGAGAACCAATTTACCAAGCTGTCCTCTGACCTGCATGTATGCACCATGGCGCATGCAGGCACACAGAGTAAATATAATTTTAAAAAAGAAGACGAAGACTAGAAAATTGCTTTGTGAGTACAACACAACACCCCAATAAGGTCACCAAGTCGCCTGTAGAATTCACAGAAAAAGGAAGCGGGGAACAAAAACAAAAAAACCCAGGTAAAGATCCCAACTGGGGCCACTGGCCCTTTTATGAGAACTGTCAACATTCTGGAAAATTCTCAGAGGAAAGGGGCTGGCAGAAAGTCGGAACTGAAACTCACATGGACCAAAAACTATTGAGGGAAGAGAGAGACTGTCACCAAGCTACCTCTGGGGACCCTGGTATAAGGGAGAAGTCATGCTCCAGGAGAAACCGAACACGAGACAAGGTGGTCTTCCAGGAACTGTGTCCGGTGAGGGCTGCTCAGCCGCAGCCACAGCACCCACGTCAGAAAAGGCTCTGTAGCAGCGAGCAGCACACTGCCCCAGCTGCTCTCCACTCTGACTAATCTTCCTATTCATCCGGGGCTAGTATCACTGGACCTGCAGTGAATCACACAAAGAACTCAATACTCTTTGACCCATGACTTCAAAGTGCTCACGTGATATTTCTTCCTGCAAAGACAACACTAGATGCCTTTGTGTCTGGCTCGGAGCAAAGCAGAGCCTGGCATTCAACGTGGCGAACCTGAGTTCTTGGCCCGTTTCTCTGCTCTACATCACCCCACCCCCACCCCCGCCCCATAAGCTCCATCCCTTGGGAAAAGAGAGCTTAGCAGGTGAGGTGAGAACAAGGGGCAGGCTGAGGAGGGAGTGGGGGCTGGGCTCAGTACTATGACAAGAACCACACCCCCACGGAGCCTTAGCAAGAATGAAAGCTCTATGGCTAGGCGGGCGGACTGCTTGGGGGGTGGGGGGGGAACTGCCACGCAGTTAAGCAGACCTGAGTTCGAATCTCTAGAACTCAAGCAAAAAGCAGGTGCAGCAGTGCATGTCTGCTGTCCTGGTGCTGCTATCTGGGGATGGGAGGCGGAGAAAAGAAAGTCCCTGGATGCCTGCCTGGTGGCATTCACAGCAGTGCACAGCAGGAGACACTCCCTCAGTCGAGGCAGAAGGCAAAAGACAGTCCTCAAGGGGAAAAGTTTCCTATGATCGCCTATGGTACCATGGTACAGGGGCGCCTGGACTCACACACACACTGACATAGATGGATGATGGGTGATTCAGTGGATAGACAGACAGACAGACAGACAGACAGACAGACAGACAGCTCCCGCTAACCCCAGTGGAAAAGATGTGTATTTCCAGCTATCTTGGAAGCTGGGTCAGAAGGATTGCAAATGACAGGCCACCCTAGGCCCCTTGCTTCAAAACTAGAAAGTAAAAAGAGGGGTGCAGACGAGCTCTTTGTTACAGTGCCTGCCAGTCATGGTGCTTGGTTGGAAGATACAGAGCTCGATTAGAATGCACAAGTACAGTGTGGGCAGAATCCATGGGGCATGGTCAGAATACACCCCGAACAAAGAGCACACATGGTCAGAATACACTCCGAACAAAGAGCACACTCCCGGGGGACATGGAGCTTGGCAGTGACCCCAGCTAGAAACATTAAATCCTCACATGTCAGAAATCCACAGTGAATCAGAGATTACATCAGAGCAGAGGAGGCAGTCACCGAACAAGACCGTGGAACGAAGGAGCCCACGAACATGTCAACTGTCTGCTTTCTTCGGTTAATTAAAAATTCTTCTTAACCGGATAGTTGGTCGGACTCCCTGTAAAAGGCTGTCAAAGGATCTGCTTGTCAATGGTTCTTTTGTTCCGTCCCTCTAATCAGAAGACAGGAAACATTTTTGAGTTCCTCTGAGATCACTGAGAATCATCTTGTGTTTACAGTTCTAAAAATGACCGTAATAAACAACAGAACCGCGTTACAGTCCAAAGCTATTAGCTCAGGAGCTAAAATTCTGCATTTTTTTATGGCGGATGTGAGTGGTCTCTCATAAAAATTGAGGTCTGGGGCTTGGATTGGAATGTGTAGTCTAAACAAAAAGGAACGGAAAGGGGCCAGGGTCCCAAGGGCCCTCAAGAAGATGCCTCTGGGCCTCAGAGACAAAACTCATGAAGAAGTATGACTCTGGTTAGAGCGACATACATGTATAGACTGCCCAAGAGCCTTGGCCAAGTGTCAGGAGTGGCTCTTCCGCTGAGGAACCGCAGAGATGGGAAGGTGCTGGGGCGATGGCAAGCGTCCTCACTGTGGGTAAACTGCAGTTTAACCAGGGTGCATGGCGTGCGTGGGCTCAGAGCTCCGTGACTGGCGCATCCACAGAGCCCCTTGCCGCTGCCTCTCAAGCACTACACTTCCCATTGGACAGCCCCCCCCCCCCCGTAGCCATCTACTTCCTACATTTCAGACAGCCACCTGCTTCCACCATGGCCTGTTCCGATCACACAACATGACTGACAACTCCCCCCTACACACACACACACACACACACACACACACACACACACGCATGCACCCTACATATGATGCCCAAGTGGCCTATGTTGGCATCACAGATGTTCTCTGTTTCCTTAGTCACACAGATAATCCTCGAATTTATTCCTATCACTAACCTCATTTGCTGCTGGGTTCATGTTCAGAACATAATTCCATCCTAGTTCCTGGGTCTGTGTGATGCCCTTGGGGAGCCCATATCCACGTATGAGCTACATCTGGAAGCCATTCCATGCCGATCCACTGTGACCAGGAGGAGGGCAATTGGGAAACCAAGTTTCAGGACCCGAGACCCAGGGACAGCACCAGTTACCTGGGCTTTCCCACTGGCTCTATGAAGTCATATCCACGGTCACTGAGAGACACTTACGTTGTTCTCTGGTGGACGGCAAGACAAATGCACATCCCGACCCTGCAGACAAGATGTTACGCTTCTGACTATTACATACAGGTGCAACTGCTGGTGGCCAAGCTTCTGCAGATCTGCCCGTTTGCTACTGCGCTCAGTCGGCTTGCCTTGATGGTCAGCACGACCTTACCCTGTGTGTGAACAGCTTTTCTAGGGCCCTAGGCCAGGAAAGTCCTTCTTTCATGACTCCCATAGTAATCATCCCTCTCCCAACCCTTCCTTCTCAGTGCTCTCTGGAGAGCTCTCCCCCTGAAGAGGAAGCCCTCGGGAGCAGGGGCTGTTGAGCAGCTCATGGGGATAAGGGGTCACATGCAACCTCTCACATGGCCAGAGAGCCCTAAGGTGCCACTCGAGTGGCTCAGCACGAGACTGTCCTCCCAGATTCTGGCAGAGAATGGGCGGAGCACCTGAGATGGCAGGGAAGTTGACTAGGTGGTGCTGGTGTGAAGGAAAGCAAGAGAGTGAACCACAAAGAGTGAGCATTAAAAAGGAGGGGTGTGGGCCGGGCGGTGGTGGCGGACGCCTCTAATCCCAGCACTTGGGAGGCAGAGGCAGGCGGATTTCTGAGTTCGAGGCCAGCCTGGTCTACAGAGTGAGTTCCAGGACAGCCAGGGCTACACAGAGAAACCCTGTCTGGGGAGGGGGGGAAGGGGGGAGAGAGGGGCGTGGACAGCAGGGATGGCTCAGCAGCCTCGGGGACCGTCTCGCCTGACAGTCTGAGCTGGATCCCAGGCATCTTAATGGTAGAAGGGGAACAGTGAATACCACAGTTTATCCTCTGATCTCCAGATGGGCACCATAGCATGGCCAAGGCGCGCGCATGCACACAAACACACAAACACACACACACACACACACACACACACACACACACCACGTGCGCACACATCCACTTTAAAGAAAAAGGTAACAGAGAGCTGGGGATAAATTCAGCTGACAAAGTACCCACCTGCACATATAAACCCTGAGTCTGACCCCAAGAGCCACCAGAAGGGAAAGGAAGAGGAAGTGACCCTGGAAACTAACTCCTTTTCTGATGGGGTTAACAGCTTCAGGACATACTGCCATGTCGCATAGCAAGCAAGGACTTCAGCCATCCGGTTCACTCCTTCTCTGGACCATGAAGTTATAGCCTCAGCAGAATTTACAAGAGTTCCACTGTGTCCAGGTGCCAGCTCCTATCCAAATTATACCCTTTAGAAATGCTAGCAAGGTCCTGGGGAGAGTCCCAGGGTTCTGTGATTAGATCCATCCAGCACAATGCCCTGAGACAGGAGAGCACAGAAGGGAACACGACTAGCTGGCTAATACATTCCGCAGGGGATCTACAAACTGGGTGAGATATCAGATGACCACAGCAGAATCCCGAAGGCTCTCATCAGACTGGGTAATGGGCCAAGCAGCACAGGCTGGGTTCTGTGGTAGTGTGTGCAATGGCTGCCCACTTCGGGGGTGGGGGCTAAGGGGGGGGAGCAGGACAGAAACAAAGTGGGCACTTGTAGAATCTTGGGGGCTTTGTGGTCTCAAGGTCTACATGACTGAGTGGCAGGACAGGGGTGCCTTTTGGACTACTCCCAGGCCAGACCAAGGGCTTTCAGTCCAGCATGATGTTTAAAACCTAAGAGTCATGATTTAAGATGAACACTGTTGGTTTGCTATTCTTTTTTTTTTTTTTAATAGGATGAAATGTACACAATAGAACTAAGCCAATCTAAGAAAGGACGGCAGTGTGTCCGGTACATACAGGTGTGACTGACAGTCCAAAACAGACCGGCACATTAAAAAAAAAATAAAGCCAGAACATTGTGTGAGGTCTGACAGCCTTTATGTAAGAAGGAGAGGAGGAAGCAGTTACGCACACAAATATTTACTTGCAAGTTCATAATGAAAACTTAGTGAGGACACGAGAACCTGGACACTGGAAGATTCTGGAGTCAGAGGTAGCAGGAAAGAGAAGATTTCTTCCTGTCTGTAGCCTTCTTGAGGCTTTGAAATTAAAACCATCAGATTATATTAGGAACTTAAAAAACATGTGCTGAGTAGCCAGGATAGTTAATAACCAAAATAACAAAAGGTGTTTTAAGGATGGTATAAAAGGGGCCAGAGAGGTGGCTCCTCTCTAAGAGCTTCTTGTTGCTCTAAGAACCCAAGTTCATTCCCTGGTAACCACACGGTAGTTTACAACCATCCACAGCTCCAGGATGTCCAACACCCTTCTTTGGACACTGGAACCAGGCATGGCATGGTACATGAACATATGTGCAGGCAAGACACTCATAAATAAGCTTAAGAAGGCTACTGAAAATAGTATATGAATGTTTAATCATGGTTTAGGAAAGAAAAAAAAGCAAGCATATTCTTTCTTTCAGGAAAAGACCAGAACAGTAGCAAAAGTGAGGTAGGTCACTTTCTGTTGGGAGTGGGGAGAAGGAGAGCGGCAGAAAGCAGATGTGCTTCACAGCAGGGAGGGAACTTCTGGTCCTTACCAGAGTCCTACTGGGCACAGGTGGTGTCCAGGAACAGGTGATGGCCCTAGTTTATTCTAGCCAGACAGCAAGGCTGGCATCCTACCAGGGACACCAACAGGGGCAGGAAGTAAAGGAGAGGGTCTCCGCATCCCTCCTCATTCCTGAATGTTGACTCTTTCAGACTCAAACATGAGAAAGCAGACCTTCATCTCAGTAGGAAGTGTAGTATCACAGAGTGCTTGCTATGTGGGGTTGGGGCTTCTCCAAGAGAAAGCACAGGAACAATGAACACTTCGCGCTTCCTTCACGGCTGCGGTGAGCGCTTCCTTCAGAAGCTTCCTCAAGTCTGTCACCAATTAGCATGAACACAGCAGTGAGGTACTAGTCTACGTCTACAGCATTTGGGAGTTCTGCGTCTTCCTGTTTTCATTCCAAAAATGATTTCCGGTGCAGATCCCACTCTGCCAGGATGTAAAATCCTCCTAGGAAGGGTACCAACACTCATGCTTCACGGCGTCGGGACCTAAAGCTGACAAGACAGCCTAGGAGAGCAGTCCAGCCAGCTCCAACCCTGCAGTCGACTATGAAGCCGCATGGAAAAGCAGAATCATCACTAGGCAAGAAGAGCAAGAAGACAATCCTGACCTTGGGAAGCACCGCAGAGGGGACTGAGCCAACTTACCAGAAACATGGAGAAGGCCCCAAGGCCCAGTGCGATGGCCCGAGAGAGCTTCCGGCTCCAGCCAAAGGCCAAAGACTCCCAAAGCCAACCCAAAATTTGAACATATCCTTAATTCCTGTCTCCTTCTCCCTAGCCTAGCAGCTGGAAGCCTGCAGGTGAATGTATGGTGGTTGCGTCTCATCTAGAATGCTAGCACATTCCAAGTCACTACCTTTGCCTTGGGGAGGAGGTTAGCCTGAGAGATGTAATAACTTCACAGACGCATGCTTCTACGATCTTGTCTCCTTCAAATATGTGACCAGTCACCATCAGGCCACACTGAATGCGTCCATAGCCTCTACATGCAGCCTCGACATTTCATTCACATCATTGCAAAGACAAACTCTTAGCCACAGGGTTACCATATTAACTTTGACTCTGAAAACCCTCTAGCTTCTGAAGTGTGCCTTGTGTTTCGACTCACACCTTTAAAAAGGTGAAATAGAGGCCAGCCAGTGGTAGCATATGCTTTTAATCCTAGCACTTGGGAGGCAGAGGCAGGTGGTCATCTGTGACATGTCTGGTCTACAGAATGAGTTCTAGGACTGCCAAGGCTACACAAAGAAACCCTTTCTTGAAAAACAAACAAAAACAAAACAAAACAAGAAGGTGAAATAGAAAAGGATTATCTTGGTCAGTTTCCTCATAAAATACCTGCAATCAGAGGTTTTATCTATGTTCTAATTTTGCAGGGTTTGGGCATCTTGTGTGGTATGAAGGGTGTGTGTGTGTGTGTGTGTGTGTGTGTGCAAATATGTGTGTACAGGTCAGAGGAATCCCCCTAGAGCTAGAGTTACAGGCAGTTGTGAGTCTCCTGACTCTGCAAGACCAGTACTCACTCTTAACCATGTACCTCTTTCCAGTCCCCTCTTAATTTCAAGTGAAAACTAAGTCAAGCTGTCTATTTAGCTTTTATTTAAACTGTAAGACAGGATCTCTATTAGAGAACTTGTACAGACACAGCCTCTAAAAAGATGTGTTAATGAGTCATAGCACATCTAAAATGTCTAGAAAAACAAAGAGAAATAAATGATATCCTCCCAAAACATGTGGGAAGAAATAAAGCCATGAAATCAATGGAGTAGAAATAAACAAACAAACAAAACAATACAACAAAGAATTGGTTCATCCTAGAGATACAGAGGTGGTTCAACATATGCATATTAATAAACAGAGTCCACCACATAGACAGACTGAAAGACAAAAACCACATGACAGGCTCATTAGATGCAGAAAAAGCCTTTGACAAAATAGCCTTTCACAATCAGTGACCTGGAGAAAGCAGGGATGCCAGGGAGAAACTTCAACAGAATAGAGTTGATTTACAGCCCTCCCAACGCCAACATCAACATAAATGGAGAGAACTCAAAGCATTCAGGAACAAGACAAGGACGCCCACTCTCTCCTCACCTGTTCAGTATGGTACTCAAGTCTCAGAGCAACAAGACAACTGAAGGAGGTCAAGGGGATCCAAATATGAACGGAAGAATTCAACTATCTTTATTTGCAGAAGATAAGATTTTATGGATCAAAGACTCTTAAGACTCCACCGTGAAAATCCTACAGCTGATGAACACTTTCTAACACACAAAAAAAATCATTAGCCTTCTATGCAAATGACAAATGGACAGAGGAAAGAATCCTGGAAATAGAATCTTTCACACAATAGCCACTCACACACACACACACACACACACACACACACACACACACACACAAAAGGTGGGTAGGGAGAGAACCCTAATAAGCAAGAAAAAGACTGTAGAATAAAAACTTTAAGGCACTAAAGAAGATATCAGAAGACAGAAAGTTCTTCCATGCTCTCAAAAATAGCTAGGACTAATAGAAAAATGGCCATCTTTACAAAAGCAATTAGATTCAATGCGATCCCCATCAAACTCCCAACACAATTCTTCAGGGAAATTGAAAGTCTTCAACTTCATACAGAAACACACATACCCAAAACAACAACAAAAAAACCAGAATTGCAAGCCGGGCAGTGGTGGCACACGCCTATAATCCCAGCACTTGGGAGGCAGAGGCAGGCAGATTTCTGAGTTCAAGGTCAGCCTGGTCTACAGAGTGAGTTCCAGGACAGCCAGGGCTATACAGAGAAACCCTGTCTCCAAAAATCAAAAACAAAAAACAAAAAAAACCAAAAAACAAAAAACAAAAAAACAAAAACAAAAAACCAGCATGGCATTAGCATCAAAGCACACACATTCATCAATGGAATTGAAGACCCAAGCAGCAGTCTTGCCAGAGTAGTGAGCTAGCTCTTTGTAAAAGTAAAAGCAGAGAGCTATAGAGGAAATCAGTCTCTTCCCTCCACAGCACTCCAGTGAGCAACTGCAACTGCACTTGCACACACACACACACACACACACACACACACACACAGGGGTGGGGGGGGGCAGGCACACATGAATGGGTAGCCTGCATGTAAGTGCATGTCCACATTCATCCATACCCACTACACGGAGCTTCCTCGTGGTCCACCTAGCATCTTTCAGAGGCAGCTTTTGAACTGCCCAGCTATGATGAATTCTGTATATGCATATTGACTCTGCACCTTTGCCCTTCTGCTTAACAAACACTATTAAGTATCTTCTTTGCAACAGAAATGTACTTTGTCAGGACTACCACACACTGGGGACCTTGTGAAGCAGGCCATGATTCATGATCGGGGAAGCAAGGGGAAGGCGCTGACAAGGGAGATGATCAAGCACTGTGGAGAAAGAAACCAGCAGGCGAAGCAGGGAAGGATGCTGGTAAGGCTGAGCAGCGACCTGCGAGACTGTCCGTGGTTACTACCCTTGGCCCAGGGCGTCCCTCGGCCCAGCTCCAGCGCCCTGGGCCAGGGAGCCCCACGGACAGGCAAAGGTTAACAATCACTTGAGGCAAGCACCTGAGGAATGCTTCTTTGAAACAGGAAGGATTTCCAAAAGCCAAGTTATGAAATCTCTAAGAGGGCTATTAAAAATAAGTTAGATTCCAATCTCTACGCCTCCTTAAAATGTGACCTGAACTCCCATTAAAGTCCAAACTCAAAGTCCTTTTCCAACTGGGGCATCAAGGATTATTTTCAGTCACCTGGGGCAGGAGGGGACGTGAGACCAGACCACAGCAAACGGAGGGCACTTAGAACATCAGCCTCCTCCAAGTTCTCCCGCTAAACGTTGATGAGCCACAGCCACCATGATCAAGCTAGCCAACCAGGGCGCCCACCCCAAGAGAGCTGCTACGCCCACACGGAGCAGCACAGAAGTTACCGCAGCCCTCTCAGACAGCTACTCTCTGTCCTGTCTCTGCTCCTCAGCAAACACACAGTGCCTCTAGCTGCCTGAGACCTAAAAATGCTTCTTGCCAGCCTAAGCCATTAGTGCTTTTAATTTTCTATTTAAACACTGGGAACAAAAGTTTCAACCTAAAAGGTACTATTTATCAAAAACAGAGATACAGATAGGCCAGGCTGGCTGAGTAAACAGCATTTTACTCTGAATGAATGGAGATATTCATTGGAGAAAAGGTGCTATCCCTTAGGGACACAAAAAGATACGTTTGGCCAATTCCACTAAAGATGCTTTAGTAAACTATTTTAACAGGCAAATAATGAGACACTATGATGCTTCACAGAAAATCTTTCAAACATACCCTAGCAAGTCTAAACACTGAAAACTCCATGACTAGGCTGAACCACATGGAACTCAACTGTAACCCACGGAAACAATTCATTTCTCCCTACACAGTTGATAAATGTTCAAAGATAACCATTTTCCCCTTCGCCACTGGTAAGGGAAAAGATTCACAATTTTCCCAGTTTTCATGTATTCCATTTCAATCCATTCATTTTTCTTGTCTTAGTTCCCAAAGCAACACCTGCATTTAGAATGCCAACCAGGCCCTTTCAGAGTTGCCCTTACTAAATAAAGCTCACCACCTTGAGGTCTACACAAGATCTTTGGAGCAGGATGTAAACTAAGTAAACTACCTCGATGATGTATTAATAGCTCAAAGATCTTGGCGTAGAACAGTGGATGTGGCCCTGTGATGGGAAGGGAGAGAGCTTCCTTGGCAAGCCTGAATCCCTGGGTTCGATCCCAGGGCCTGCGCAACTGTTTATAAGCACTGAGGAGATAACTCAATGAGGTAAGTGCTTTCTGTAAAATCAGAAGGACCTGAGTTTGAGTCTCCATAAACCACATAGCTGTGGACAGTCATGCAATAGTGGATACGGAAGAACACCTTGATGTTCAGAGGCCAGCTAGCCTGGCGCAAGCTCGGTGAGCCAGAGACTGTCTCAAACAGGGGATAAGGCAAAGACTGACACCTAAAGTTGTCCTGACTGTCTTATGCATAGAATGGCATGCATGTAACACACACACACACACACACACACACACACACACATACATATACATATGACACACTTACACTAAGAATTCTTAAGAGAATCTTGAGGTAATATAAAATTATTCTAACTGTGGGAGGGTTTGCAGAGTTTTTAAACGCTGTAGAAGGAAAGCCATTGTCTCCCACTGAAAAGAACGTTACCCAGAATCAGCAGTCTCTGGAGGTAAAATGGCCCTCGTAGGAAAATGTTCTAACGAAGGTGAAGGAAGCAGACAGTCCAGATATCCGTGTGTTCTGCAGCATCTACATGAGTCTCGCCTGCAGCTTGGTAACTTCCCTCCGGTGGTGCCAAGGTCAAAAATGCAGTTTTAATTCTACCCCCAGGAGCATTGCATGCTGGGTGCTCTTCTCTGAGCCACGCCTGCATCACCACCTGTCACTGTCACATCCCGGGTACCTAAAGAGCCTTCTACCTGGATGCCAGAGTTCAGACTCCCTGTCAAGATGGCCTCTTCCAAGTGCACTGAGAGCAGAGTCAGAACAGTCCTGGGACGACAACAGTCCACATCCCTCCTCCTTTGGTAAACGTTGGCAGTACATCCTGTCGTAAAAGAACCCTCATAACAGCTCGTCTTTACTTTGTGCAAAGTTTCTCCTCTGTCTCTCTCAGCTTATGCAAACACACACCTGGCAGTGTGCTGCTCAGAAGAAAAAAAGGGTCAACACTGTTCCCAAGCAGGGCAAACAATCAATGTCCTCTTAAGTGTGAGGCCATCCTTCTCCCAAGAGACATTCGGTCTCACCAACTCCTGGAAGCAATGAAACAACCTTCAACTCCAGACCTTAGAAAGTTGAAAGAACCTTCAACTCCAGACCTTAGAAAGTTCATCACTTTTGAAGATGATCTGATGATCTTCTGGACATTGGTGTATTCTCATAAACAGTTTAAAATTAAGTTATAGGCTAAACCAGTCCCCTCACGTCAGGAAGGCAGCTCGGCAGGTAGAAGCGCAGGCAAGCCACCAAGCTTAACTACCTTAAATTTCCGGAGGTCAAATGTTAGAAGGAGAGAGCCAACTTCCACAAGTTGTCCTCTGACTTACAGGCAACATGGCACACGCATAGACATGCATAGGAATAAAAATTTTAAGGTAACATTTTCTAAAATATTGCTAAAAATTCATCCTTGGACATGCTAACCCCCAGTATTCACAGTGTGGCTGCACTTGGAGTCTGGCCCTTTAAATACAGGGGTTAAATAAAGCTGAGGTCATTTAGATGCCACGAATCCAATGTGACTGGTGCCATTCTCAGAGGAGATTTGGACCAAAATCACACACGTGGATGGCGTGGGGGCAGGGTGGGGAAGATTAGCCATCTACTCTCAAAGAAGAAAGATCTTAGGGAAGTGGTTCTCAACCTCCCTAATACTGTGACCCTCTAATACAGTTCCTTAGGTTGTGGTAACCCCCAACCATAAAACTATTTCTTTGCTACTTTGTAAGTGTGATTTTGCTACTGTTATGAATCATAATGTAAATATCAGATATGAATGACAGCTGATATGTGACCCCCAAAGGGGTCATGACCCACAGGTGGAGAACTGCTGCCTTAGAGAGATGACCTGTTAGCAGAATTTTGAGAAGTTAATTAGTGTTAGCAGCCAAATAGCACGTGGTCTTTGCTTGTTGCAGAAAGAGAACCGAATTGTAACAATCACTGAGCTAAGCAAGGCAACAGTATATGACAGAACATTCTTCAGAATCCAAACACTGTTGAGTTGGATAATTACTAGGAGAAAGGCAGAGGTAAAGTCCTGGGACCAAGGCTCTTGGCCAGGAACAATCTGACCAGCAAACCCCACTCAGCCTCAACTCTGTCTCGGGAGCATGGCTAGAACACAGACGGTAGATCACATATCGAAGATGCCAGAAGTGGGGGAATCTCAGAGGATGGATAACATTTGGTGCCAAGGAAATGACACAAGAAAAGGAGATCACAGGCATTCTGACCCCCAAGGGAGCACAAAACAGGACGACTGGGCCACAATTGAGGGGTCAGTCCCACAACATACCATGAGCAAACACACACTAAAATTGCTGAGCTGGGCAGTGGTGGCACACGCCTTTAGTCCCAGTACTAGAGAGACTGAAACAGGCAGATCTCTGAGTCCAAGGCTTCCCTGGTCTACAGAGTGAGTTTCAGGACAGCCAGGGCTACATGGAGAAACCCTGTCTCAAAAACAAACAAAGAATAAAAACAAACATAATTGCTATGGCTTTCTTTAAAGTCACATATATGTTAATACTTCTTCAATTGGTGAAATCTAAAACTTAATACACCTGGGTACTTTCCAGGCATCGGGTATTCACAACTATTATAGCAATGAGACAGCATGCTGCCGCCTTTGAAGGGATCAATGCCTGCCTTGAGTTCAAAGCTGCACGAAGATGAGGCTAGACAGCTAGCTCAGACTTTTTTAGAGCAAGGCTTTTTGTAACTAGGTTACAGGTGAGTGGGTTTTCACCCCAAAAGGAAATCATGGCACTGTATGAAGATAGCTTTTACTGTCAACGTGGAGTAACATGCTATAGGCATCTGCTGGGTGCAAACTAGGTAGCAGATGATTGCTCCCATGCCTGATAAAGGAGATCCATAGTCGGGCACTCACGCCTGCACAACCCAAGCTTATCTACTGAGTCATCTGCCCAGCTCAATTTCATTTCTCTTTATGGCTGGATAAAACTCCATTGTGATTATGTCCCATGTTCATATTTTCTTCATGCCTCCATCTGCTATCCCCGGGACTTGGTTTTTGTGACTAGAACTGCAGTCAACAAGGAAATGATAGGAGCTGGGCGTGGTGGCGCACGCCTGTAATCCCAGCACTTGGGAGGCAGAGGCAGGTGGATTTCTGAGTTCGAGGCCAGCCTGGTCTACACAGTGAGTTCCAGGACAGCCAGGACTACACAGAGAAACCCTGTCTCGAAAAACCAAACCAAACCAAACCAAACCAAACCAAACCAAACCACAACAACAACAAAAAAAAACAAAAAACAAAAAACAAAAACAAAAAACAAGGAAATGATTAAGATTAGGCTAATTTATGATTTTTTGTTTGTTTTTGGTTTTTGGTTTTTTTCAAGACAGGGTTTCTCTGTATAGCTCTGGCTGTCCTGGAACTCACTCTATAGACCAGGCTGGCCTCAAACTCAGAAATCCACCTACCTCTGCCTCCCAAATGCTGGATCAAAGGTGTACGCCACCACTACCCCGCTGACTTAGGATCCTTTAAACAGCCAGAAATAGTCTGTGGTATTTCTAGCTTTTGCTTTTTTGAGGAGCCTCCACACTGATGTCCTCATGGTTGGACTAACCTACATTCCCACCAGCAGTGTGTGGGGTGCCCTCTTCTCCCCCAGCAATTTCACCAGCTGTTTTCTGATGGCAGCTATTCTGACTGGGGTGAGAAGGAATCTCCGAGAGGTTTCATTCTGTATGGCCACTATGACTAAGAATATTCAACATTTTTTCCTATGTCTATAGCCATTTCTACTTCATCTTTTCAGAACTGTCAGTTCATTATCCCACTCACTGGTTGGACTGTTTCGTTCCACAGCCTTGATCCCAAAGTAGAACTGTCTCTTTGTGTCTCTGAGGAACAATATCAAGTTCACCAGTATATGCAAAAAACAATAGGACGTTTTCCCAAACCACCTGTGCTGGCTGGTCTTCTGTCCGCTTGACACATAAACTAGAATTATCTGAAAGGAGAAAACCTCAATGCGAAACGCCTCCATAAGATCTCTATGTATGAGATGTTTTCTAAAGTTACTTAATTTGATGGAGCAGCCTCATTGTGGGTGGCGCCATCACTGGGCTAGCTGTCCTGGGTTCTAAGAAAGCAGGCTGAGCAAGCCAGAAGAGGCAAGGCAGTAAGTGGCACCCCTCCATGGCCTCTGCATCAGCTCCTGCCTCCAGGTTTCTGTCCTGTTTGATTGAGTCTGTGTCCTGTCTTCCTTCCATGATGAGCAGTGATATGGAAGTGTATGTAAGTTGAATAAACCCTTTCCTCTCCAACTTTCGTTTTGGTCATAGTGTTCTGTCATAGCAATAGAAACCCTATAAAACACCATGGGATTAAAGACCAGTAAAAAGAATAAAATCACCCAGAACTGGGAGGCAGGCAGGGACTCTATTTAGAGGAAAGTTGATGTGGCATTTCAAACAATGTGGCTAAATTTATGCAGAGCCCCGAGGGAGAGATTCAGACAGCACTTCTCAAAGCCTCTCCCACGACGCATCAGACAAATGAGCAGAGAAATACATTTATAAGAACATTCATTAAGGAGACAGACTCACTCTTTAGCTATACATCCAACAGTATTAGAAAACTCAGTTGCAGCAACTACTATCACCCTGACAATCGCTAGGTACTGTCATCTAGGATAAAGTGACCGAGCTTTGACACTCTGCCATTTAATCCTTAAAACTCAGTGGACTTTCTGAAAGAGGAAAATGCTGTCTGCATCATTAAAGGACTAGTGCTGCTGACAATGATCAACAGCTAACACCAGAGTTTGCTCTGTGTGGAAACAATGCAGAGCACACACACCAGGGCCGGAGACATGTAATTCATAGTGGAATTTGCCTTCAGATTTACTTAAGGGCAATGTAGTGAAGTGAATAAGAAATATTCCCCAAGGCTCAGAAATCTGAACCCCCAGTTCCCCAGGAGTTGATGCCGTCTGGGGATGTGGCCTTACTAGAGGAAGTATGTCACTGAGGGGTACACTTTGAGAGTTCACAGCTTCACCCTACCTCCAGTTTGCTACCTCTGCCTCATGCTTTCAGTTAAAAATCACTTCCTGCTCTGCCTGCCTGCAACCACGTGGTCCCTCATGTTATGGACTTAATCCTCTGGTCTTATAAGCCCAAATAAACTCTTTCATAAGTGACTTGCATAAGTCATGGTATTTTATCACAGCAACAGAAAAGAAACTAATACAAATGACCTGTGGTAAAGGCATTCTTTCTTTTTTCTTTTTTTTTTTTTTTAATGTGTCTCAATTCCAAATCCACCCTGGCCTGATCAGCTGCCCAATGATGGTAGATGTGCCCAGCTCATACTTTGTAGCCCATATGAGGTCAAGGGCAGCTATGGACGAAGTCCAACCCAAGGTCATAGACTCTGGACTTGCTTAAAACATTCTGGAGGGCTTTTGCAATTGTTCTGGCACCATCATTGCAAGTGCTGGAGCATGAACTCCGCAGATGACAACATCGTGGTGCCAGGTCAAAAGGTCCAACACCAAAAGAAAACAAATAAAAGGAATGGGTTTGATAGCATCAATATTTTGTTTTAAAAAAAATTAAACGGTTAAATACCTATGCAAGTCTTTATAGTGCCATTAGCAGACAGTATCCAGCCTACTGCCACCAGGCATCCTTTTTAACCATGAAACCCCACCATCTCTCTGATACCAAACACAAGTAGACATGGGCCACCCAAGTTCCCATGGACGTATATCTCCCACTGAATGCTCTCTATGGTTAGCACATTTGCTAACTTAAACATTTCTTGATTGTTGGCCCTGGGTTTGTAAGACAGAATGACACCAAGCTCTGAAAAGTCTCTCCTGGAGCCCACTGTCATTAGTAGGGATAAAGAAAAACTAATAGGGCCTCTTTGCAGATAGACTTAGTTGCAGGAGAGACATTTCTGGCAAAGGCATAGATACTGTGGCTGAAATATTACCTGTTCTCTAACACAGCTGAGTCCAGTGTCATGGCATGAGCTCAAGAGTATTTGACTACAAGGGTCTGGAGAGACGGCTCGGTGTTACCAGCACTGGCTCTTTCCAGTGGACGCAGGTTAACTTCTAAGTCCCTATAGGGCTACTCACAACTGTAACCCCAGTCCCATGGGGTTCACTACCCTCTTCTGCCCTCCTTCTACCTCTCAATGCATACTCACGGTATGCACACATACATGAGGCAAAACACTCATGCACATAAAGCACAAAATTTTAAAGTTAAATTTGTTTAAAGTATATACAGTTATTTCCTATCTGTCTGATGATAGGCTCACCAAGAAGTCCTTGTGTCCCTACTAGTTAACAGAGACATATACACATCCTGGCTTGGTGGGAGAATGACTGACACCAGTCACCAGGACAGTGCCTAGGATTCAGAGGCTTCTGCACATGCACAGCATCTCCCAGCTCAGGGCGAAGAGCCAGGTCACCTGACCACCAGCCAGGTGTACGACCCCTTGCACACTGCCTTGCCGCCAACCATAGAGAAATGTCCGTGCTGATCCAAAGTGCATCTGTAGGCCAACAGTGCCCGCATGCCTGAGACCTGGCTATCTACAAATGCCTGAGATGAAGACTTTTCTTAATCTGAGTTTAAAAATAAACAAAAATGAAAAATGGTTTTCACTTTTGCAACCGTGATTTTTAAGGAGATGAGAACTTAAATTCTCTCTTCCAAAATCTTCCAATTGAAGTTACAGTCTTCTTTAAATGTGCCTACTAAAAAGGAAAGTAAAAAAATGATAGTTACATGCCTGTAATCCCAGCACTTGGGAGGCAGAGGCAGGTGGATTTCTGAGTTCGAAGCCAGCCTGGTCTACAGAGTGAGTTCCAGGACAGCCAGGGCTATACAGAGAAACCCTGTCTCAAACCCCCCCCCAAAAAAAAAGAAAAAGAAAAAGAAAAAGATAGTTTTCTAAATGAAGAGGCATCCTTAAGACAATAAGAAGAAATATAGTAAAGGTAGTGTTTCTATGAAACACAATAGGAGGGAATATTCCAGAAACTTCTTTTGCTTAGCTTGAATTTCAAACTCTGCCATTCGGCGACCCCCTGGATTTGGGGATATTTGTGAGCCTGTGTGCCAGGCTCTGAAATGTCACAGGAATCTCTGACCATGCCAGCTGACCAAAACCCTCAACAGGAAGATGCAGATACTCCTAATGGCGTTAGGAGTATCTCCCATTTCACTCTAAGTTTGTAAAAAGGGGAAAGGTTATGGAAACTTTTCAAATATTTATATTAGCTATATATAAACTAAATGGATGGCTAAGATAGGTGAAGCATATAGAAATGTGGCTAGAAATGTGTGTATGTATGTAAATATTGTATACATGTCTAAACATATAAACACACATACTATATACACTATGGACCTATTCATAGACATTAATATGCACCACATACACAAAAATCATCCCAGCACTAACGTTTAAAAGGCCATAGACTGTTTTAATGCATTTGCTTGTTTCTTGAAACTGGGTCCTGTGATAGATACTAGGACCCCAGGGACGTGCCTCCATGCTAGTCTTCCAGAACTTCTTCGCACTAACTTTGCTATTTGTACACATGGATCAGAGAATCGGCTCCTGTTCTCTGACTCAGAGGAAGAATGTTCCCATCAGCAACCACCACCAAATGGTATGATTTAAGCACTTTACTCTTTTCAAAAGGCCAAACAAACCACCTTAAGAGAAAGCTTCAATTTTTCATATTGTGGCTGGCTCATGCCAATGCATTAGCAGGATTTGGTACTATTTTATTACATAGCTCAAAACGCCTTAAAAAAATCCATCCCAACTATCACACCAGCCTCTGTGATACTACTAATGAAGAGGTCCTATGTTCCCCAATCTGAATAATTTATTGTTATTTTATTTGTGAAACAAGGTCTCAAGTAGCTCAGGCTGGTCTTGAACTTGCTTTGCAGTCAAGGATTACCCTGGACTTCTGATCGTCCCACTGCCTGAATGGTGATATTACAGGTGTGTGCTGTCACCTGATGCTGAGGACCAGACGGAGAGCTTCCTGGAGGCTAGACCGGAGTACAGCAAGAGAGCCACATCCCCAGCCCTCACATCGCTTCTCCTTCCCATGCAAGGTGACAGATGGCATAATCAGCAACAGGAGGGAGGGGCATCGCCAATCCTGCTAACACTACCCTCTCGTGATAACTAGCATGAACCAAAGCAGTGTCGTGACAAACGTCGTTGCTACGAGATGCTGACTCTGCTCCGGCATATCTTCCTGTGCCTTTGTTTGTCCAGGAGTCCATTCTCCCAAACTTGTAGGAACTGAAGCTCACAGAAGCTCACCCAAAGGCCAAAAGGAAGTGGGTTTGCCACGGGGAAACTAGGTCTCTATCCCAGGTCCGTCAACCCACAGAGCCACTCTCCATCCACACTCTCATCAGAACCACGTTATCAATAATCACATGGCAGTCACCTGGACCAAATGGCATTCTCAATACTTCTGTAAAGCTACTGGTGATCTCGGGAAAGCAAGCAGTAATTCAAAGCCAGGGCCCCTACACCTGCTTTCGCTCCTGTCGAGACCTGAGGGTGGGTCGCGCCAGGCCAGCACACAAGGCCGCAGTGAGCAGCACAGCTCTGTGGCAAAAAGGACACATTATGCCAGAAGGGCATTCCTCCACAGAGAGAACTAACGGAGAATGCACCACTAAAAATGGAAAGGAACAGACAAAAGGATCCATTGATCTCTACACAAAGAAGCCATCTGATTGGAATTTTCATAGCAGACAGCGCCAATCCAGCTCTGTGACATGACAAGGGAACAGCCTGAATCTCCTCATTCCGAGGGCTCTTTGTGAGAGAACAGTTGGATCCGAAATTGTGATGCTAATCAAGTCGCAAACTCACCCACCAAAAACTTGAGAAGCCCTAGATTTTGCAGGAGAACCTTCCATATGTCTCCCTCCAGCAAATCTTCCTCAGGGCAGCTGTTCAGACCACACACCTGACCCTAGCTGGTCCAGAGCCCTCTGGGGCTGAGTACTGGTATAGCACTGCTCCCTGCAACCTTCGGATGCTCCAATCCTAATCCAGGCTGCCAGCATCTCTCCCCAAGATGACCTAGACAGCCTGCTAACTGGTCCCTGCCTCTTCTCTTGACCCCCGTCCAACACAGTGAACACTGAACCAACATTTACTGGCAGGACAAACAGGATAACTGTAAGTGGAAATGTTATACTTTGGCCTTGACCAAATCTGCATAGCTCACCAACCTCTCACCTGGATCCACTCCCGCCCACACCACTGGCATCCCATGCCTAACTGCAGCCATAGACCAACCTTGGCAGTCCAGCTGTGGTTTCAGGAGCCCCGCCCCTATCCCCTTACCCCCATGCCCCCAGCTTTTGAAAGGAACAAGATGACAATGGGCACACACAGCTGCCCTAAAGTGAGACTCCTCCAGCCCGGCTGTCTCACTCTACCAATCAGAGGCTCCACCAAAACACAGGCTGGCCACAGGGATCATTAACCAAGGCAGACAGAAACCATCCTCCCCTTCGTTGACCCCTGAGAAACCAGAACGAGGCTTTCTCGGGCTGTGCCTTGTTCTTTGTGCGGTGTTTGTTTGAGGTGGGGACTCAGGTCCCAGTCTTGCCTCAAACTCACTTTGAGGCTGAGAAGTGACCTTGAACTTGACCTTCCTGCCTCCTCCTCCCAAATCTGGGATTGTAGGCCTGTACCATCACGCCGGTCCAGAAGGAACCGCCAACCAAACTCCAATTGATAATCTGTCTTAGACAAGCGCTCTACCATCTAAGTTAACACCTCTCCCCAGCTCCCTCTTTTCTGTACTTTTTGCTTATTTCTCAGAGACGTGTGTTGATTGATTGATTGATTGATTGATGCTTGATTGATTGATTTTCTGGTTACAATGATTACCAACCACTGGGAAGAAGAAGAAAACAATCAAGAAAATGTCCCCATAGGACTGGCCTGTGGGAAAGTCTGTGGGACATATTTTTAACTGATGATAGATTGGAAGGGCCCATCCCACTGTGGGTAGTGCCGCACCTAAGGACACGGGTCCTAGGGTGTACAAGAAAACAAACTGGGCAAGCCGGAAGCAAGCAAGTACGCAGCATCCTGCTATGACCTCTGCTTCAGTTCAGTTCCTGCCTCCAGGGTCCTCTGTGAGGTAAAATAAACTCTCTCTTCCCCGAGTATCTTCCGTCATGTGTACTTGTCACAGTGGGCAAGCCCAGAACATGTGCTGACCCAGGAGTCACTCACTGTCTGGATCAAACAAACATGGAAAGCGGCATAAAAAGATTTCACAAATGCAGGAACATGTAACACCAGGGATGAGTGTTAACAAATCATCACAATCCCGGAAGAGGCAAAGTTGGGCAAGGAAAGTTCCTGGGGTATCTGCAGCACCTCGCCATGGGCCATGCGCATGCCCGAAGTCGAGTAACAAGGTGAATGCGGAAAATCCAAACTTACAGGTACTGACGAACAGCACTGGATGCGGAGGAGGAGAGGTGTGAGGTGACAGAGAGCTGCTCTGCTGACAGTGATCATGGGGAAAGTAAAGAAGTAGCTGCAAAACCATGATTTAGAGATGTGGAGATAAAGGAGGAAGAGCCATCAGAGGGATGGAAGTGGCAGGTAGCCTTTAAGGGGTGGGGATGGGAGGCTAGACTCAGGACTCTAGGTTTTTCTCCCCCATCTCAGGGATACAAGCTTCCCTTCCCAGCTAAGAAACCCACTTCCCACTGATGCCTGGCGGTCTACCTCCTCCTCACAGAGCCCCACCCCCACTGTCCCAGCAAGTCCTGCTGGGAACAGACAGAACTCCTTCCTGGACCTTTGGCATGGATGGAAAACAACATGGTGTGTTACCTAATGCCACAGGCATGAGTGAAGAAGCTGTGTGCCATATGGGCCATCATCACACGGACACATCTTTCCTCAGAGGACAATCCGAATATACTTCCAGACCTGAAGGGCACTGAACCCATTTTGGCAGTGTTTCTTGCCTTTTGAACTCTAATAAGGATTGATAAATCATACTTCCATATTCATCACGTTTCCAGTCTACAACAAGAGATATGGTATAGTTTAGTGGTAGAGTGTTTGCCTAGCATGCACAAGGCCCTGCATTTGGTTTAATTATAAACGCGCGCGCGCACACGCACACACACACACACACACACACACACATTTTTGTCAAGTTGGTCATCTTATAATATACATTATCGCCATCCTTTTATGTTGTTATATTGATATTCATAAACATACAGCAGCAAGTACCAAAACTTCAAAATAAAGTATAAATTAGAAAGTGTTTAACTGTTTATCAAAATAACTATATATAAATTTTTGTTAAATAATGTCCAACAATGATTGACCCCTAGACAAATGGCATATCTACTTCTGAGTTATATACTTTAAAGGAGTCAATAAAATACAAAAATGTGCTCAAAGATAAGTTCTAGACAGTGCTGTAGCTAAAAGGGCCTGTCTTCACAGTCCACAAATCTTAATGCCTTACTTTCTTGGAATTCCTAGATCCTGCCACAGCAGTGGTTTCCAACCTGTGGGTCGAGATCCCTGTGGGTGTCAGACAATCTTTTTGCTGTGGTCACCTAAGACCACTGGAAATATCAGATATTTATATTATAAATCATATCAGTAGCAGTTATGAAGTAGCAATGAATATACCTTTATGGTTGGGGTCACAACAGCATGAGGAGCTGCATTAAAGGGTCAGCAGCATCCTGAAGGTTGAAGACAACTGCTCTAGAGTATTCTTTCATTTCTCATTGGCAGTAAGCCAGTAAATTTTCCTCTGTCCTGTCTCCTTCGTGACCTTTTCCCTCACTTCAAAGCACTGCACTGTGGGTCTTCCTGGCACCCAAACTCGCCACAGCTGGGAGTTTCCAGGTTTCTTGCCGCCTCATTCTCCTGTGTGCTGCAAACCAAATTAAATTCTTGAAGGCAACCTTGATTGCAACCTTTTGTGCATTCGTGACTCATAGCAAATCCCGCTCCAACTCTGCCAGTAGAGCTCTTGGCCAACAGACAGCACATACAGCCACCCGAGCAAGCAGAGAGAGAGTGCGTCATAAATAAATCAGATAAATCCAGAAGACATTATCTCCACCCTGTGGCAGAGCATGCTCGGAGAGCCTTTCTCTGCTTTCTTTGCTTTCTCTGCTAGGCTGGAAGGAATCTCCCTGAAGCACTTGATTTTTCAGACCGACTAAAGATGGGGAACTCTTCCCAGAGAGAGCTATTAATATCTACGATAATAAATATGAACCACCCTCAGCGTGAGAGTTGTAACCTTCCTTAGTTTTTTTTCTTTTACTTCTAGTCACAAAGAGTTTCAAACTGAGTTAGCATTTAAATCCTCTTTTCATTCTTTAGAAGATAACAGACGACTGGGTCCCACAGGGGAACCGTCCACACTTAATTAGCCACAGGTGGAAGCAGCCTTCTGGACAGCAGCAATCGGGGTATTGACATCAATGATGCAGAGAAAAATCCAGTGTCTTCAGGAAATGCACACAGTGACTGTCTTAACAACCTGGGAGCACCTCGCATGTGACACGCTTCCTTTCTTCCCACGCCTCATCCGACTTGGACTTTATTCTCATTAAACGTGTGACTCAAAGACAAAACAATCCCACAGATAAAGGGCTGAGGAATATTCCAGTCCACGCACGAGGAATACCAATGAAGGAAACTTAGTGTGTGTTAACGCCGCAAGAGAAGCCAAGAAGCAGTGCGGAACTTACTAGAAAGAGGTTGGCTGTGTCCAACTAGGCCGGAGGTCAGGCTCTGCAAAAAGCTTGAGAACAGAACCTGAGATCTCACAGTCTACGTTAGCACAGCTTCTAGAAAGACAAAGCAGTTTTTATCTCTCATTATGGTCCGACAGCCTTTGTACCAACATAAATTTTATAGTCAGAAGTTCGACCCAGACAAAGTGGGGGGCTGGGAAGGGGCACAGACACAGCACAGCACTGTTGGCTTCCAGGGGGCACAGACAAGTTTATGGCAAACTGCAGCCTGAAGGGAGCACTCCCCACTTGAAGAGAGAGTACCACTAAAGCCAGGGAGGGCTGCTGTAGAGCTCAGAAAGCAGCAGCTGATGCTTTGTTTTTACCTGGTCTCTGCTCTAAAGACACTCCCCTTCCCCATGCCCTGTTCACCAGTCCACACTTCAGTAAACCAGTACGGATCCTACCCGAGGCCTTCAGAAATGCAGAAGCAGGTGATCCGGGTAAAGTGTGAGACCTGGGCAAGAGGTGTAGCTCAGCTGGGAGACTGCTGGCAAGGCATGCAGCAAACCCCGAGTTTGAGCCTTGGCACTCCATAAATTGGGAATGGCGGAGACAGCCTGTGACCTCAGCAACCAAGAGGCTGGGGCAAGAGAACCCCTTCAAGGCTATTCTAGCTACAAATCGAGTTTAAGGCCAGTCTTGGGTACATGAAAACTTACCCACCGCACCCCTCAACAACCAAATTTTTTAAAAAAGAGACAAAGATGTTCTGACCTTTAGGAAAAAAGTGTGTGTGTGTGTGTGTGTGTGTGTGTGTGTGTGTGAGACATGTGTGTTCACTCGTTCCTGTGTGTGTGTAGATGAAGAAGCCATGATGCATGTGTAGGTGGGTCATCACCTTCCAACCGTGCAAGACTGAGCCTCTTATTCCTTGCTGTGTACACTAGGCCATCTGGCCTTCAAGTTCTAGAGGACTCTTCTATCTCCTGTTTCTCCGTGGCGCACACTAGCAGCGTGTGAGCACGGAACCTGAGTGCTAGGATCAATCACAAGTCCTCGTGGTTGTGCGACAGCTTATCCACTGAGCCACCTTCCCAGCCCCAAATTGTGACAATTTCTGAAGGAAACAGAATTGCTTGAACTGATGGATCTCAATAACAGCCAAATTAAAACTATAAAAGCCCAGAACCCACGTCTTTGTATTTGACACCGGCATCCCCAAATTGGGAAAGGAAAACGGGCTGGGTGAGGGCGGGGCCTTTACCTCCAACTCAGGATGTGTCATAAGGGAGATGTGAGTTCCAGTTTTTCCCAAAGGCATTTGGGCACTTGCTGTGTGAGCCGCTCCTGGTTACTGACAGGAGCCTTAGGGTAATCTAACTCACTTACAGGACAGTATGCTCACTGCACTGTGGTCGTTAAGATAACCTGAAAACTAAGGCCAGGTGTGGTAGGAGGGCCAGGAGTTGAGGATTAGCCTTGGCTTCAACGTGAACTGGGGCCAGCCTGTGCTATAAGAAACTCTCTAAAGTGGTAATAAAGAGGTACAGAAGCTTAACTCCATATCTAATACCTGGTTATGTTCACCATCATAGCTCCATCCTCAAGGCGTTCTCTGACCTGAACTAAGAAAATCTGGATTCAAGATTCGTGTCAGCCCACTGAATTCGGGGCAGTAAGAATAAATTCCTTAGGCAGGTGTGGTGGCACATGCCTTTTAGCCCAGTCCTCCTCGGGAGGCAGAGGCAATCGGATCTCAGAGTTCAAAGACCAGCCTGGTCTACACTAGGACACCCTGTCATTCCAGGACAGCCAGGGCTACACAGAAAAATCCTGTCTTGAAAAACAAACAAATAGAATATTTGTTTTGAAGTTCCTGAGTGCCAACTCTATAAAAGGGAAGTGGCATCTACTTTGCAGGGCAAGGTTCAGTGGGGGCCACAGAGAACCTTCCAAACTTTCAAACTTCGTAAATATGAAAGGGAGAAACAACACACATGGAAGCTTTCTTTTTTTTAAGATTTATTTTATGTACATGAATAAGTACACTGTAGCTGTCTTTAGACACCCCAAAAGAGGGCGTCAGATCTCATTACAGATGGTTGTGAGCCACCATGTGGTTTCTGGGATTTGAACTCAGGACCTCTGAAAGATAAGTTTGTGCTCTTAACCACTGAACCATCTCTCCAGCCCCCAATGTGGAAGCTTTCAAAGAGGAAAGCTCTCCCACCCCCTACCCCCCACCCCCGCCCCAATCCAAGTAAAATCAACAGGAACATTTACTTAAGCATAGAAAACCAACAAGCAATCCATCAAAGTCAAAACACAGGTCTTCCAAAAAGCTCAGGAAAAAAAATAACCTTCTTTCCAGCTGTTAGGACTGCCCAGGTGTTCACCTAAGGCGTCCTGAGTCCCAGGTGCCAGGCATCTAGGAGAACGAGCCATTTAGGACTGACTGAAATGTGCAGGGGAAAGAGACTTACTTCAGCCAGAGTTTGGAGCTTGCCAGATGGCTTTTCAAGCCATTACTAATGGCCTAGGTTTGAGCTACCACTCTCTCTACTGAGGGGGCTGCTCACGTATTCTAGTCCTGACACACAGGGCGCCCAAGCCACAGATGCTGTAGGATGTGCTTTCCATCCGCTGTCTTCTAGCTTGGTTCTGTTCATTTTCCATAAACAAAACCTTTCAAAGCTTTTATGAGCTCAAATTTAACACACAGAGTTTCTTCAGCCCCTTCAAGAAATAAACAATGACTGAAAGAAAAAAAGCAGGAAACAATACTGAGTAGTGAGTCTGAGCCCACAGACGCCAAAGGGCCCCTCAGCTCAGAAGGGTCCAGCACAGGTAATGGCTCCACAGCTGCTGAGCGCCGCTCTCTCTGACTCTTTGGAGTTTCCAACCCTGAGACTATTATTATGGCCCCTTACACACGAGGACCCCAGGGTATGTGACAGGATAATTAACCTGCTAAAAGCATGCCTTGCCTGACAAGAAAAGCTTCCAATGCTAAGGCTCTTGGGTACCTTCTGCTACATTCCAACCAAACAGGAAAACTGTTTTAATCTCTGTGGTTGAGACAGGAGGCTGGCTATATGGGGGGTGAGGGAAGAGTACAGACAGGGGTGCTGCTCAAACTTGACATCCTCCTGCCTCTGATCTCCAATGGCTAGGATTACAGATATACTCAACCACACTCCAGAACGTCTGTTCTTTCAGAGAGCTGCACATTGAGCTAAATTCAGCAATGCAGAAGTAATTTAAACATTCAAACACAACATCCATTGCAACCATTCCTCTGATGTAAGTCATCCCAAAGATGTTCCACCGATGGTCCCTTCCAAATTCCCATTCCAATCACTGTCAAAAGGCACCACTACAAAATCCTATAACTTGAGTGTATGTGTGTGGGTGTGTGGGGGTGGGGGTGTGTGTATGCAGTTAAAACAACTCAACAGACTCAAGTGAAAAGATCCTACAGGTTGAATGACCCTCACCCCAAAGGCATGCATCCAGAGTGTTCTGAATTTCACTGTTTTGTTTGTGCTGCCTGGAGTATTTGCACATTCACAATAAACATCTTGAGGATGGGACTCTGTTCTAAATACAAAATCCACTCACGGAACGTATAACTTCATGTGCACAGCCTGAGGGTAATTTTACACAATCATAATTTTAATAACTCTGGACATAAAACACCTCCAGGCTGTTTGGTTTTCCAGCTTGTGGGGCTGTGTTGGCACAGCATTTTAGGATTTGCTTGTTTGGGTTAGGGGTACTCAGCCTACAGCAGTCAGGATTGGGAGAAAAGGCTAACGGTGCCTTTCTAAAAGTCAGTAAGTATTACTCAGTCACAATTAAAGTAATTGCCTCTTGGCCAAACCACATATTGTATTACCCTGGAATTCTGTGTAGACATACAGTCTCAGTTCCTAAAAGCTCACCGCGGATGAACAGGCCCCAGCAACTGCTCGCTCAGTGCTGCCCTCCCCCGCACACACACACACACTTAGCTTTCCGTTTCATGAAGTTCCTTCTGCTGCTTTGGGAATTCCTTAGAAGTTCCTATGAGGAAGTAACAGGGCACAGAAGTTTAAAGGCTGCAAGCTAGTGAACAAACAGTAGTGGGCGTGTGTCTTCACACTACAACCACCAGCGGACAGCCCTGAACGGATGGGCTAAATGAGCCATATAGGAACCTGTCACATACAAATCTTAAGAGTTTCTTAAAGGAAGCTGGCTGGTGGTTAACAGCACCTGCGATCCTCCAGAGTTTGCTTCCCATAGTCTATGTCAGGGGGCTCAGAAAAGCCTGTAACTCGAGCTGGGTAGTGGTGGCGCACGCCTTTAATCCCAGCACTTGGGAGGAAGAGGCAGGTGGATTTCTGAGTTCGAGGCCAGCCTGGTCAAAAAGCCTGTAACTCTAGTTCCAAGGAAGGGATCCAGCTCCCTCTCCTGGCCCCCCAAGGGCACCGGACACACGTGCCACACACAGAATACACACATGGGGGATAATAAAAAAATAATAATATTTTTACAGATGAGTTTATTAAAGAGTCCTAGGCAGGTGCTTTAGCAGAGTCATTGGCTTATTAGCCATCCCACAGGAAAGGATTTCAAATACTGGAACACTTGATTCCCCAAGGCAGACAGGCCGGAAAGCTGAGGCAAGGGTAAGAGCTCTGTGGTAGGAGCCAGCCAGCCAGGAGAGACTGTGAGTCTCTGTTCTTTTATCTGATCCCACAACAGGACAGAGACACTGCTAGACTTGAATTTCAGGGCAGTCGCACAAGGAGGCCAAAGGCACATGACTGTCACTGAAACGTGACAGGGAACTATACCTCTTTGTGTTGGTGACAGGGAACTATACCTGCGTGAAGTCCCTGGTAACCCAGCATAAACAACCCAGTGGGCACCTCCCTAGGACTTTATCAGTGATCTTAGCAAACCCATAACACGTACACACGCTGCATGAGATGATAAGGCACAAGGCTACTTTATTTATTTATTTTTTTTTAAATCTCACATGCGTCATCTGGAATTCTGTTTTGAAAACACACACGGCGAGCTGAATCTCACCTCCTACCAAACTCTCCCCCCCTTCCCAAGCACAGCCTGTTTTGCATGCGTGACAGGCGCTCCACAGCGTGGAACTAACCACACTGTATTCGACGCACTCAGCGGAGCGGTTACTGTAGGCAGGGAATCATTAACTGTACAGTGAGAGGCCAAGTTCAGCGAGGAGAAAGAAAAGCTTCCAGTGCCCTCAGCCGCCCAGACTCCAGCCCAGACAGACTCCAGCCCATGCTCCAGGCATTTCAAGGTGTCCTCCGCCACACTGCGCCACCGGAAGTGGGGTTACACACCTCAGCACGGAGCAGTGGTAAGAACCGGAGAGTGAGACCCGTCTGCCCACGAAAGCTGGGAAAGAGGGGCCCACCCGAAAAGTCCCCCCCTCCCTTACACCCGGCTAATTTGACGAAGCAGGAATAAGAGTAGCAGTGAGAGTGGAGAAAGGAACGCGCTTTAGGAATTAGGATGTCACTGCTTATCTTGGAACTCAGAACCCTATGTGAGCCAGGCTTTGTACTATGCTCCCGTGATCCTAACACTTAAGAGATGGAGAGAGAAATATTGTCAGTTGGACACTAGCTTGAGCTATGCCCTGTCTCAAAAACAAACAAATGGTTTCACATTGTGACGGTGCGGGTACGCTTGGCTCTCAGGAGCCACACTGTAGACACCTGAACCTGGAAACTCACCTCTCTACCGCCTCTGCCAAAGCAACTTCAAAGGGAAGGGTCTCTCACCTCTTAAGCTTTCTGCAAGAGTTTTACTACCAGCCACAAGGAATGCTGGGATGGATAAATGGGTCTGGTGTGAGGAGGACATGTGGTCCGCTGAGAAGGGATAACTGGTCACCCCAGTCAACCTAGTGGGAACCTGCAAGTAGCAAGATAAGAGAAGGGACGAAGAAACCAGAGATGTGGAAGAGGAGGAAAGGAAGCGGGGGTCAGAGGGTGGACGGACAGCCCAATGGTCAACACCTTCTACGGAGTGACTAGTCAAAGTGGTGGCTAAGGAACATGGGTTTTTTCTTTCTTTTCTTTTTTTCTTTTTTTTTCTTTTTTTTTTAAGATTTGCTCTTAAGTGCTTGAAAAGTGGCTCATCGGTCAAGAGCACAGATTAGTTTTGAAGAAAATCTAAGTTCCATTCCCAGCATCCAAACAGTGGCCCACAACCAACTGATCCAAGGGATACGCTACCCACTTCTGATCTCTGAGGGCTCCTGCACACGTGTCTGTCTGTCTGTCTGTCTGTCTGTCTCACACACACACACACACACACACACACACACACAAATAATATAGCTTTTTTTAATGAAATTTTTTAAAACTGCTTTCATATGTCTGAATGTTTTGCTTGCGTGTGAATCTGTGCACCATATGCATGTAGTGCCCACAGAGGCCAGACAATTTAGACAAAAGTGAGACCCCATGACTGTGCTTGGACTCAACCTAAGTCCTCCACAAGAGCAGCATGTGCTCTCAATCACCGAGCCATCCCTCCAGGCCCAGGACATGGAATTTGGACTCACAGCACTTAAGGGTTGTGAGGTTTGTTTTGTATCATTCGGAAGATTCTGGAGAATGAAGGAGTAAGCAGAGAACGTCCTTTAGACAAGGCAGTGGGAGGAGCCAACTCTAGGAGTGACATCCTTGATAGGGCGTGGCCAGGCCAGAGCGGTTTGCAGGAAAGACAGACCTGGTGTCTAGAAAGAGGACGAGGCTGACCTACCAATGCCAGGCTTCTCTTTCTCAGTGGCGTAAAAGGCAGAGACATCAGCCAACGATGTAGGAAGAGCAAAAAACATAGAAAGTGTGAAGTGGCTTTCTCCAACCTGACAAAATTACCTTAAAGGTGTAAGAAGATGTCAGTGGAACCGTGGCAGCTGTGGAGCAGTCAGGGAATTTTAGTCTAAGCAGGGCTGGAGTCTTGCCAAGGGACCTTGGGCTGTTTGCTTGGGCCTAAGAGGGGACTGAACTCGAGCTGCACAGGCGTCCTAGAGGTCTGTGCTGAGGGAACCTGAGAAGTTAGGCCCATGCGTATGCCAAGATCCGACTTTCTGTTTCCGGTAGGAATCTCAAGTAGGAAAGGAACGAAGCCCATTGACTAGGAGGCCTAAAGAGGCTCGTTGAAATGTGGTGTGTAGAGACCGTTGGAGCTAAAGAGGTCAAGGGTCACAGAGTGAAGTGCAGTGCACATAGAGGCTTTCACAAGGGCCCCAGAGGGAGCCACATATAAAGAGGGCGGGGGTAGGATGTAGGCGCAGCATCGAGGAGGCACAAGAGGGCGGGATGGTTGGTGGCATAAGGACCAAAGGGAGGTGACGCTTCAAGACAGAAGAAAAATCCAAATGGAAAAGAAGATAGAAACGACAGGGAGGGACTCTAAAGGGGTGTCTTCAGGAACAGCCTGCTCAGCTTCCAAGAGAACAAAACATGATGGGACGGGATGGGGGGGGAGGGGAGGGGAGGGGAGGGGACACACACGGACGACGACACAGGACGTGAGGGCCCAATAGACAGAGGAAGCACGGAGTGGATGGTCAGCAACAGCGGATGCTCGTCAGTGGGCGACGGCAGGCTGGGCGGGTCACCCAGCCGAAACAGGCTTCATCTGGAAAGGCGCATCGATCTGAACTCTGCCTACCACGGGACAAACTGGCAATCCAGGCACAACAGCTACTTAAAAGCTCACCCAACCCTGTTTCAGCAACTTACCTGCGGACTCATAATTAACCACCTCTTCTATGCCGTGCATGCCAGCCTCCGGCAGGATGACAGCTTTCAGCCAAAGCCTGCTATCACTAGAGGGCGACACAGCCCCAAAACTTGAGCAACTCCCTGGGCCTTGCTCTACTACAAGCTGAAAATTCTCTTAAGTTGGAAAACTTTGTTCATGTATTTATTTTTCAGACTTGAAATATTGTTAAAATACTTAGAAAGGCCTGCGCTTTGGTATGCAGAGAAGGGGGTCTCGAAGGCTTTATTCCTAGTCTACGGCTTATCTCTAGGCAAATGAGAAGGGTCTGGAGAGGCCACAAGGGGTATTATTTCATGTTGGGCAATAGATCACACTAAGTGTTTTCACAGGCTGAGATCATTTTAAAATGCCTTGAAAACTGGGAAACGAAGTACATAGAAGATAGATCTGAGCAAAACCTCAGAGAGGACAGAACGGAAGATACTACTCACTGTACCCAAACCTCCAGCCAGCAGCCACAGGCTGTCCTCTAGGCCATGCCCTGCCCCTGTGGACAAAACACGCATTTGCTTAAGACGGAGATTAAGATCAGCTGTCCTCCGTCAAGTGCATTAGCATGTAAGTTCCGGCCATCCGCTCTCCGCCGGCCAGTCGTCGCCATGTTCCTTGCTTCCTTGACTCCTCCCGAGCCTGGTGGAGTTGAGGAAGGGCGCTGGTGACTCAGATAGCATGCCTTCCTCCTGCATCCCAACGACCACCTGCAGGCGCTTCACCTCCTGATAGAAAGCTTCACATGCGCCTACGGAGCAACTAAGGACACCGGCCATCTACCAAGAAGAAAAAGAAAAAAAATCCTACTGCCTTGTCAAGTCACCCGTACTAACTACATATTTAGACCAGGGGTCGTGGCAGCCAGGACCCAGAGGTTAAAAACCCTGAGGTTAAAAACCAAGGCTTTCACAGATAACAAGGAAGCGGAACTTTCCTGTTCAATTCACAAGCAAAGGTTCCGGATCCCCAGGGAAACAGTCAAAGGTATCCAGGAAGTCGTGAGGTTGACTATTCATGTGCACAGAAATGGTCTCATTAGCTTATGATTTTTTTTTCACCACTATAAGGCTCCCTAATAAAAAGAAGGAAAAAAAAAAAAAAAGGCTGATTGCTTCCCGGTAAATAAAGACAAATGCTCGGTAGAGATGTGGCTGACTTCCAAACTGAAGAATGGACCCAAATCAAATTTGAACCCGATGAAAAATTTAATTGATTGCATATTACCTGGAACATAAATTATTCTGAATGGAAACGGGGGATGAGATGTTTTTCTGCTTCGAAGCAATGGAGTCTGGATATGTTCCTACGTTCTCATTAATTCCCACACTGATTTACAATTAGTGTCTGCGTGAACTACATTATCTCTGGAAGAAAAACAAAACATGCAGAAGAAGAAGAGCCAGTTTTGCTTTGGACTTGAGACTTCTATGCCCTGAGAGCCTTGGCTCCTTCCTCTGTCAGGTACGAAGCCCCGCCTTTCTCTCGGAGGAGCCTGGGATTTCCATTCAGGTGAAGGGAGATCCAGCCAGCTGTTCCTCCAACATCTTCCACCCTCCCTCCTCCCATCAGGGGCCAGCCAGGGAGTCTTGCATTGAAGTAGGTGGAAAGCTGGCTGTTCAAGACCATTCCTTGTCTTGGTCCTAATCACCCTGCACATGGAGATCTGATCGAGGCCAAAAATGCAGAGTGGGTCTGCCCATTCCATCCCACACTCACCGGGGTGAGGCACATCTGCCTAGTTCCACATTACAGACTCGACTAGTCAGGCTACCTTTCTCCAAGTTGCAAGCTTTGGCATTGACAGAGAATGTTATTTGGTCACCTGTGCAAATTCTTCTGCTATGTAGCCTATTAAGGCAAACCTCCTCTGTCTGAGTCACATTAATAATGTGTGAATTCCTCCCAAAGCTCCTTCTACCTGCAGGTTCTGAGACCCACCCTCCAGGCTGAATTCTGCCATGGCAAGATCTGGGGTGAGGATCAGGAATCTGTATCTGGGATGACTAATCAAGGCTCAAACAAGGCACAGAAAAACCCACACCACTGACTTCTAGAGGCCACATTATGATACTAAGTCTGATACTCTAATTCCATCAAAATGAGATGATTTGATGAACAATCTGGTGACCCACAGGAAACTCTCAAGGGTCTGCATATGTTCCTACATCTGTTTGCTCAAAGGCAAACGAGAAAGTCATTATTCTGAAAAGCTTTCTGGGCCAGGTAACATAAACAAATAACCAGATGGTCAATGTTCGGCCAGGATGTGAGCCTAGGTTACGCATGGTTAAGAGGTGTGCCTGGCTTCTCAAGGCAGAGTTTGGGTAAAAGTTTGGCCCTACTAAGTATGGTCAAAAACCTAAAGAGCATCAACCCACACCAACATTTCTCCTTGGGTATCCCATATCTGTCTCAAACTTACAGCTCCCAAGTACAGGAAGGTTTCCTAAAGTCTGCCAAATATATGCCCTGCATTGATTCCTCTAACCTATTAATAGGGGTGGGAGGAGAGAATCCTATTCTAAGATCTCTAAGGCGAAGCTTACACCCAAGTGGAAGTTAAAAATCTCTCTACTAATACCGCTCACAGAAGTGTCCCCATCGACGGGGCCCAGTTTGGTTCATTCCCCCCTCCCCATCCTGTTTTGCTGTATAACACACACAAGATGGACTTCTCACCACTGAAGCAGATATTAAACCGAGCACGGAAAGTGCAAGTCATTCTCCAAAGGTCCAATAATAGAATCCCAGTTCCTCCGTCTCAACCCAGACCAGGTTTCTTCCTCCCTCAAAGCACTGGAAGTAAGAAGCCAGCCTTTCTTTTCAGCATTCCATGACAAGCTTTTAAGCTCATCTTGAGAGGACTCCTGGGCACCCCTCTTAGTGCTTTAATATCCTGAACTAATGAGAATTAACACAACTTAGCTCTCTGGGCTTCCTAAACAATTCTCAGCACCTACCCAAAGACTGCTTCTAAAAACATGCAAGAATTCCATGGAGTCCCCCATTCCCAGAAGGAAATCTAATTCTGTGAGTTTTAAGTTCATACCGTGTGACTAGACTAGAAAGGGAGGGAGAGGAGAAAGAGACAGACCAAGGACAATAAGCTAAATAAATTTGTAATGTAGACAGATTAAAATTAAGTCTTATAATTAAAATTAAGGAGATAGAACAATGGCCCAAAAAGATGCCCACTCACATCCTGAGCCAGACTCCATGACTCTGTTGGGTTACATGGAGAGGGGACACTCAGTCTGCAGATGAAATTAAAGTTGCTAGTCGGCTGACCTTAAAATAGAAAGATCATCCTTAATTATGCAGGTGAGCATGATGTAATCTCAACAGTTCTTTCTTGAGAGTAGGAAAGAAGCCGGAGTCAAGGGGGTGGAGACAGCCATAGCCATGAGCATGCGCAGAGAGATGGCTCAGCTGCCATTAAACTGGAAAGGGGGACTTGGAAAGCAGGCACCCCAAGAAGCCGGACATGGCAGGATGTGATCTCCTACATCCTCAGGAAGGAATGCGGCCCCCAAAGCACTTGATTTTAGCTCAGTGAACACGTATTTGAACGCATCCCCCCTCCACATACACAGAGAGAGCAAAATAACAGATCTCTGAGGTTTTCAAGCTACTGCATCTGTGTACACGTCCCCAGGCAGAAGAACCCATCTGGGTGTCCACACAATGTCGAGGGAGCTTTTCGCCACCAACCAGAATGATTTCCGCAAATCTATGTCAAATGCTACACAAAAAACACACACTGCATTTTATAATCCCAAGGAGAAAAATTTATAGGCTTTCTGAGACCTTCTAATGACGCCAATAGCGGAAGCATCTCTCCCTACAATCCGTGAGTACCATACATAGCAGACTTGACCCGGAGCAATCCTGCAGTTTCTCAACGTACCCGAGCAGGAGCAACCCATGAGAACACATTTTCTAGTTCACAGTTGCTGGATTTTCATTGCAGAAGTTCCCTCAAACAGTCACCTATGAGAGATCTCTGCAAACTCTAAAAAGGCTTCTGTCTGGCCCTTACTAAAAAGATGTGCTCGCTTTCAATTTCTACCATTTCATCATTCTACGTGAGTGTGTGTGCGTGCTGTGGCATGCCAGTGGACAGCTTTTGGGAATTAGTTTTCACCCTCTGTTTGTTGAAGAAGGGTCTCCACTGGGTACTGCAGTTGAGCTGGCTTTTGTGCTTCTAGGCAGCTCTGGCTCTGCCAGCCACCTGGTTACAGGAAGGAGGAGACCACAGATAGACGTCATATGTGGTTTCTCACATGGGACCTGGGAAATAATTTCAGGTCCTCTGGCTCACATGACTAAGCAACCATTCAGCGAACTCTCCAACCTCATATCAAGGAAGATTTATTCCAGCAACACAAGCAGTCAGAAATGTCTGAAAGCCCGCACCATCATGGGAAAGGAGACTGATTAGAAAGGAAGAATGCCTGACAAATACCGAGATGGAAACTCTCAGCCAACCATTGGACTGAGCACGGGGTCCCCAATGGAGGAGCTAGAGAAAGGACCCGAGGAACTGAAGAGGTTTGCAGCCCCATAGGAGGAACAACAATATGAACCAACCAGGACCCCCAGAGTTCCCAGGGACAAAACCACCAACCAAAGAGTACACATGGAGGGACCGATGGCTCCAGCCACATATGTCGCAGAGGATGGCCTTGTTGGACAAAGGGAGGAGAGGCCCTTGGTCCTGTGACGGCTCGATGCCCCAGTGTAGGGGAATGCCAGGACAGGAAGCGGGAGTAGGGGGGTTGGCAAGCAGGGGAAGGGGGGATGGGATAGGGGGCTTTTGGAGGGGAAACCGAAGAAAGCAGATAACATTTGAAATAGAAATAAAGAAAATATCTAATTAAAAACAAAACAGAAAAAGAAAGGAAGAGTCCCCAGTACAGCCATGTCTTCAGTCCTCCCCCATTCCCTCCCCTCAGGCCCCCCCCCCCGGGTTCTCATATCCTTGACTCTGTACACACACCTCCAATTCCAACCCATCTGTCACTTGGGCACCACTCATCTATTTTTTTTTTCAAATAAGCTATATCTGTACACCTTACACATACCACACATGCATATGCACACAAAATTCAAAACCTGTAAGAAGGTATGTACTCTGAAGTAACAGCAAAAAGGTGTAACAGTACATTTATAAAGTAACAACGGTCTCTAGCAAGCTTGTGCGGTGTGTATGAGGTGCTGCTGTATCGTGACTTTCTGATAGTGCAGCCACTCATAGCTGTGTCACTGGAACACAGGAGGAATGCCTGTATGACTCAGCCCAAAACTTGCTAAAGACAGGAATTTTCCAGTGCCATTACAGTCCTGTGGGATCACAGTCTTCTACACGGGTCATCAGACAACTTGCCTACTTAAATATGCATTATACATTTATTACACATGGGGAAAGCCTTTTTCCTCACAGCCCTGTGCAATCACATCCACACTGGCTCTTTTACCATCTGTCCCCAGCTAGCCCTTCTACTCCAGGAAGGCACAGACCATCTGCTCGGTCACCACAGAAAGCCAAGCAGGCGTGGTGCCAGACTGGCTGCCCAGAGAGGTCACTGGGCACTGCTCTCATCTTTAGAAACCATCTCGGTCATTCGGGCTCCTATAGCGAACTCCCAACATGGTGGTTTATAATCAGACTTCCCTTCTCATGGTTCTACGGAGTCAGGATTTAGGCTCCTGAGGTTTCAGTGTCTGGGGAGGGATGGTTTCTGGCTGGCAGCCAGGCCTTCCAGCTGCTCTCTGGATGGAAGGGAGCTAAAGGGGCCTCTGGGGTGTGCCTTTTATCAAGGCACTGGCCCCACCAGAGGGCTCCTGGGCTCATCACTTCCCAAAGGCTCCACCTTCTCATGTCACCGTGGGACAGGATTTCGACTTGAGGTTGTGGGGAGACTGAACATTCTGCCTACAGCAGAAACCATATGGTTTGACAATATGAAGTCAAATATAGACACTGAAAAAGCATTTTATTTTTTACCAACTGCAAACTAGATTTAAAGGAAAAAAAAAGACAAATAGACACTCACCTAAATCCTTCAGTTAAGAGACTAGTGATAATGAGATCCCCTCTCCCCTCCCCTTCCCCTCTGCCCTTCCCCCTCTCCCCTTCCCTTCCCTTCCCCCTCTTTCCTCTCCTCCTTCCCCACCTCCTCTCCCCTTCCCCCTCTCCTATTTCTTCTCCTCCTACTCTGCTTCCAGGCCTCGGATGCAATCTGACAAGCCCCCTCAAGTCCTGCTGCCCTCTCTTCCTTACATGATGGGCAGTACCCTCAAGCTGTAACCCAAAAATAAATCCTTTCTGGCTTTGACAAAAGAAGAAGAAAAAAGCAGGGTAGTAACAGCCACCCGCTCAACCTCCTCGGGTGAGCTCCAGGCCAGTGAGAGACCCGCCTTAAAAGACAAGATGGGTGGCACGCAAGGAAAGACATGCTCTGTACTTCACGTGTACCCGCATGTATACAGCCGCCCCCCAGGAACACACATGCACACACCTACATACACACACACACACACACACACACACACACATATATGTGAACACACATACACAAACAAGTGACAGGATATAATTTCATACTAAAGCCATAATATACATCTCGGTTTAAACCTGAGTCTAAAACAGGGGCTTTGCAAACCGACCAAGCTAAAGAGTCAGATACCAAAACAGCTCATTTTAAACTGAGAAGGCAGGTCTGGCAGCAGAAGAAAGTGTTGCCTTTTAAGACACCATATGTAGACAACTCTCAGTAAGCAACCACACACTGTACATCTGCCCAGGTGAAAAACAGCTTAAGCTACAAGTGGAAAAACACAAACGTAAAGGAGAGACAAGCAGGTCTCCGCTGTGCTGGAAATGACAGAAAACAGCCTGTGACACTCCTAGGACAGCTATACTCAGACACACCGGGCTCTCGGCAATGACACAGAAAATCTGGGAGCCCCAATCTGCTACCGATGGGGACGCAGAGTGGCAGGGGCTCTTCTGAGAACTGCCTAGGAGTTCCGTGAACAGTTAAATGTGGAGTTACTGCAAGATGAAGGGGGCCATTCAGTTTCTAGATACAAAGCCAAGACAATGCAAGACAAAGGCCTGGCATGAGCTAGCCTGTGCTACAGTTTTAACACTTGGGAGGCGAAGGCAGGAGAACTGCTTAGATTGAAGCCAGTTTATGCTATATATTAAGACCTGTCTTAGAATAATTAATTAGATAATTAACTAATTTATTGATTGACAACCCTGTACTGCTATTTTTTAATAGTAAAAAAGAAAGTAGAAGCAGCCCATTGTCCATCAACATATAAATACCTAAGCAATACCCTACGGTGTCCATACAGTTTCCACCTTCAAGAAGGGCACAATTTTAGAATATGCTGTAGCCCATAGTGTGTGTGGAATATGGTTTGAAGAATAAAAGAGAAATTGGGTACCAGTGCTTGCTTCAGTGCTGTGGGTAACCAATCCCAAGGACACTGTGTAAACTGAGGTTGCCAAAGGCCACACAGGGAATGATTTGATTATAAGAAATGATCAGAATAGACTAATCTGGAGCCTCATGGAGGTTAGCAGTTAGTTGCTTAAAGACAAGGTAGGGGGCGTGGGGGAGCCGTGGAAATTGATGAGTGTGTGGTGCTAACCACCTTCCTGGGATAACAACAATATCCTGAAATGCAAACAAGGGTGTCTCAATGGGACCAGGATAAAGCCAGTCAGCTGTATTCTTAATTTCTACATCTTTGTTTCCTTCTTTGAAATGGGGTCATGCTGTGTAGCCCAGGCTGGCCTCGAACACCAGATCTTCCTGCCTCGACCTCCATACAGACTGCTGTTACCATGCCCTGATCAGCAATAGACTTGAAATAGGTAAAACACGTGGATATGTGGGTTTTACTTCAGTAAGCTTTATGTGCACTGCAGACATTCAAAGCATTTTACAGTCCTATAGCAAAGTGATACTGTGAGCAAAAGAGATGTCTTTTATAGTTCTTATATTATTCCAACTATCTGTATCTATTTGCATATGTAACAGGTACACACAGTCAAGACCAATAAATTCAAAATAGGAGTGGTTTGCCAATTCAAGACAAGTGAGCAGGGATCAGCCCCTCACATGCAAGACGGAGTCCAAATCGGTGAGGTTATACATGAAAATCCCCCCACCCCCCCCACCCCCATCCCTACACCATCCTCTAATCAACAAAGGGTCCTTCTGGAGCCTAGATCCCTCCCTCAAGGACCACCAGGGCTGCCCTTTAGAACACACTGAGAACCTTTGCCAGAGATTCAGAGCTTTGGGGCTCCAGGGACCTGCTGAGCTCAAAATCCATAGGAACTTCTTGGTTCACAAAGCACAAATGGGTGGTCCAGCCAGGGCTCATAGCACACCAGCCTGAGCTATACTAGAGATCATCTACACCCCACGCCACCCCACTTTTCTTTAAATTAAAAGGTGGTCACATGACCACCACCTACAGGGTTCCACAGGCTGAGAAATTAATTCTTCTACCTATTCTGTGGATACAGGTCCATATATGCAAACAACCTTGACCCCAAATCTCAGGTCCTCGTCCTCATGGACAGGAGCTTCCATCCATTCAAGGTCCTTTCACAGAGCACACAGACCAATGGGGCCACTCAGTCACCCATGACGGACAGATGAACAAACATTCTTAGTTATTTCCCTTTCTCTACTAAAAACAATGCTTTAAAAAAAAAATTTCCCTGATTTGTCCACAAGGTATCATCTGATAACTGGGTTGGGTGGGGGTAGCTCAGATGAACCCTGTTTAGATGCCCGACACCATTATCAACTAAGTGTGAGGGCTCACACCTGCAGTCCAGCATGCTGGAGGCAGAGGCAGAAGAATCAGATGATCAAGATTATCTGCTACTACACAGTGAGTTCCAAGGAAACACAAGACACACGGTGCCATCTCTAAAACATAATAACTACAAAAGTGAATGAATAAATCGATCCTCTTTACCTGTCTGCCTCCATCAATAGACAGTATCACTCTGAGTGCCAGGCCAGACAAGAAGAATCCATGCTAGGACCTTCCATGCACTGCTACACGCAGCAACACAGGGAGAGGTGTGGGATCCCTTTGTACCGTTGAGAAGGTTGGATCCATTTATGTGAGCGGTTCCTAGGCGGCGGGGCTAGGACCTAAACCCCAGTCTTTAATCTCTGCCACACCAGGATGTGTTCATTAAAATAACAGTAGGAAATTAGAGCATACTCAAGGAGCAAGGAGATTCATATTGAGAGACATTTAAAAAAAAAACAAAAGATTACAACAAGTTTAGAGCAAGGAACCACTTCTAACATGAAACTCAAATTCTGTCCTTTATACTTTATGCCATGATAAGAATTGTATCATGGCCCATTGGGGGGGCTCTGCTTTATTGCTTTATATTCATGGTACTGGGGCTTCATCTAAGCTAGTAATCAAGTGCTCTACCACTGGGCCACACCCCCCAGTTCCAATAAATAAATGAATATTTTTATTCATTCAGCAAATTCAAATGTCAAATAAATACATATCAAAAAATGAAATACTGGTTTCTGGGGCTACCATCAAACATTTATGATGATTAATCTCTGCAGTCAGCAATCCTGACTAGATGTAGAATTACCAAGGAGCTTCACTTCTGTGGGGGGGGTGTGTGTGTGTCTGTGTGTGTGTGTGTGTGTGTGTGTGTGTGTGCGCGCGCGCGCGCGCGCTGCGCGCGCGCGCGTGCATGCACGCAAGTTTTCAGGGAGGCTTAACTGAGGGGCAAGGCCCACTCTACATCTAGTTGGTAGCCCATGGGATGGGCTCCTAGACCAAACAGAAAACAGGAAGAGGAGGAAGCCAACTTCACCAACAGTCACCTCTCTGCTTTCAGGCAGCTGGCACAGTGTGACTGTCAGCCCTTCTCCCACCACCATGGCTTCACTCCACAGTGGACCATATGCCAAGCCCAGGCCCCTACATCCTGGGCGTGTTCTTCTCACCATACAAAGGGACCTTTCCACCTTTAGGGACTTGGTCTTTTGAAAGTCCTTTTCAAACATCTCAGGGAACAAGCCCTTGCCTCCGCTAGCTGGGTCCCAGGGGCCGTCTTTTCTCTAACCCTTACCAGAGGAGCACTCCGGCGGTGGCTGTCAGCTCCCGTTCCAGCCTTTCTTGGTAATGACGTAACAGTGCCCAGAGCATCCATACACTGAAGTCCCACTCCACCCTAGAACCCCAGGCTGCAACTGCATTTGGAGACAGATCCACAGAGGGGGACTCAAGTTCAAATGAGGTGACTATGGCAGGTCCTAACCCAATAGGACTTCCTCACAGGAAGAGGAAATTTGGAAGCCCAGAGGGAAGGCCCAGAGAGGGCACCGGGAGGGGATGGCCATCTGCCAGCCCAGGACGAGGCCAGAGGAAGCCAAGTCTGTTCACACTTTGATCTTGGACTTCTAGTCTCCAGAAAAGAAATGCCTGTCGGTTAAGCCACCCAGTCTTGCTGGGAGTCCTTGCAATGGCTCACAGCCATTCTCCTGGCTTACCGGTCAGGCAACTCAGGCTACAAGGGACCAGCTCCTGCTTCAAATCCCTCTTCCATCCTGGGCTTTAGGCAACGGGTGAGGTTTCTTACTTCCTCGCTGCAGACTGAGACCACCCACTCTGCGTGAATGTTTGGAGGATTAATTGTGGCCAGACATTTTATTGTGCCATATTTCTATAGTGAGTGTAATTTTTTTAAAAAACATTTACTCTCTCTCTCTCTCTCTGCCAGCCACGCCTCCGAGAACTTGGCATACATTAAATTATTTAATCTTCCGGGATGAGCCCTTCATTAGGCATGAGGAAATAGCATGCCTGAGAGCTGAGGAAGCGAGCTGACCAAGCTTCAACACAAGGAAGCCTGAGGTCCAGGCTCCTCCCCCGTGAGGTCCAGGCTCCTCCCCGCAGCCTGGCCCCAAACTGCACTGCCGACCCCCTGAGCCCACACCTTCTCTACAGCACACGTTATATACAGGTCTCGCTTTCTCTTCACTCGCAGTGCCTGGCAATCGGTAGACACTGCAAAGGCCAGCCGAGTGCCAGCTTCTGCCCTTTTGGTACCTTTACCCAAACCAGTGCTTTTAAAAGTACCTTAAAATACTGTGAAGGTCAATTTTAAATGCCAACTGGCCACGACTTAGAATCACCTGAGGTAGCCGGGCGGTGGTGGCGGTGCACGCCTGTAATCCCAGCACTGTGAGAGGCAGAGGCAGGCAGATTTCTGAGTTCGAGGCCAGCCTGGTCTACAGAGTGAGTTCCAGGACAGCCAGGGCTATACAGAGAAACCCTGTCTCGGAAAAAAAAAAACAAAACACAAAAAAGAATCACCTGAGAAGAAAGCCTCAGTTGAGGATTTGGACACAAATCAGGTTGGCCTGTGGGTGCGAGAGCCCGAGGTGGGGGGGGGACATCATTCATTCCCTGAGCAGAGGGGTGGGAGTGGGTGGTCCTGAACTTTATAGTACTGGAGCGAGCTGGCTGAGCACAAACAAGCAAGCACTAAAAATGTGTTTGCTCCTGGATGAGGCTGTCTGATGCCCGGGCCAGGCCTCAGATGATGGAGAGATCCCTCTCTGGACGCACAGCTAGCCAGGAATGAGTTTCTTCCTATGGGCCGGGAAACAGCCCTGACTGGACTGTGGGTGTGCACACTGGGCTGCAGGGCTTTCGAGGGTTTCTTTACTCTGGGCCAGTCCAGGCCTTGATCTACCCTTGGAAGGCTGGCTGCCGGGAGGGAAATGGCACGCTTCACGGGATATCCTTGGGTCGGCATCCCAGGCTGCCCACGGTAACGGCAAGTGCTTTTAAGTTGGCGCTCACGTTTCTTTCATCCAAAAAGCACCACCTGAGAGCACACGAGCAACCCTGAGAGAGAAAATCTGGATTAATTCGATTTTAGCTTAATAAAGTCTAAAATGCAAGCAGAGTGTCTGAGCCAGCCTAGACAATGAATCAGCTTCACAGTAACACACTAACCTATTGCATCCCGCCACGGTGGGTACTCTTGTTCTTAGCCATGTTCGAAATATAAAAGAGAAGTAAAAAATAAATAAATAAATTTAAAGACCGTGGAAAGAGAAAGCTTGGATCAGAACACGTTACCAATGATCCGAAGCAAAGATTAACAGATTTCCTTGGCATTTTAAAAGATGTAGATTAAGATCTTGATTTCCTTGTATTCCAGGTATTACTTATTTAATGGCACTTGTCATTAACAAGTATTTATTAAGCAGTGTGCCTCCGGATTGGCTAATGTGTATCTCCCAGCCTCTGGGTAGGTACAAGTAAAACCCGCTGCAATACAAGCATAGCCTGATGCCCCGGGACGGGAGGAGAAACTGCAGCACACACCACCGAAGACAGCATCCGGTGGAGACTGAAAGATGTAGCCTGAAGACACAATGCGATCAACTTGAGCTGCATAAACAAGACCTCAAACCAAAAGCACAAAAGCAAACAAAACACAGTTGTCGAGTGAACTGGCAGTAAACAGTACCATAAGCCTCCTGCGGCCCAAGGGATTATCACGCCTCATTAGGACACAAGAATCATCAGAGCATCCTGAGGCACCCTGCACCATCATGGTCCAATCATGGCAACATCATGACCAGGTATCTTCCCTGGTAGCCCTCGTTCTCCTTATATCCTGAAGCTAAGACATAACCAGGTCATCACATCTGACACATGCAGCTGCCAGCCAGTCCTCATGAGCTTCTCTGATGCTGCGCAGATCCTTAGAGCCTAGGCTCTTAGCCAAGCCCTAATGCCTGCTGGACGTTACCCTGCCTGTCCTAGAAGAAGCCAAGGTAATACTAATGTAACTACAAATAAAACCTACTCTGTTTTTCAGGGCATGCTTAACACCTTCTCTTCGATAATAGAATTCTCTCAGAATCCTCAGAAGCAAAGGGTAGTGTTGGCTCTCTGGAGTGTGAGAATTAACTGTCATATGTATATGTGTAGAGGCAGTTCCCAAGATTTGTCTGATGTCATTTAAAAAAAAAGTTGAAAAAAAAATTGAGGAAACTTAGCGATCATAGGGAAAACACTGCAATTACCCTTTGAACCTGCGAAAATTGGCAAAAACATTTCTAAAAAAAGTCAATTATAAATCTACAGGAAACTTTAAAGAGAAAACAGTACACTGGTCATTCAAAACATTAAGAAAGGGGCTAGAGAGAGAGCTCAGAGGTAAGAGTCCTGGCTGTTCTTCCCGAGGACCTGAGGTGGGTGCACCCACCAGGTGGCTCTCAATCACCTGTAACTCCAGTCCCAAGGGGCCCCAGGCCACCACACCAGCCTCTGGTAGCCTGTACTCCTGCCACCTCCCAACACCTGGAACCGGCGCACACACATACACATAATTGAGATAAATCTAATTTTAAAAACCACTGCGAATGCCAGGCAGTGGTGGCACACACACCTTTAATCCCAGCATTTGGGAGGCAGAGGCAGGTGGGTTTCTGAGTTCGAGGGCAGCCTGGTCTACAGAGTAAGTTCCAGGACAGCCAAGGCTACACAGAGAAACCCTGTCTTGAAAAAAACCAAAGACACTGCAAATAATGAAGTGGTTTTGTACAGTTTTTAAAGTATATGGTCTCTCTCTCCTTGTTGGAAGCGCACATCTTTTTCCTACGTTAGCAAAAAAAAAAAAAAAAATCCCTACTTTAGGGGATTCATCAACACTGACAACTTTAAGGTGAACAGTGTGAAGGATTAGTGCGTTCACAGTACAGTGCAGCTGCTCCTATCCCGTTCCAACGTTGTGCTGCCCGGGAGGGAACCCCTCGCTCAGACACTGCCATTCCTCGCCGCCCCGCCCTCGGCAACCACTGCTCTGTTTTGTTTCTATAGCTGCGCCTCCTCCAGATAGTTCACACACATGAAACCTTCAAACGTGAGACTTCTCAGTGTATGGTTTCCTACAGTTTTTGCTCTTTAATTTTCTTAGATTTACTTTGTATATGAGTGTTTTGTCTGCACGTTAAGTGTGTACCTCAAATGTGTGTGTTGAGCCGGGCCGTGGTAGCGCATGCCTGTAATCCCAGCACTCTGGGAGGCAGAGGCAGGTGGATTTCTGAGTTCGAGGCCAGCCTGGTCTACAGAGTGAGTTCCAGGACAGCCAGGGCTATACAGAGAAACCCTGTCTCGAAAAAAACCAAATCCAAAAAACTTAAAAATAAAAAAAGGGGGGGTGGCACCTATGGGGCCCATGGAGCCCCTGGAACTCAAGTTATATAAATGACTGTGAGCCACCCAGTGAGTTCTAGGAACTGAACCAGGATCCTCCACGTGAGCCACAAAAAACACGGAGCCATCTCTGCAGACCTTTAGTACTGTGTTTCGTTCTCTTTTAAAGGTTTACAGACTTATGTGTGCAAAAGTCTATCTGTGAGAGTATGTGGACCCATGCAGGTTCACGCACCCAGGGACACACTGAGCAGCCAGACGAGGGCCCCAGCTTCTTCACTCTCTCTCGGCCTATTCTTCTGAAGCAGAGTCTATTCCTGAACCTGGGGGCCTCTGCTGTCTCAGCTCCCCTGGGAGGTAGGAAGCCTCAGTGTTCCTCCTCCTTCTGCCACTCACTCGGAACTGGCCCACGTGGGATGCCCAGCCTGTAACATGGGTGCTGAGCTCTGGTCCTCACAGCTGTGCACGAAGCACATTTACCCTCTGATCCATCAACACGGTCCCTGGCTTCTTAGTATTGTGTCATATTTACGGCCTATTCATACTGCAGTAGGCTAATACTCACTTAGACAGCTATGCTATGCTGAGGCTACTTAATCCACCAACTACTTTATTGTCTCGTCTTCAACTGCCCACACTGACAATACTGGGATCAAGTATCTTTTTATCTGCTGTGAACAGTACTGTCTGCCAGAAATTTGAACAGGCATGCATTTCATCCTCTGTACTTTCTATGCTGCGATTCACCTCTGTGTGCACTGTCTGTAAAGGCCACACTGCCAGCTTTCCCATGGTCGGCCGCTCGCTCCTCTGTAACTCCATACACGCTCGACCTCGCGTGATCCGCTGCTCTGCGGCAATCTTATATCTTTGTCTTATTTCTTTGCCTGTGTGGGTGGGGGGTGGGGGGTGGGGTAGGAGGGACAGATCAGCCTCTACTGTAAGCAGAAGGATGCGCGCAAAGTAATGGCTAAAAGTAACCGATTTACAAAAGCAGGTGTGCGCCCTTGGGACTCCCACATAGATGCTCCACCGGAGCAGGAGGAAGAGGAAGGAGCCCTGTAGATTCTGCAAATGCTCTTGGTAAAGATGACCTTGTGAACCAGAGCCAGGCAATGTAGAAGATGCCCCAGTCAGGTGGGGGTAAATAGAGCTGGGTTGACTGGGATGGCATATCTATCTACTTGTGGCCTTAAGCTCCACTTGGTCTTGGCCAGGATAAGCTACTATTCCACTACTGTTCCTGTCATTTCTGTAAATGTCACAGTACTGTATCTCTGGTAGATGGGAAGGCCACGCAGCTATGCATTTCACTTCCTGCATGGGAACCAGGAAGACGAACGGACAGTAACCAATCACAGAGGCTTCGTGATCAACCACGGCCCTAAGTGGCCTGTGAACAGAAGCGCTGGCATGTGTTTGTATGTTTCCCACCCAAACATACTATACCACACAAACTTGCATTGGGTAAGCGTAAGTGAAATTTGAATTCTGCTGTACCTTGGAACTGTTACTTTTTAAATATTCGAAATGTGTGTGTATTAGAAGTGTGCAAAGGAGCCAGGCGGTGGTGGCACATGCCTTTAATCCCAGCACTTGGGAGGCAAAGGCAGGTGGATTTCTGAGTTCTGGTCTACAGAGTGAGTTCCAGGACAGCCAGGGCTACACAGAGAAACCCTGTCTCAGGAAGAAAAAAAAAGTGTGCAAAGGGAGCTGGAGAGATGGCTCAGCGGTTAAGTGCACTGACTGCTCTTCCAGAGGTCCTGAGTTCAAATCCCAGCAACCACATGGTGGCTCACAACCCTCTGTAATGGGGTCGGATGATGCACTCTTCTGGAGTGTCTGAAGACAGCTACAGTGTACTTGTATAAATAAAAAAAAATGAATCTACAAGTGAGCAAAGATATACATATATATGTGTGTGTGTGTGTGTGTGTGTGTGTGTGTGTGTAATCTGTGTATACCACACATTGTATTTGGAGTATTTAATAATTAATCTGAGACTAGATAACAGTTCACCCGATCACTGGCCACCATAACAACACAGAAACATGCAAAGGGCGGTGCTGCTCTGTCCCTGGACTGAAGAGTCCATCCTGGAAGCATCCCCTCAGGTGTGCAGTGTTTGTGATTGCGGGGCCACTGGAGGACACACAAGCACAGTCCTCAGGGCAGGGGGGCGGCAGCTTCAACCTTTGACCCTCACTGTGAACTTGGAAACTAAATCACAGGCCTCTGGGCAAGCCAACAAGGGCGAAGCACCCCGGGAGCAGGAACGGCACTAGATGAACCTCCACTTCATTTTCCTGCCAATTTTATTTATTTCAGATTTAAAAAAAAAAAAAAAAAGAAAGAAAGAAAAAGAAAAAGAAAAAGAAAAAGAAAAAGAAGAAATCTGGCTGTTAAAATTGCTCCCAAAATTTGCCAGGAGAAAAGTATGGCCTGTTAATAACATGTAATTTTTGCCAGATACTTCAAAGGAGCAATTGTGTGTGCCTTCTGGTTCTGATCATGTCTTCAATGTGTGGGTTACAAAGCAAAGCAACTTCCAGAGAGGTGCTCTGGAGTCAAAAACGGGTGCACACTGGTATTCTAAATCAGACTTCCAAGGACTGGGGCCCTACAGGCATGTGACTACAGTTCTCCAAAGTGCTGCCCCTCTGATAAAGGCAGAAAAAGGAAGGAAACTAGATCCCCAATCTTATTTTAAAACAAATTATGAGAGCTTGAAAAACAAAACACTAAAGAAAGGAAGGCGTGGTATTAGGTTCCAACCGGGCCAGAGAATATACTCTCTTGATCACAAGTTTTTCCTTGTCGAGATGAATAGACCCTCTGATGTCAGTGAAGACATAACCAGAAGGATTCGAATAGGCCAGAAATGTGGATATGCAGAAACCAACTGAGGAACACCGCACCTTCCCGGCAGCCTGGACAATGTGAGGAGCTTAATACGTGGTCTTTAACCGCTGCGTCCGTATTAACTGTTTCCAAACTTACTTCATCGTGAATAATTTACTCACGTTCCCATGAGCACCTAGCCTGGCACAGGGACGGAGAGGCCCTTTCCTTGTCTTGGGTCACGGTGGAAATGAGGGCAAACCAACCCAAAGGAAGAAGCCGGAGAAGGCGCCTCCCATCTGCCCTAGACTAGGAAAGCCCGGCTCGGGGAGGGCATTTCCGTCTGTGAACACAGCTATCTTTCTCTCCTGCTCGCCTTCCGCAGCCTGTCCACGGAGGGGTGTGCAGGACCCCAATGTGTTCTGGGGACCGGCGGCAGCAGAGGAGCAGCAGCTCCGTGCTCCTCAGATGACACTGGACACAGACGGAAGCCAGAAGCGCTGATTGGAAACCTCAGCCCTCATTACCCAAAACAAAGAGCGGCTCTTTCCCCCACCGGGCGGGCGCTCCACACACCAAATGCAAATTAAACCAGCAGAACAAAACCCTCATTGAGGACCGGCAGCTTGCTAGGCCCTTGTTCTCGGTCCAGCGGTTCCCAGGCTCCGAGGACTACATCACCCTCAGCAACTGCAGCTGCTCAGGCCGAAGATGGCTGAGGTAACACTGCTGACACAGAGGATGCTGGCTCCGCTGAGCCCTGTCTCTGCTCAATTCTCTCTCCTGTCAAGCTGCACACATTTAAAATTTCATGTTAAAAAGAAAAAAAAAGGAGTCGGGGTGTTCTCCCTGTTGCTACTTTGTAAAGCTGTGACCACACACACCCCCTTAATCTAAAATCAGCTATCTCCTTTGTGCCCTTGCAAGGAGATTCACCTCCAATAGCTAACTCCTTTAGGTGCTCTATCAATAAAAACGTGGAGAGAGAAGATATCTTCCAGTCGGGCGGTGGTGGCGCACACCTATAATCCCAGCACTCTGGGAGGCAGAGGCAGGTGGATTTCTGAGTTCGAGGCCAGCCTGGTCTATAGAGTGAGTTCCAGGACAGCCAAGGCTATACAGAGAAACCCTGTCGAGAGAGAGGAGAGAGGAGAGAGGAGAGAGAGGAGAGAGAGGAGAGAGGAGAGAGGAGAGAGGAGAGAGGAGAGAGGAGAGAGGAGAGAGGAGAGAGGAGAGAGAGGAGAGAGAGGAGAGAGAGGAGAGAGAGGAGAGAGAGGAGAGAGAGGAGAGAGAGGAGAGAGAGGAGAGAGAGGAGAGAGAGGAGAGAGAGGAGAGAGAGGAGAGAGAGGAGAGAGAGGAGAGAGAGGAGAGAGAGGAGAGAGAGGAGAGAGAGGAGAGAGAGGAGAGAGAGGAGAGAGAGGAGAGAGAGGAGAGAGAGGAGAGAGAGGAGAGAGAGAGAGAGAACATTTTCCTCCAAGTTCCACAGGAAAGGAAGCGCCGGCCAGCACTAACCAAAACCATTGGGTTTTTGTTTCTTTCTTCGGTTAGTTGGTTAGTTTTGTTGATTGTTTTAGGTTCACTGTTTTTCCCTGAAGAGTTAGGATGTTTCAGCTAAGGTTTGGGTCTTCAAAAATCAAAAAAATGGGGGGGGGGTGGAAAGATGGCTCAGCGGTTGAGAGCACGGATTGCTCTTCCGAAGGTCCTGAGTTCAAATCCCAGCATATTCACAAGCCTCCACCAACACCACCACCATATTCAGCTAGAGCAGCCACAGATCATGACCCCTTTGGGGAAGAAAATCCCTTTCACAAAAGTCACCGGAGGCCATCAGAAACATACATTTATATTATGGTTCATAACAGTATCAAAATTACAGTCATGAAGTAGCAACATATATAATTTTATGTTTAGGGGTCCCCACAACATGCAGAATTGTATTAAAGGGCACAGCATCAGGAAGGTTGAGAACCAGTGGACTACAGGATAGATCTAAGGACTGGTGGCCCAAGGGTGTGTCCTGCTGGGCGGAGCCCCTCCTATCACCCCATCTCCAGTGCGGCAGAGCAGAAGGTGGGGGACGCGCACATCATCCTAGCTGCTTCTTGGCCTGGCTGCCAGGAAACGCGAAACTACCATCTGTCTCGGGAGTCCTTGACATCCATCCCCGATCCCTTCCTTCCTGGTCCTGCGTTAATCATTTTTCATTTTATTGGGCCTGCCTGTTTATCGGGCACGGCCTCCAAGTATATAGTGAAAGCAGGCAGAAACTGAGCAAGCGACAGAATTGGAACATCTTAAGTACCTACTTCCGGGAACGCCTCCTCCTGCTGCATGGGGGTCCTGCATACTCCCCTCCCCCGCTCTTAATCTTTAATAGACTTCTCCTCAAAATATACCCTTTGTAGTCCCCGATTTCCCCCCGAGAAAAGCTTCATCATCCTCAAAGACACCCCACTATTCCTATGTGGCTTTTGAGTGGAGTCAGGAATCATGGGCATCTGGGCCAGTGTTCTGATGGCTACAGGCAGGAAGTACGGCCCACTCTGTCTCCCATTCCTCTCTTTCGTCTATGCAATGCCCTCCTTATTAACTCCCCAGGCACTGAAGGTCATAGGTACACCAGTGCTTGGGACACTCCTGCTATATAGGAGCTCTGCATGCTCTCGGTCTGTCTGTCTGTTTGTCTGAGCATTCTTTCTCCCTCTCTTGCTCACTCTCTCTCCCCAGTGAATGTAGAGTAAATTTCTCTGTAAAATTTAAAGAGGAAAGAAAAAAGAAAAATGGGGTCTGACCCATCTTGCTTGAAGCTATTTTAAATGTTCCAATACTGGGCATGCGGCACAGGGTGTCACCAGTAAAGTGTCCCTGCAAGTCGCTCCTGAATCTTATACCAAATCACTATCCTTCCATCCCTAGTTAGTCTCTCTCTCTCTCTCTCTCTCTCTCTCTCTCTCTCTCTCTCTCTCTCTCTCTCTCTCTCTCTGAGACAGGGTTTCTCTGTGTAGCCCTGGCTGTCCTGACCAGGCTGGCCTCGAACTCAGAAATCCGCCTGTCTCTGCCTTCCAAGTGCTGGGATTAAAGGTGTGCGCCACCACCGCAGCCCGGTGACTATATCTCTTCTGATAACCCAAGTCCTTCTTTACAAGGATTGGGGCAAGAATTATTTCTGATTCAGACTTTTCTGAATTTTGAAATATTTGAGCACATGCTACCCACTGACCATCCCTAATTCAAACCTCTAATACCCAAAATATCCTGAAATCTGAACAGTGTATTCAACCTTTTGAGCTAACAGCCAAGTATTTGGGCTTCCTGGGGAGGACCCGGATTGCACCCTCTGCCGGTACTCAGGGGCATGGCCTTGTTTAATGCAGAAAGGAAGTTTCCTTTACCTTGGGTCCGTCCTCGATGGTCACCTGGTAACAGGAAGTATCACTCTCCCGATCCTACCACAGCAACACTGAAAGAAAGCTGCTGCCTAGAACAAGGCAGACTTTCAGCAAATGTCAGCGACGTACCAGAGAAACTGGGTCTGCTTGCTTTCACCATGCAAAACTAAACCAGGGCATTAAATAAAGAGTTGTCACAGTAAAACTGCGGGCTGGATGCTGTGAGGGGAAGCAAGGACCCGCAAAACCAACCAGGTGCAGCCTCAAAACTTCCCCTGCATAAGTCTGTGCTATGTGTATAACAAAGTCAAAACATTGAGAATCAGCTCCCTTGACTATCATTGGCATATTATTATTATTTTATTTATTTATTTATTTATTTATTTATTTATTTTGGTTTTTCGAGACAGGGTTTCTCTGTGTAATCCTGGCTGTCCTGGTACTCGCTCTGTAGACCAGGCTGGCCTCGAACTCAGAAATCCGCCTGCCTCTGCCTCCCAAGTGCTGGGACTACAGGCGTGCGCCACCACGCCCGGCTTATCATTATAATTTGTGACTGAACAGTAGGGTAAGTGTAACTGTCCCATAAGAATGCATATAAAACTCACCATGTCAAGCAGCACTACATGACAAGGCTTCCTTCCACCAGCTATGATAAGATTGTGAGTCTAAACCTTATCGGGCAACATGGATCCCAGAGGGGCCCATCAGAGTGACTTCTGAGTGGGGTTAGCACCCCAAGAGCATCTACGCTAAGATCCTGCTTCCATCCTTCCCAAACTAGTCACCAGATGCTGTTGGCTCTGAGCACCTCTTCATACCATGGCTTGGGTCTCCCGACAAAAATGTGAGAAGTGAAAAAATAAAAAATAAATAAAAAAAAAAAAAGACTGAACTTCCTGGAGGGCCATCAGAGTGACTTCTGATGGGTCAGGACCCCCAGAGCATCTGTGTGCAGCCCCTACTTCTGACCTTCCCGCTTCTGCAGGCTGATACAAACGCACACCCTCCCCCCCCAACCCCTCCCGACATCATGTCAGCCATAACTGCCGACCAGGGAGAGCAGGGAGAACAGATCTGTCCTTTCTCAGAAAGTCCTCTGCTCAGCCTCATCCTAACCCTGTGCCCTCCCTGCGAACAGCTTAGCTCTCTGTACTCTGCCAGATTATTTTAACACGGTTCTGGATCAAACTAGGAGGAGGGAAGTCACACTCCCACCAGCTCTATTTTTATTTCTGTTAAATGCTTCATTCTTTCATTCATTCATTCATTCATTCATTCATTCACTCATGTCTCACTCTTCAATCCAGCTTGCCCTCCACCCTAGGATCCTCGGAGTGGCCCCAGACTTCAACCTCTGGTGTGCAAATGCTTCCATTAAATCCCCTCTGGCCCTCAGCACCCTGAGACTAGTATGCAAAAATGTCCCAGTCCACTAGCACACCTGGTTCAAGGTTGGTGTTAAAAGTGAAGGCCATTTGTTAAGATAAACCCTTAGATAAGATATCACATTCTGGGTGAGTGACAGGGGTAGGGCCTGGAGGAAACCAAGCAACAGCAGGGGAGACACCCAGGGCAGGGCTGCTCCCTGCGCCCTTCACCAATCAAAAGAACTTCTTAGCTGGTGCTTTATTAGTTCAACTAAGCATGGGTTTATTTTAGGTTTTCTGTTTCTTCCTCTGGTGAATACAATGCTTCTCCTCTTGGAGCAGGCCCTGCCGTAGCCTGCAAGTGCACACCCTGAGGCTTGGGCGACAGTTCAGAAGGACACTCTGCGGCTCGCTCTCTCTCTCCCAGTTCTTGACAGCACTCTGAGAGGACCTGGCACTAAAACATCATTCTGCACAGTCACTGACAATGGTCTCGTTTCTTTCCCCCATCAGAGTAAAAGGCCGCAGAGCGGGCGGGCTGTGTCATAATTCTTGGGAACAAAACACTCCTCATGGCGTCCGCTTTCTCTTTTGTAATTGAAGGCAGCGCTCCAAAAGCTTTTGCCTCCTGAGATCTGCTGGCCACAGCTGAACTGCTATGAAACGTTGGCTCCAATGCTCAGAAGACCAGAACCTTAAGTGCCCAGCGAGTCATCTGTAGAGAAAGTATCGCCCCGGTTATCACTGCCACCTGCTCTTCTCAACAGTTTGCCACAGTGATAAAGATTTTTGCAAGGCTCAAAAGAATTCTCCTCCCAACAAGGCTGCAGTCCTGATTTATGGGCATGTATGGGCCTGCAGGAAGGATCGATTGTGTTTTTCCACTGTAAAGGGAAAAGCCATTATGGTGGTGGAAACGGGAAGCTGCCTGCAGAACCTGCTGAGGCTCCCTCGTTTCAAACGAAACTTAGGAGGTGGATCCATAAAGGTGGGGGGCAGGGAGGGGCGGGATGTAGGTAAGGTTGATCACGGAGGCCTTATATCATCAAACCAGCCTGAAGAAGTGGGTCCATACACAGAGGCCGTCATTAATCCACCGTTTCCAGGCACAAAGCTGCTGACTGTAGACTGTCTGCATAGATTTACACACACACACACACACACACACACACACACACACACACACGGGAGGAGGAGCTCTCAGCAGACAAAAGCAAGCTCATCCCAAAGAGCCCCAAAATGCAAGAACTTGGCATCCCGTAAACCTGTAACCTAAAACTCCTGATCGCACGAGGCAGTTTTCCGACAGAATGTAAGGTATGTGGGCACAGCACTCCCAGTGCCACTAAGAGAAACCATAGGGATGCCTACAATGACCTGCCAGTAATGGTGGCCAAGCTTGGTGTCAGAAATGCTGAGGACCCCAGCAAGTGAGGATTCCTCCACGAAACATCTCGGGTAGGCTGACCCCCCGTGCCCTGCCCCTCTCTCTCCTAGATCTTATGATCCCTGGGAAGACCTTGGAATTCTAACGCCACCCACGTTTCTAGGCCTCTCTACCTACCCTCTGCAGAGAAGCCATCCCCTCCCCTTTCCCGCCAGTGCCTGAATTGCCTCCCAAGTCTGTTCACTTCCTTGTCCCCTCACCACGTAAAGGCACCTCGAATCCCAACTGCAATAAAGGAGAGGTCAAGGGCGTTTGAACGAGAGAAGGCTCGTGGGATATGTGTGCATAAGGAAGAGCCATCCGTGTGCAGGGCTGGGACGCATGCACGAGGGTGAGCCGGCCATGTGCAGAGATGCCCATGCTAGTGCCTTCAGTGCTAGGCTAGCCACTGTCCCCACTGTTCTAGGTGTGTCCGACCCACGGCCCAAGGGCTCAACACATCCCACAGCAGCTATACAAGCTGATAAGCATTGTATAATGTACATGTACATTTACATGACATGTACATTTACAGAAGTCAAGTGTTTTTTGTGGGTTTTAGAGAACTGGAACACAGGCAGGGAAAAGTGGTCAGGACTTCAAGGAGAAAAAGAGTCATTGCCCCAGGAATTGAATTCCTAGAATAGAGCAATGGGCCTCCAGGGTAAACAGAGGTTTCAATGGGAGGGGAAGATTATAAGTCTGGCATTAAAGTCTTACTGGGTGGGTGGAGATAAGAGTTTTATTCCTTGTCATAACACAAGTCTTATAGTATTTGATAGAAAGATTCAAAGATTAGAACAAGGTCTTCTCTCTCTCTCCCTTTCTCTCCCTCACTCTCGCTCACACACACACACACACACACACACACACACACACACACACACACCTTTCCTACCTCCCACCCCCTGTTTTGTTTTGGTTTTGGACTTGTTTTTTTCTTTTTCGAGACAGGGTTTCTCTGTATAGCCCTGGCTATCCAGGAACTCACTCTGTAGACCAGGCTGGCCTTGAACTCAGAAATCCACCTCCCTCTGCCTCCCAGAGTGCTGGGACTACAGGCGTGCACCATCACCACCCAGCTTGGATTTTTTGTTTTTCAAGACAAGGTTTCTCTGTGCAGCCTTGGTTGTCCTCCCTGTAGACCAAGCTGGTCCAGAGATTTGACTGCCTCTGTCTCTGCCTCCTGAGGGCTAGATTAAAAGTTTGTACCACTACAGCCTGGCCCTTCACATCTTAACCGTCAGGAGGAAGATCAAGATCTACTGAATATACAGTCAACAGCCTGGGCCTCTGAAACCCCAGAAACATACCCAGATTCTTCTAACCTGTCGAGGTAACAGTCAAAATCATGCTAGTGAGACAAGAACAGAAAGACTCTAGATATCTCTTTTCAAATCCATAAGTCATGGGGGAGGGGGAGGCTAACTTTATTGCTTTTTTTAAAGATTTATTTATTTATTTTGTGTGTGTGCCATTGCTGTCTTCAGACACACCAGAAGAGGGCATCAGATCCCCTTACAGATGGTTGTGAGCCACCATGTGGTTGCTGGGAATTGAACTCAGGACCTCAGGAAGAGCAGTCAGTGCTTTTAACCTCTGGGCCATCTCTCTGGGCCAGCCTCTTATTGCTATTTTTAAGTGTTCTTTGTAGGCACTTATCAAAGGAGAGCAAACATATACAGCCTACACGCTTTTCTCGTGTGAGAGAGCCCTGAGAGCCACACATAACCTCAACCCACATGCAGCCTGGCCATGAGCCCACCAAGCCTACTCAGCGTGACAGGAAGGAAGCCATCACCTCAGCAAGTCCACAGGCAGGAGTGAAGAAGGGAAGGGGAGGGAGAGACCAGGGGAAAAAAGGAGCAGTTGTTCACCAGGGCCTGGGCAACCAGAGTTACAAAGGCCAAGCTGCGCCGGGCGTGGTGGCGCACGCCTGTAATCCCAGCACTTGGGAGGCAGAGGCAGGCAGATTTCTGAGTTTGAGGCCAGCCTGGTCTACAGAGTGAGTTCCAGGATAGCCAGGGCTACACAGAGAAACCTTGTCTCGAAAAACCAAAAAAAAAAAAAAAAAAAAAAAAAAAAAAAAAAAAGGCCAAGCTGCGGGTTGGGTCTATGAAAAGGACCCTGCACACTCTGTAGCAAGGAAGTGGGACTTAAATATGCAGACAGGGTACAGAACTCATGTCTGTGGCCACAGGAAACCATGAGGAGGGAAGGGGCCAAGGTACCTTAGGCCTGTCTCAACTACCTCATTATTGGATCCATTTAGTCAATGTGGAGAGAGAGGAGGGGGAGATCCAGAGCCTCGCTCTATCGCTAAGCTGCACCCCAGTCTCCTGTGTCCTCTCCTGCCATATGAACCCTTTTTACAAATGGTGCCGATTCTGTGAGAGCGACTCTAACTCCCTCCAGCTTCGGCCTATTCCAGGTCTTCTCCATCCCTCTTCCTTCAGACACTTAATTCCCTTCTGGTGTGGAGCACGGTGCTTGGATAACTGATGGGATTTTTTCCCCATACCACAAATAAAGTCACTGTTGTCAACTGACACCGAAGTCCAGGGCACTGAGCAGCATCCCAAACGTATTACAGGTCTCCTTACATGACAAAGTGTCCAGGGGACTTTTACTATGAAAGAAGCATAGACTGATGATAGGGACTGCTCGGCCTCCTGATGGGAGGATGGTGGGTTACAGAGAGAGGGAGACACACACACACACACACACACACACACACACACATACACTGACCTTCAGATAACTCTAGTTCATCAATTTAGGACCCCCCCCTCTCTCTCTCTCTCACACACACACACACACACACACACACACACACACACCCTGACCTGGGTAGTTCTTGGGAGGTGCTTATTGACTCATTTGACAGACTGGAAGGCTGAGTAAAAATGAGTAATAAACACGCCTTTCCCATTTTTACCAAACAGCTTTCAGCTAGTTATTCAAGGTGCCTGTAACATTAATACTTCTTGAAATACTCCATGCTGGATGTCGGGCGGGGGTGGGGGTGGGGGTATACTAATTTTGTATTTAGCAAAATACACATTCCCAAACCCTCACAACTTATAACTGATAGCCTGCCCTGCCCACTTCAATTAAGTATCTTGGCATAAGTATCCCTCATATTATTACTTTAAAGGAAACTGTGTATATGGGTATATGGGTAAAAAAACTAGTCTTTCAGTTTTAGAATAAAGGTCAGAGTTTTTTATTTCTCCTTCAAATCTGTGATTCTTAAATAGCAGAAAATTTGAATTTGGGCCATAGTGGCTTCTGTGCTTTTTGAAAAGTTTCCCAGATCATGAAAGTCCTAGTCTTTATCTCACATCCACTAATTCTACACAATCCTCATAGAACTTAGGTACTTCCGAGTGCCACCACTTACCATGGCCTGTGGCTCCTTCCCGGTCGGTTCCACATTTGTGGTTTCTGCTCCGCCCCTTGGACAGCATAGCATTTGTGCCCCACCAGGCCCACCGTATTCTCAACTCCAGACTCACTCACTCGGAAACTCCCCTTTATTCTACACAATCTCTGCATCTGCAACTAGGAAATTACACGCATACCCGACTCCAGCAGCCCACCATCTATCTCAGGTACAGTGAGAGTCTACACGGCATTACTACCCTTCTACCTTCTACCTAACTAACTTGAGCCCATGAACACCCCCCACCACATCTGGACCCTTTACCACCTTCCCGATCCTGTACAAGCCTTGGAGCAGTTGCCCTGTGTCCTGAAGCGTGGTGAGTACAATCAGACGCAGCGATGGAGGGGCTGGTCCAGCGCTTTCCAGCTTTCCAGGCAGAGTTCCGGCTTTGGAGCTGCTTAGATTTGGAGTTGAATCTCCCTTGTCTTTGGGATGATGATTAAACCTGCTTGGAAGCAGCCCACCCACCCCCATTGCCTCATTTACAAATCTAATATATAACGAGATAAGGCGCAGAGTTCTCCGAGGAGACCAAGGTGCTTGGTGCTTGGTCATCTGGGTGCTTGCTGAATGACGGGGCCGCCTGCACTCTTACAGCGTGCTTTTTCCGAGTCAGGGTGTTGGGTGAATTCACTCACTTCATCTCTTCTACAGCCTGTAGCGTGTGCTTTGTCTCTACCTGGAAGAGACATTAGCCTCCCAGGCAGTTACGGCTCCTGGAAAGCTGTTGCAGCTGCTGAAAGGAGGAGTCAGGGTTTCCATTCCACATCTGATCTCTCACCTGCAGGGCTGTGTTCTGCTATCACACTCTGGCACGAGATTCGTCTTCATGTAAACACACATGTAATGGGTCGCCGATGTTGCCTGTGACTATAGGAGTTCCTTTGCCCACTTTATATCTATATGATATGACTATGGATGCTTTACCAATTAGAGCCAGGCATGCCGTGGGGGGTAGTTTGTCCCCTCTCCCCTAGTTCTCTGGTTTTGGTGCTCCAACGTAGTGCATTCACCCATTAAATGTCATTTGGGGAACTTATGGTTCTGTCATTCCCTGTTAGGTGTTCTTTGTAGCCCCCTGTCTGCCCCAAGTGTGGCAAACAAGTCCTTTAAGAACCAAGATAAGTTGGTTCTGGTGGTGCCCAGTTTTGATCTCAGCTTCTTGGGAGGCCGAGGCAGTATAATTGCAAATTCAAGGCCAACTTGGATAACTTAGTGAAGCCAAAGTAAAAAGAGGGCTGGCGGTACAGTTTAGTGGCAGAGAACCTGCCTGGCTTGCGTGGGCACCAAGGTTCCAAGCTTGGACAGAAAGGAGAAAGTAGGGGTTACAATGCAGGTGAAAGGTGGGATGGCATGGGAAGGGAAGGGTGGGGTCAGAGAAGCCTCCAGTTCTCACCACCAGCACCCTCCTAGGCTTTTAAGTTCCCATACCAACTCTCAAAATAATTTACAATAATTTAGCAATACTGTCTTTGACCAAACCTCTAACGTTTTCACATACAGTTTCCATGGCACGGGGAACAGCTCAAGAACAGAAACCCCTCAAAATGTCACAATCATCCCCCAAAGACTGAACTCTGTCCATCCCTGTGATGAACTACAACCTGAGAATGAAGCTGCGCTGGGGAGACAGGGCCTTTCAAATTGTACTCAGCACCAAATTGTAAATGACTTCACCAAAGCAGGCCAGATTCTAGTAGGTCTGTGCCCTTGTACAGGGATATTAAGGGCAGACACACACACTGGGAAAAAAAATCATATAGCTGGCCATCAATAAAACACGGAGAAGGGGGCTGGAGAGATAGCTCAGTGGGTAAGAGCACCGACTGCTCTTCCAAAGGTCATGAGTTCAAATCCCAGCACCCACATGGTGGCTCATAACCATCTGTAAAGAGATCTGATGCCCTCTTCTGGTGCATCTGAAGACAGCTACAGTGTACTTAGGTATAATAAATAAATAATAATAAGCCGGGCGGTGGTGGCGCACGCCTGTAAGAGGCAGGCGGATTTCTGAGTTCGAGGCCAGCCTGGTCTACAGAGTGAGTTCCAGGACAGCCAGGGCTATACAGAGAAACCCTGTCTCCAAAAAACCCAATTCCAAAAAACCACCCCCCCCAAAAAAAAAAAAAACACAGAGAGAGTCATGGAAGCAACCAGGACCACACCTTGATATTGGGGTCCTAGCCCCCAGAAGTGTGAGCAGACATAAATTTGTCATTTACGCCACCCAGCTCAGAGCTGCTGTTCTGATGATACCACATGTCCCATCCCCCCTTGGTCCTCAGGAGGTACACTGGAAGCCATCTCAATCTAGGGTCTCCCAAGAGTCAACTGTCATTCCAAACCTTATCTTCCTGTCTCGAGCACTGCCCATCAACCACTCCCAAGCCCTCCCGAGCTGCAGCTAACCAGCCATTTCCTCTATAAATAAACAGTGAGAAGCAAACCCTGAGTAGGACAGGGAGGCAATGCATGAAGAGTCAGGCTTTCTCTGAGACCGCAACTTGCAGACAGCCAAGCAAAGACTGTAGTATTCTCTAATCCCGAGGCTGCAGCTGCAGGGACACACAGGCCTGTCCGCCGCTGAACTGCAGGCACCTGCACTGGTGTGAGGCTGGCAAGCCGAGTCGGATGAGCATCCGTGGAATTTGAAAATATTTAAGCTCTTTGTCCCCCACGTAAACTGGAACCTCGCATAGAGACACACTAAGTGAAAGAGCATGTGAATATGCCAGGCAGTCGGGTCAACGTAATTACCACACTTGACCACAGGTTTCACTTATCTTCCTCACAGCCCAGGTGAGCATGGAAACCAAGCCTTTACTTACACAGGAAGGGGACGGGCACTTCTCTAAACAATTTAGAGTAGGCATTGAATAAGAAAAGTAATGCCCCAGGTGCATTTACACAAAATACAACCATAAAGTTCTTAGTCTTTTCAATAACAGATGATATGTAAACTGTCAACTTGGGAGACCTTCTCCATAAGGAGCTTTATATAGAGGCCACATGGTAACTAAAATAGCAACTGCGGCTGAAGTTCATAGGAGACAGTTTATGAGGTGTCAGGGACATGAGCCACCGGCACCAGGGTTATAGCGCAGTAGTATGTCACAGTCCTCTATAAGGTGCACCGTTTAACTACACGCACATTAGATCGGCCATGATATGTTCCATACACACTTTGTACATGTAGTGAAATACCACACTGTCTGCTCATAAAGAGGTAAAGTACTATACTACACACGAATCAAAATAGTCTCCCAAAGTTCTGAGGTGGTGAAAGTGGGGTTCTCTGTAAAGATTTATTTTATTGATGAGTGTGTGTGTGTGTGTGTGTGTGTGTGTGTGTGTGTGTGATTCCCAAGGATTCACCTGATGCGGGTTCTAGGAAGCAAGTTCTACTCACAGAGCGTCTGTCTCTCCAGCCCCACAGGTGAAGAGTTTTACCTATACCCTTCTCACCATACGATGAACATATCTACTGAAATAATACATTTACTTAAAAATAGGCACATATAAAAAAGAAAGCTTCAAGGGCTTAAATATTTTTTAAAGATTTATTTATTATATCTAAGTGCACTGTAGCTATCTTCAGACACACCAGAAGAGGGCATCAGATCTCATTACAGATGGTTGTGAGCCACCATGTGGTTGCTGGGATTTGAACTCAGGACCTTCAGAAGAGCAGCCAGTGCTGTTAACCACTGAGCCATCTCTCCAGCCCTATTTTTTTTTTAATCTAAAACTTTAAAATGCTTCAGGGAAGCATCCGGACAATCAAAGAGGCTCCTATAAAGCCAGGGTAGTCTCTCAGTAGCGTCAGCCAAATGCCAAGCACAGGTACCTCATCTTGAGGTAAGCAGTGGCTGCCACTTTTGCAGTGAGGCGACCCTCGGAAAGACCCACATTTTCTGAAAGAACTGTCCTGGCAGTCCTCATCTGGTGCTGAGAGGCACAGAGAGACGAGTGTCGGCGTTCTACTGGTAGGAAGCTGGCTGGGATGCCACGCGCACAGCTGGTCAAGATTCACTGAAAATGACATAGATGTGGTATTGTTGACCGCTTGCTTAGTGGCAAGCATTGGAGCTGCGTGCTACAGAGCCTTACATAACATACTAATTACACACTTCCCCCCAAAACCATGTGATGAAGTTTCAAGATTATCCATCCACTAATTGCCTCGGTTTAAAAAAAAAAAATGCTTTTCTCAGTAGAAAAGAGGAGAAAGTCATGGAAGCCAACTCAAAGCCTGGGTTACACTTCAACGACGCCGGCCATGTGATCACTGGTCCAGTCTGATGTAGCAGAACAAACCGAAAAGTAGGGACTAAAACGCTGGGGCTCAAGAGTTCTTCTGTAAAGTTTTCAGAAGAAAGCAACGGCTTGGAGCTGGGGAGGTGAGCTCCCCGATTTTTAAAGGGCTGAGCAGAAAGATCTAATCCCCACAGATCTTATTCAAAATAAAAGACGTTTTCAGAAGCCAGTCCAAGCTTTTAGTCCCGGTGCTGGAAGAGCTGAGACAGGAGGATCCTATCTAAGAAGCCAGTCCAGCCTGCTTGATGAGTTGAAGGCCAATGAGAGACCCTGTCTGGAAAAGAAAGTAGAAGGCAGTTGAGGGTGTCCTATGGCTTGCTCAGCATTCAAAAGACACCGGTGCACACAAACAATATCGCTTCTTAAACGAGTCTCATATTCCAATGATCTAAAAACGCCCACCGGGAGACACACCATGCAGACATCACTCTTTGATCCTGGTCTTGGGGTCTCTTTCTTAACCCATGCCTGCCCACCTACACATATGCCACAGTGACCCAGTTGCTGCTAGATTCTTGGGAATTCCTCCCAAGTCTTCCTTGAAGATACCAGCAGCTATGGAAACCTCCTTCCCTCCATCTCGCCAACGTATCTGAGAAAGCTGAGGAGTAGTTAATGAGCCGGCCACTCCAGAGCCCATTCTGTCACGGAGAGGTATAGGTAACAGGCGTTCTGCAGAACCCAAAGAAGCTCCAGCCAAGGGCTCTGGGCACTTACAAGTCAAGATGACATATGCAGGAAGCACAAACACAAACTTTAATATCTGAGCAAAATTAGCCGGAACCGAGGAGTAACATCCCGTGTTCTAATGCTTCTAAATGAGGTGAAACACAAAATAATAATTATCAGGAATCCCGTCATCCGCTGGCCAAGCAGCCAGCTGTAAAATCCGTACATTCTGATCCAGCAGCAATGATTAACAAGCACATGTGTCTCTCTCCAACCTCTAGTCCAGGGTCCTGAAAAATCTCTTAGGAGGATCTGTGGTTAATAAGCATAAAATAGTCTTCCCTTAACAAGGAAAGAAATGACTAGTTGGAAAAGTCCTCTCGGAAGAAGAGCTACAGATGCTGTTCTGCTTGGAGATGAATACAGAGCCAGTGAGACTTTACCAACCACACAAGCAATGGGGCTTCAGGTCCGTTTACCAAATGTTCCCTTTCCAATGTTGAGAAATGTCAAGGCTTCGAATGATGACATCCTGTCTAACTAACACTCGAGCGCCAAGCCTTGAGCATGCTCTGTCTTTGCAAGGTCTCCAGCCCCTTTACTTCCGGTTTGCCCATTCATCTTGTACATCTGACCCCATCTTTCCAGCCTCCCCCATCAGTCTATACCCCAGCCCTCCAGGTGTTAATTTTGCTTTTTCTGCTTTCAAGGTGTCACCCTCAAGCCCATGTCTCCTCATGTCCACCTCCACCCCGACACATTCCAAAATGTGTCAACGTAGACTGGAGTACCACACCCCGCTGCTGCCTGGCATGCTGCCCTCCACCTGGACCTACTGCTGCCACCCCAGTGGCCCATACAGTGTTCCCTACATGCATCATGTCCTCACATAGCCAGATAACTAGAATAGTGAGGTTTCACATCTGCCCCACCAGAAGTTTGCATACACTTAAGTCCTAGCTTCCATTACCTTGAATGTGACTGTATCTGCAGATCAGAACTTTAAAGAAGTTAGGTTAAAAATGAAAGCATTAAGGCGGGATCCTATCCAATCTGACTGGCCGTTACACAGAAAAAAGTAGCCTGTGACACCAGGGCTATGTGTCTACAAAGAGACTTCCTGAGATCGTGGTGAGAAAGCCACCTACAAGCCCAGGAGACAGACCTGGAAAGATCCCCTGGAAAGACACCCTCATCTTGCACTTCTAAGACCTGCAGAACTGGGAGAACACAGATTTATGTTAGGTCTCTGGGACGGTGTTCTGCTATGGCAGCCATAGTGAACTAATAATAGAACTGCCCTCACCTTCCTTCCCCAGGGCCAAAGCTCAGCCAGCCCTTAGCAGCCTGTCTGCAGTGTAGCTCACACCAGACAATTCAATCCTACGGAAGTTACAACCGTTCTTAGGCTACTCCGGAGGCTGCACGATCACCTAATTTGGGGAAAAGATTAATACTTACTGCTCATCACATCAGCAGTTACCGCCCCACCCTAGATAGCCAGTGACTTCCCTTCCACCTCTCTGGGACTCCCGTAAAACACCACTAACCCAGCGGCTCTTCCTCCTGCATCTTTGGGTTTGCTTCACCTCATTCCTTTGAGGGCTCAGGGCTATTCCTAGCGCAGACACTCTATATCTTCTTGTTCTCCCTCATCAGTTAAAGAACACCTGGGCTGTTTTCACCTGAATCTGACATCACACTTCCATCTTAGAGCCTGAACGCAGCAGGTAGACCTGGTCGACTCTCAAAATGCCGTAAGACATCATCAACAGGAGAAACACCTCATGCTATATCATCACACAATGAGGTGGAGGTATTAATAGCGATTTCTGCAACAATTTCTACACACACACACACACACACACACACACACACACAGATTAATTGTGCCTTTCTCAACAATTATTCACAGGCTTTCTGTCAACAATCACCAAGTGTCTGTTATCCTAAAGAGCCACACTAGATCGACGTATGCCATTAACAGCGCATGTAAGTCACCATTTCTGTGATCCTTGACCTATTAAAGTTTGTATTTAGGGCTGGAGAGAGGGCTTGGTGAGTACAGGGCCGACTGTGCAAGCCTGAGAGCCTGAGTGTGGATCCCCAGCACCCACAGGCGATGCTGCAGCATGCATCTGCCGCCTCAGCGTCCCACAGCGAGACAGACCAGTGCCCGGTGTGCACTGGGGTGAACATGAGAGAGCCTGTCTCAAACAAGGCAGACGGTGAGGACCCACACCCCGTTGTCCTCTAAGGTCCACACGTGCAAAACACACACACACACACACACACACACACACACACACGCTCATGCCCACACACCATATACACAGATACACACAAAAAGATGACAAAAGAAATATTTCTACTCCGAATCCGGGTTCCTAACAAAAAATATTTCTCCCTTTGAGTTAGTCCAAGAAACTGACAGCAAAGGACCTTTTTTTAAAAAGAAAGAAAAGGGTTCCCTACAAAATGAAAGAGTTTGCACTATTTGTTTATTAAAACTTTTTTTAAAAAATGATTTTATAATTTAAAAGGCAGCGTAATAGTCTTAAACAGAATTATTCCAAATGTGCCCAAGAATATTTATTAGAAAATAGAACTGGAAGCCAGATGTCAATTAAAGACAGAAGCTCTCAATCCCAGCACTCAAGGCAGAGGCAGAGGGGCAGAGGGGCAGAGGAGCAGAGGGGCAGAGGGGCAGAGGGGCAGAGGGGCAGAGGGGCAGAGGGGCAGAGGGGCAGAGGGGCAGAGGGGCCGAGAGGCAGAGGCAGAGACAGGTGCATCTCTGTGAGCCTGAGGCCGGTCTGGTCTACCTAGTGAGTTCCAGGACAGCCAGGGTTATATGGTGAGACCCTTTTTCAAGAAAACAAAACAAAATAGGGGGCAGGGAGAGAGGTGGAGAATAGAACTAGAATGAAAGATTTCAAGTTGCATCTTTAATCCTGGTTTCCAGTCATTCTCTGTTCAATTCCTGCCTAAGACAACATAAATGTCTTTATTTCATGCTAAAATAAAATGTGCAGCCCTGTCAACTATAATGAGAAATTATTAGCTTGGGCTGCTACAACCCACTAGAAGGAAGGTGTGCGTGGGGAAAAGGTAACCTGAACTGTATGCAAAGCATATTTGCTATGGAGAAACTGCTGGCAAGACCAGACAATTCGGCATAGAGTGGGCCAACATTATTTATTAATTGAAAGTTTCTTTTATTTGGGGCTGGAGGGATGGCTCAGTGGTCAGAACACTGCCCTTCCAGAGGACCAGGGTTCAATTCCTACCACTCCCATGGCAGCTCACAATCATCTGTAACTCCAGTTCCAGAGGACCTGACACCCTCACACAGACAAGCAGTCAGGCAAACCGCCAATGCACATGAAAGAAAAAGAAATAAGTCATTAAAAATAAAACCTTTTTTTCATAGAATATATTCTGACCACAGTTTCTTCTCCCTGATCTAGTCAGCCAACTCTAATTGCTTTTTTCTATGATAATTAAGTTAAGTGCTTTGAAAGGGAGACAGCAAACACATGGGTTCAGAGGAAAAGCTAGAAGAGCACACACACACACACACACACACACACACACACACGCAAGGCACACACACACACACACACACACACACACACACACACGCAAGGCACACACACACACACACACACACACACACACACGCACACGCACACGCACAGGCACACACACACACACTGCAGCAGGCCAGGGCCACACAGGTTTCTGTTTCACTCTGTTCTCACTGAATTGGTTCCAGCATCCAGACAGACTTCCTTGGGCTCAAACATCCTTTGGGGCAAATAACAAATTTCCTGAGTGGGTTTCCTCCCCAAGCAGCAGAGTTGTTTCGACTTTGGGATGCGTTTCCCCAGATGCGATTCCATTTCCAAAGCAAGTCCACAGACACCTGTTTCACACACACAGCAGTCTGCATGCAGTTCCTGGAGAACAGCACAGAGAGGCAATCGCCATCAATCTGCACGTGGTCACTTGGAAGAGCCACGCCCCAGAGACACCTCCTTTCCAGAGCGACCACGCTTGGGAT